>RJWH01002988.1:0-185741 GCA_004363575.1 Solenodon paradoxus
CAAAACTAACCCTTGGAACGTGGTGACAGAACCGAGGTCCCCGGAGGGAAGAGGGTGGGAAACAAGGGGAAGTGGGGCTCCTGTGGACAGAGATGGGGGACGATCCGTGATCAGTGGTGGGCGTGGTATGTGATCATATGTGATGAAGAGCCAACCTTCATGTCTAAGGTTACATTATTTTGTCAATCAAAGTGACCCCCGTGAAAACAAAGCCAATGAAGGGTGTGCACTCCCCCATGGCCAGAAAAGATGAAGTTGCGGTTCTGCTGGAGTGCCCTGAGGGGGACAAGGGGACAGCACAGACCCAGGTAAGATGCGGATCAGCAAGGGGCAATGGCTTCTGGACCCAGAGAAATGGGCTGGACGGTGACCTGTCAGTGACTCGGTTTCTTTTAGTCAAACGAATCCTTATGTTCGCAGCTAGTTGAACAGAACAGATGAGTTACGGGGGCGAAGGACTGAGACTCACCCACAGGAAAGGCCCAACAGACGGTGATGTGAGTATGACCTGGCGAGGCAGCCCAGGACATCAAGTGTCCACCCAGGAGACGCTTCATCCTAAGACATACAAGCCGAATATGGAGAAGGGGACAGGAGAGATGTCTCAAAGCAGAACGTGAGTCCTGGACCACTGGACTGTGCGCACAATACTCAGTAGAGACTGCACCCGCAGGGGGAACTTTATGGGCGAGGGGGGCTGGCGGCCCCAGGGCCACCTTGGGGGTGTCCCTTGCAGAGAGAATGGGGGTGAATGGAGTCACAGCAGACACATTGTGGGTGTGTTACTAAAATCCTAATTAGAGCAGCTGGACTCAAAGCAGTGGCCCAGTGGAAAAATGATCCTGGCCCGTCTTTACCTGGAGGTTGGGGCTTACGATGGTCTTCAAGCGTGCCCACCAATTCTTGGACGTGCCTCCTCTCAGGAGGTGGGTGTTCGTGCCCCCGCCCTGACCATGGCTCTCCCGGGGACCGCCAATGGAAACAATGCTGTGTCTGCGACTCCGAGGCCAGGTCAGAAAAGCGGGGGCAGGAGAGGCAGCTTTGGTGACCCTTCCACTGCGGGCATTCACCTTTGAGCAAGGAGTGTATCCTGAAGCCACCACGCTGGAGAGGGCAAGGGAGAGACAACCAAGAATAGAGAGTTGTCCTGACATCGAGTCGTTTCCATCCTTGCTGATGTCCCAGGTGCCACTACCTGCCTCCAGCGACGTGAGAGCACCCCGGGGCTGCTGTACTGAGCCCCAGACACCCTAGAACCTCAAGAGATACACCAAATACATGAGACACAGTATTGTTGTTTTTATTTCATTCACTTTGGGGAGGTTTGTTAAGTCGCAGTAGCTAAGCCGACCAAGGCTGGGCTCTGTGACTCTAAAAGGTATGGATTTTAAACTGTGGCCAGTGGGAGCCATGGAAGGTGTTTGATCTGTGAGTGACATGATCAGAGTGATGCTTTTGGAATATTAGTCTGGAGGCTTCTGCCAGGTCAGAGCAGAGTAAGGAGAGGTGGATTTGGAGACACCTGTTAGGAGGTGGTTCGAGAGTTGAATCTTTTGCCTGTTTTCTTCCTCTTGAATAAACAGCCTTTAATGGGTCCCTGGGAGTAGGTGATGTGCCCAGGGCAGTTGTCTGCAAGTAGGGCCTTGCCTCTTTAGAGTGAAGGGAGAGTTCCAGGTGCCTAAGGACAGATGACAAGGAGAAAATCAAGGTGGAGCCGGATTCCAAAGCGCACGGTGTGAGGGCTCTGGGAGAGCTGCTCCTCTCTTCCAGCTGCTCCAGCTCCCGGGGCCTGGGCGGGAGTGTCTTGAGTGAGTTTAGGATTAGAAGGTAAACGTGGTGAAATCTTAAGTGTGTAATTTACCACATGAATCACCTGGGAGAGCATTAACATAAAATTTACAGCCTGGGGTAGCAATTAGTATCATTAAGTAGCCGGAGATGCTTTGAGACACGCTGCACTTCTGAGAGCAGATAGATATCTGAGCAGGGGAGCTGGGGGGCCTGGGCAGGTCAGAGGCTCCACAAGGAGCCTACAGGCCGGACTCTTCGGGACAGACACGCAAGGCCCACAGCCTCTCCAAGAACGGCCAGTCTCTCCGGGAGCAGGACAGTCTCCGTCGTCGTTGCAGGCTGTCCTCCCGAAAGCTCAGTCTTTGGTAAAGCCAGAGACAGGCAGAGGTCCAGTCCCGTTGGCACAGACTCACCTGGGCACATGGGCTCTAAATGCAGACTCCCAGGTGCCATTCCGTGACTCTCGCCTAGGAGCTATGGGCTTGGGGCCTGGGGCCTGGGATGGGGCCCAGGTGGGGCTGTCCACGCTGAAGTTTGAGGAAGCTGGTCAAGTATTTTAGAGAAAAACTCTTGCTTTTCTACCCTAGCTTGCACAGGGAATGAGAATTTTGTTTTTTCAAAATTATTATTACAAAAGGAACACCTGCCACTGTAACCAGTTAGGAAAATCTGGTCTGCTTTTCATACGGAATTAGAGAAGGAACAGTCACAGCACGATTCACGTGGCAGTGTCCGTTGGGAGTCACCGGCTTACTGACTGACATCTCTGGATAGTGATCAGCAGCGAGGTTAGCTAATGGAACAAGAGGCAATCATTTTCTTTTAGCTTATCTCAGTGACCCGTCCTGGGAGCACCAGGTGGCTGCCAGTCCTGAGCGCAAACTGGAACCCTTCTCCAAGTCCCTGGGACACGCCAGGCGAGGACACAAGGCGTATATGCAGACTGCTCAGAGTATCTGAGCACCAGCAAAGGCTCAGCAGAGTAACTGAGCACCTACTATGTGCCAGGCACTTCCTAGACCCTGGGACTACCAGCCTGGACAATTGTGGTGCTTCCCTATCAATCCAGGTCCTGGCGGTCAGGCTGGTGTCCACGTGGAGTTCAGCCTGACTGGGGAAAGGAGGCCACTAGCAGGAGGCAAAACCATATGTATTCACCTTTGCAGGAAAACCTTCCCCTTAAGATTTGGACAAGAGACAACCCATGAGATGCTGATGCATGATATTCAAGGCGCTCGCGTGCTGTGAAAAGAAGGCCCCAACACCCTGTGGCCCACAGGCTAATTTTAGACCACCGCCTATTTTATTGGCCAGGGGCCATGCTCATTCATTCATTTATTCACTATTGTCCGTGGCTGGTTTGGTGCAACAGGGAGAAATTGTTGCAACCAAGTTAGACGTATGTCCTCTCTGGCCCTTTCTACCAAGAGTTTGCCATGGAAAGCTTGGGGGCTCAGACATTTAGGGTTCCTAATAGTCCCTATGGATGCGTTAGACAGAGAAGCATCAGTTCACGCTGGTGCTCTGCAATTCAGGAAGAGGAGGGTCCTCTCTGTTGGCTGCTGGTGGGTGTTGGCTGGTTTGCAGAGGTCAGATAATGGTGCTATCCAAGGTCAAACACTTCTGCCGTGCGGGATTCCCTTCAGGCCCCCATTGATGTCTGGGAGTTTTGCTTTAAGCCACCGACAAGCCCTGGGTAGGAATTTAAGCCTTGTTTGGCCCTTTAGCTGATATGTAGATAGCATGCAGGGACAGCTGCCCTTGGAGGCAGGGCTGACAGAGATCAAGCAGAGCCGTTTGGGGGAGGCCCGAGGTAGGGCCATAAAGCATCCCAACAAGAAACCCATGTCAGTTGCTAGTGGTAGTAGTCTCCCTCATCCCGGGTCAGCAGGGTCGCTCTCTGTTGGGGGCAGTAGTTACAAGGAGCAGGCTGCCACGAGGCCCTTCATCCCCAGATAGAATGGACGAGTTTGTGCTTCTTCTAGGTGCCTCTGCTCTTTCAGTCTCCGGTCAATTGACTGACTGCTCACAGAGTCCAAATCCCTGGTGCCTTCTGCTCCTGGGATGTTAATGACTCTTTGAGAAGGCTGCCAGCTTCCATGGGGATGAGTGAATTGCCCCCAAGCTGAGCTCCCACAGTTCCCCAAGCCCATGACTCAAAGGGCTCTGCCCAAATCATGGAGAGGCCAGGAGCTGGGCAGCCTGCAAGCCTGGTTTGAAGTCTTGCCTCGGCCCTAGGCCACGGGTCAGGGCCAGGCAAGGACACTTCCTCTGCAGATCACCTTTTTCTCATCCAGAAAACTGCCCTATAGGAGGCAAGATGCTGGAACTGAACGGATATGCTGCCAACCCTGTGGGAGACACTTAATGGAGGCAGGTTTCTCTCTCATGTCTGCTCCTCCGCCCTGACACCACGCCGGGCTCCCGACTGCCGGCCAATCCATGTCAGGGAGGAGACGGAGCCATGATGAAAGGGAACAGAGTTCCAGGCAGAGGACAGTCTGGGTAAAAGCCAGGGTGTGGGGTGCGGGGTGCTTGAGAAACAGCCTGAAGGCCTGGGCAGCCTGCAAAGAGAAGCGTTGGAGTTGGGGTGGGGTGAGGTCAGGAGGGGCTGTGTAAGGAAGCCCCTGCAAAAAATCCCACCCCCGCCACACCGCAAAAACCCAACAGTGGGGATTTTAAGCAGGGGATTTTTCAAGAGTGATTTCAAGAGTCCTCTCGGAGCCATTTGAGATGAAGCCCCTGGCCTCTGCCAGGAGAATTCCGACACAGACTTTTCATTTTTTTTTTTTAAGGAAAGGTGCAGCAGGAATGAAGGCGAGCAGGTAGGCAGGGAGAGAGGGGAGGAGGAAGCACTTTATTTACTTAGTTGCTCCTCTTGGTTTTATTCTCATTCTTAAAAATTTCATCATATATATAGTAGCTGAGATGCTGAGATGACAAGGGAGTCTGCTGGGTTTTTTTGTTTTGTTTTGTTTTGTTTTTTGCCATGGCTCTTCTTGTGGAAAGGATTATTTTTTATTCGGAGATTACTTCTTTTCTTAAAAATGAAGTAAATATTGATTGAGAAAACTTTTGCTTCACACAATAATATAAACTTCCAGGTGCAAGTTCCCTCTTCCTCAGATATCTTTTAACCCAGGGTCCCAGGCCCACCTGGTGGCTGAGTGGTTAAGTCCGCGGCCCCAGCCGCATACATCCCAAGGACCCGATTTGTGACCTGGGGTTGGGGTGGGAGGGAGACAGCTAAGATGAACAACTAAATAAAACAGAAGATCCTTCTCCCTCCTCTCACTTCTGCCCGCCAGGCTGCTTGCCTCCATTCCTGCCTGCACCTTTTCTTGAAACCAAAAACAAAAGCTCCCAGTGGGTCCCCTAGGCAGAGCGCTGGCGGAAGCACACCTGGCCTGGAGATGCCAGGCAGGAAGGGCCTGCCCTCTGGCTGCCGCGGACTCAGCCAGGAGAGCCCCACGTGCCTTGGCTCTGATGTCCTCACTCTTCTCCCACTCACACCTAATCCTCCTTGAAAACTGAGCTATCTTCCAGAAAGGGAAAGGCCCTTTGCTCTGAGTCACGGGCAGCCAGGCCAGCTGGGATGTCATATTGTCCCCTGGAGTCAGCCGACCCCGGGGAGGAACTGCCCCCTGGCTCAGTGCCTGGACCACTGCCCGGGAGGGTGTGTCAGCCTGCGGCCCGGTTCTGACCTGGAAGGGGCTCCTCTCTGCAGGCCGCCGGGGTCATGTACCCAGACCGGCTCACTGGGGAAGACCTTCCTCGGGCCTTCCTGTGCGGCCTCAGCCCTCCCAGCCATCACCAGGGAGCTGCTGTAAACCAAGACCAGACGTGCCACTCACCCACTTCCAGCTGCTCAGTGCCTTCCACGGATCCTGGAATAAAACTCGAACTCCTCCCATGGTTCACACAGCACAAGGCCAGGGTCTAGAGATCCGGAGCGTTCTACTCCCCTGCCTTCCCTACAGCTTGGTATCTGTCTAGAGCACTGGTTCTCACTGGAGGGGCAAGACCGAGGGGAGGTGATTTTGTCCAATTTGGGGACAATTGGGCAATGCCATGACTTGGGGGCAGGATGCTGCTTACTGACATCTAGTGGGTGGAGGCCAGCGATGCTGCTTAAACGTTCACTGGCGGTGGAACGGCCCCACGACGCAGTTATGCAGTCAAAAATGTCAATGGTGCCAAGGCTGAGGGGCTGCTGTGGGCCTGGCCTCCTCCAGATGCCTTTCCTGAATCGCTGGAACGTGTAGAGACGGCCCTTGGCTCCCCACCCTCCTGATCTGATGCATCACAGCCCCCACACTCTGTGTGGCCCTGGGACTCCAGATCAAGAGCTACTCTTGTTTACCTACCTCTTTGCCTCCTCTTGCTCATGACTTGTGAGTGTCCAGAGGGAAGGGAGCGTGCCTTGTTCACAATTATGTCTTCAAGAATCCAGCATGGGACCCGACACGGAGTGAGTACCCAGCAGTATCATGGAAAGAACAAAGGAACCAGTGAGTGATTCAGTTGGTTCAAGAGGATCAATAGGTCAAGACTAGAGAAAGCTGGCTCATCTTCTTCCTTGCCCCCCAGTGGGTGCCCCCTGCGCCCCGGGCCTGCATTAAACTAGCTCTCGGTTCAGTCCCTCCATCCAAATGGGCTCCATAAATTGTCTTTGTAGCCTGGTGTTTTGGAAGCTCTTTGAAGATGAGAAAGCCACCCTTTTGAACGAAGATACTTTTATTTTCATGCCTTAGCCTGGTGATATCTGTTCTCCTTCCAGCTTAGGAGAAGCCCTGGATAAAGGCTTTGTGCTGTGAACAGTGGAGCAGCAATCTCAGGGATCTTAACCTCTTATCTATGACTTTATTTTGGAAAACTGTGCTGACTCCCAGCTCCACCCTTCCCCTTCAGTCCATGCTAATAATGCCTTCAACAAAGATCTCTGGAAGGGAAATAGAACTGAGTTCATCCTAGCCAGGAACCCTGCACTTCCCTGGAGTGGGTCCCACCCGGCATTCAATCTCTTAGTTTCACACCCTTGAGAATCAGTGAGTAGCGTTTGAAACAATGAGAGTCTGAATAGGAAAGAAAAACACCAGCAGTCAGTTTGGGGATTCTTCCCTGAAACCAAAGTTTCTGAAGTGTTGACATTCAGACTGGATGATTCCTTGTGGTAGGAAATGTCCAATAATTTGCAGGATCTCTTTGTATCGCAATGACAACTGTTGGCATTTGGAGTTGGGCTGGAGGAGGGCAAGGCTCAAGGTTTTGCTCTGTGACAATAACTCAGGATAGTAGATAGGCCCTGATATCTAGACAGTTCTTCACAAGCCCGTGGAGCAAGCCTGGGCAGGTCAACAGAGCTCTCTGAGGCCTTTGAGCATCTCCATCCATTCTCTGCTTACTTAGTCACTTTCATGGGCTCACCCTCTAAATTCCAGTGTATCTTATGGTGTGTGCAGTTCATTCGATGATTCAACCTCTGGACCAATCCATTAGGTTCTCCCTCTGCCCTCCTCTTCTACTCCCCAACCCCTCATGCACTCTTGGCTTCCCTGCTGCTCCTCCATCAGACGAGGCACACACCCACCTCAGGGCCTTTGCACATGCTATTTCCTCTGCTTCTTCCACTCTCCCCCAGGTACAGGCATGGTTTGCTCTCCCACTTCCTTTAGATATGCTGTCAAAGTTCGCCCACTAGTTAGACTTTTTTGATCACCCTGTTAACCCCGCCATGCCAACACACACACACACACACACACACACACACACACACACCCCTTCTTCCCTGCTCTAGTTTTCTCCATGTAATTTGCTGGCTTGTGTTCTTATTCGTTTTGTTTACCATCTCTCACCCTGCACAAGAAGGAGGGTGGACTGTGTTTTATTCACTGCTCCGTCTTTAGTGCCTAGAACACAGCCTGACCCCCAAGCGAGAGCTCTGAAGCTATCTGAATAAGTGACTGAATGGAAATAATTCTTACTAACCCCTGTTTACAGAAGCTGAGGCTCAGAAAGCTTCAGTCTGTCACACCTAGGCAACGCAGGGTCAGAATCTGAGGACTGTCCTGCCTACCCCGTGAGCTAGATGACTCTATGGAGGTGCCAAGGCCCTCTGGCCACCGGTGAGGAGAGCAGGTCTCACACCCGAAACTGTGCATCAAATGAACCATGATTGCAGAAAGGCCCCGAGAGCCAGTGCTTGCTGGGATTTCATCAGGGGACTGATTGAAATACTAAGGCTCTCTCTTAAGAAAGGACCCAGTATCTTCTTAGTGGATATCTTTTTTCGTGACTAAAGAAGAAGAAAAACCTGACTTCACAGGAGAATCTGTGTCCCGGGTCCTTCCAGACACGGGTTTCACACAAGCCCAGGCCAGTGAAGGAAAAGCACCCCCGACAGTGTCCTCCTAGCCATTTTTTTTCCCACCCACTAGTCCTGGGTCCTGGCGCTCTGCTTTTTCAATAGACTTTCTAACAAATGACAATACCAGCCTCCCACGCTGTCCACGCTCCACGTCCCAACAGCGCTGCTATAAATAGCACCGGGAAGCCAGCTCCTGGCTCTGCCCTAAGATGAGAAGCGGAGCGCAGTGCGGGGCACCCTGGCTGGTCCCTGCAGGAGGGTGTGCGCCCGCGGGTGCTCGCGTGCATGTGCGCGTGGCTGGGGCTGCTGGCTGCCTGCTCTTCAGCCCAGAGGGCGCCACCCGCCCTGTGACCGCAGCACTCACCAGCTCACGGGGCTGAGCCCCGGGTCCGGGCAGGGGCAGCAGGCGCCACAGCAATCGGCAGCAGCCTAAGTTGTCACATCATTTTCAGAGTTGACATGGGGACCAGCTGGAGTATCGCCAGGGGTGGCGGGTGGTGGGTGGTGGGTGGGGGGGGGTAACATCCCCGCAGGGAAAACCTGCACCCTCTCGGGGAGCGGTAGAGGCGGGGGCTGCTTGCTCGAGTTCACTTAACACACTGTGATGGAAACAGGAGCAGCCGGTCAGACCCCTGGAAGGGTCGCCAGCACTCCCGGCTTCCGCGCTGTGGCGCCCAACGCAGCCTGCCTGGCCGCCGTGGGAAGCATTTGATGGCTGAGGTCTGGGGGCCCTTGGCCTGGCCCTGCACAGAAATGGCTTCCCCTTTGCCAGGTCGGGGGTCCAGGCACTTAGGACAGCATATCGGCCTTCAGGGTGGCACTTGGAAGCAAGTCCTATTCACCCCCTTTCAACCTCTGGAAAAGTGATGGTCTGGGAGGCAAAGTGACCTGTCTCTAGGCACAAAGCTAGGAAGTGACCAGGCTGGGATTGGAACCCAGACAGTCAGGCCTATGGGGTGGTTCTAAGCCTCCATGAACGTCCCTGATCCTTGAGGATGCACCCCGAGACCCCACGTAGATGCCTTAAACCATGGAGCTTACCAACCCTCTACTGTGTACCAAAACATAGGCTGTTTTTCTTTTTTATGTTTTAAAGGAAAGGTGCAGGCAAGAATGAAGGTGAGCAGAGACTGTCATGGAGAGAGGAAGAAAAGCAGTTTATTATCTTGTGTCCCTCTGGCTCTGGGACACAAACCTGGGACCCTGGGATGTGTGTGGACTCTGCTCTCAGCTGGAGGCTGACCAAACTGCTTCTCCACCAGGGCATGCCTGCCCTGCCATTCTTCTATACATTCTTATCTGTGATGAAGTTTAATTTATAAATTAAGCAGAGGTAGATAT
The DNA here is from genome assembly GCA_004363575.1 of Solenodon paradoxus. Classification (NCBI taxonomy): domain Eukaryota; kingdom Metazoa; phylum Chordata; class Mammalia; order Eulipotyphla; family Solenodontidae; genus Solenodon; species Solenodon paradoxus. The sequence continues at coordinate 9,500 of RJWH01002988.1, forward strand.
TCACAGCAATAACTCTTAATAACAGAGCAATCTTAACAGTATACTGTGGTACAAATTGTGCCTTCTCTCTCAAAATGTCTTTTTTGATGTATTAGACACATGCAAGCTTTCTTTATAAAATGAATGGTGTTGAAGAAACATTGGTTTCGATCAATATCTTTTTGTAAGTAATGTTTACAGATGACCGCTGACCGTGGGTGACTGTAACGACAGAAAAAAAGTGAAGCTGCAGACAAGGGGAGAAAAGTCAACGTATTCACATCCCGGGGTCTCACGTGACTTTCATCTTGTGTTCTTGATGCCCTCGCCCTAAAGGGAAATAATGCCAGCTCTCTCCGATTGACTGAGTCCTTATTTGGACAAGTCTGATTTCTGGAAACCCTCACGTCAGCCCTCTGAAGACTGAATCGGCGTCCACGCACTAGTCTTCAGGGATGGAAACGAGGCTCAGGAAAGGTGAGAATCTGTTCGGACTCCATAGCCAGGAAGCTCAGTCACCGAGTCACGACTGAAACCCCAGAAGATCTCACATTCGACATGCAAATGTCTAGATTTCAGTCTTTGCTCTTAGACTAGCCAGGGGTTTTGTTGTTCTGGAAGCGTCTACCTCTAATAGCTGCTGTGCTGGTTCATTTTATTTTCTCCCGTTTGTAATCTGGGTCCACTGATTTCATGTTTCCGTCCCTCAGTTTCCTCATCTGTAAAACGAAGACCATAATGTTATCAACTTCAGAGAGTCGTTGTGAGGACTAAATGAACATTTGTAAGATTTACAACAATACCTGGCATGTGAACGATTATCGTTATAGTTATTGTCATTGTCATTATTATCACCATTATTTCTTATTAGATGTTGAATTTGTTTCTCCTTTTGCCCAACACGAACCTCTCCAGGGAGTCTGCTCCTGCTGTTAGTCCTGTCTCCCCATGTTGACTGACTTCCTGCTTCAGACGCCTAAATCCTGCCACCTTTTAGGAATTGCCACCACCACCTCCCCTGCTTTCTCCAGCCTTCAGGAGCCTCTGTCCTTTCTCCAAGGCACTCCAGTCTTTGTCAGGCACCTTGACAGAACCCTGAGCATCTAGAAATATACTGTTTCCAGAGTGTTGTCTCCCCAATCAGACAGCATCCTGCATTGCCGCAAGGATGCCCTAGTCCTCGAGAAATGGTCCTCTCCAGTATCTCCTCGAGGTAAGAACAGTTCAACTTGCTGTCTGCTGGCCCAGAGTGCGGAGGCCATTGCTGGGTACTGGGAAGAGTGCCAGCCTTGGGGTCTGACGAGGAGGTGGGCGAGAATCCTGACTGGACCATCAACCAGCATTTAATCCCTTGGGTCTTTGGTTCCTTGTCTGTATAGAAGGGGTAAAAAGCTCTACCTTTTCCAGGAAGATGAAACTTTCAATGGGAGAGTGAAAGCACAAGTAAAGACAGTAGATACTAGATTAGAGCCTTCAACATTATTAATCATAGAAGCTCAACATTGATCAACCAGCCCATGTTAAATGTTTTACATCTATTCTCTCATTTAAAGCATTGTTCAAAAGCACGGGTAACAACAAAAAAATAGATACAAAGGATTTCATCCAAATGAAACACTTTTGTACATCAAGAAAGTGAAATGACAAGTCACAGAACAGAACATATGTGAAATATTTCATTACTATACGAGAATACAATGGAGAGTAAAGATATGCAAATAAGATGAAAAATGTCTATAAATCACGCATCATCTGATAAGGGACCGGTATTCAGAATATAGAAAAAGTTCTTATAACTCAAAGTCCTGTAGCTTAATAGAAGACATCTAAATAGACATGTCTCCAAGAAAGGGAGCTACAGATGTTATCAGTCCTTAGGGAGATATGCATCAGCAAGGATGGAGCGAATCGGTCAGGAAATTGCGGTGTGGGCGACGATGCAAAGAAACTAGAAGGTTCACACACAGCAGGTGGAAGGTAAACCTGAACAGCTTCTCTGGCAAACTGTCCAGCCATCCCTCAAATGATTCAGTGTAGAGTTTCCCCCTGGTTCAAGATTTCACTCCCAGGTACTAGAAGAGAATGAGATGCAATGAGCAAACCCAAGAGGAATGAAATGATGTGAAAACTTGCACGCAAGTGTTTATGGCAGCATTCTTCATAATAACCCACCAGTGGAAACATACAATGTTCTCCAAGCTGATAAACAGAGAGAGACAAGATCTGGTCTACACAGAGTGGAATATTAGTCAGCTATAAAAAGAAATGAATTACCGATACCTACCGCAGCATGGATGACCCCGAAAAACATTCTGCTGAGTGAAAGAAGCCAGTTTAAAAAGATCACGTGTTTTAACTATGCTATCCTTTGTATGCAAAGTCCAGAGCAGGTCAAGGAATACAGAGCGACTTTGTGGTGACTTAAGGCCGGGGGGAGCGGGGTGGGGGGAGGAGGCGGGGTCAGGACACTGAATGCTCAAGGGAAGAGTTTCTTTCTGAGGTGATGATAAAAATACTCTAAAATTGACGGTGGTATGATTGCACATATCTGAATATAATAGAAACCACCAACTATACTTTACATGAATGAATGATGTGGTATGTGAATGATAGTTCAATAAAGCTATATAAAAATAGCTGTTCGGTGTTTATGCTCTAAGAAACAAAATCAGGAGAGATGCTCTTGTCAAATACAAGAGAGAATTTATTGGCTCTTGAAGATGAAGATGCTGATAAAGGCAAGATACTACAAAATGGTGTGTGATAATTTCTTACTGCTGCTCTAGCAGATGGCCACAAACTTAGTGGCTTACTCCAATGCAAATGCATTGCTTTATCATTCAAATGATTATAATAATAGCATTTATTATTTTAAGATTCTTCCAGTCAGCTGTATAAAATCAGGTTCACTGAGTTAGAATCAAGGTGTCTATGGGACTGCAACCCTTTCGGAGGCTTGGGAAGATCTCATTTCCTTGATTTTTCCCAGTGTCCAGGGTCCATCTGCCCAGCTTGGCTCAGTCCCCATTACTCTGACCTCTGCTTCCATCTTCAAGCCTCCTTCCCTGATTCTGCCCTCCTCCCTTGTAAAGGACTTGCTGGTAACACTGGGTCCATCTAGATCATCCAGGATAGTTTCTCTCCTCAAGATCTTTAACTTAATCACATTTACAAAGTCCCTTTTGCCATGTCAGGTAGCGTGTTTACAGGTTTAGGCATTAGGAGATCATGATTCCACCTTCACACAGCGCCGAGTCTTCATTTCTGTACAAAGCAAATAGTCTCCTCTGTCTTCTGATATGAAGTTTACCTGCCAAGACAGAAGACTGGCAGAGGTTCCTTGTGGCTTGGGGCTTCTGATGAGTTCGAGTTGCTGCCTTTCTTTGCTTTTCTTCCTGCTTCTTCCATTGGAGTGGGCGGACACGGGCTCAGGGACTCAGGCTCTCAGAGGAGGGTGTCGGCACCTTGGTTGTACTGCTTACCTGCTCTGTGACTGTGGGGAATTAATTAACCTCTTTAACTGCTGTTTCCTAACTAGCAAAATGAGGAAGATAATATCCAGCTCATAGAATTGCTGAGAAAGATAAGCAATGATCGAAGCACACATGTTTTATTAGTTGGAGACTCTTGCTATTGACATAGTTCCCTCATTCTTACCTCTGTCTCTTTATTTTCCCCACAGGAGTTTGCACTGTATCAGAAGGGTCTGTTTTCTTGTTTCTCATTATACAGAGAGTTCCTTAAAGAAATGGAGGAGAGTTTTCTCTCTCTCTATCTTCAGGGCCTTACAAATAGGAGGTGGTTGGTTGAGTGGAAGAGGATACATCACTGAATGGATAGATAACTGGATGGGTCTGTAGATGTAGACATGTCGGGTAGGAGGTTTTATGGTGTGTGCATGCATGTACATAGGTATGTAAGCAGGTATGCATGTCGTTACATATGTGTGGGATCACGGGTGAATGTGTAAGTGCTTGGATGGATGGATAGACAGGTAGATGGGTGCATGTATGTATGAATGATTCACTGGATGGATGAATGGATGGTTGAATGAATGGTTGGAGGTACATACAGATGCATGGACACAGGGATAAAATATATGAATGGATTTATGTGTGGATGTAACAGGCATGAGTGTATAGATGAGTGAATGATTGGAGAGTTTTATAGATGAATGAATTAGCATTTAAGCAAGTGCACTCTGGTACTGAGGGCAATATTTTTCATTCTAAAACTTTATCGCCAAGGATTTGTTCCTTTCTCTGAATCCAAGCATGGAAACAGAATACACAGAACAGTCTGCTCTGTGTCCCATCAAGGGAACCTGGGGAAGCATGGCACCATGGTAAATGGATATTGATCAGCATCATAGCAGAAGTGTTCACGCTAACTCTCTGAATGCCTTCTCAGGATGGTATCTGACCCAGTTTGAAGACTGGTCCCACTTCCTCCGCATAAAAAAGAGCTCAGACACCTTTGGTTTCTGCTCTTTCTATTTTCAGTTGTGGCAACAAAGACCCAGAGAAAGGAAGGGACCTTCCCAAGTTCACACGACAGATGAGTGTCAGACCTAAGTCAGATCTCAGACTCCCAAACCAGAGCCTGTGTGACAACAGAATGCTCCCTGACTTTATTAGTCCTGCCAAACCAACCTATGTCCGATGCCTCTCCCAGCCAACCTCTTGGAGCATCCCCAAGTCAAGGGCTCTTCTATCTCTTTAGTTCCAACACTCACAGGTCCTGAGAGCCAACCTGAACTTGTTCATCCCCCTGTGACAATCGCTTAACTTTGTGGCCAACACCTGGCCTGCTCAGCAGTTGGAAGGATTTAGTGACAAGGAATTTGACTTGTGTGGGTAGATTTCGAAGATGCCCTCTGGGCCTTCAGCATTTAATGCTTTCCCCTTGTCTCCTGGTTTTCTAAAGGGAGATCTTTCTTCTCTTTCTCTTTCATTAGTGGAATAAAAGGGAGGCACACACACACACACACACACACAGAGTTTGCCCTGGTTACTCAACAAAGGCGCACCACAGAGATTGTGTTTGCTCACCCCCAGGCCGTGGGGGCCCTGCTCGTCTTCCTGTGATCTTCCCAGTGGCAGGGACGAACAGAGCCCTTCCTGCTGGTGGATTGCCTCCGCCACCCCTCCTTTTCCCTCCCACCTGCCTTCCAAGCACCCAGGCTGCTGGTTGCTGGATATTCGGCAGCGTCCAGTTGCAGTGGTTTTGAAAATCGGCCTCACCTACCTCTGTTTTTTTTTGAACTTTCCAGTCTTGAAAAAAAAGTTAACTCCTGCAAAAAGGAGTCCTCTGCTGAGCTGAGCGCACTGTCTCTGGCCCCAGAGACTGATGGCTGACAACAGTAAGTAATAACAAGGCTGCATCCATCCTGAGAGCTGGCTGTGTGCGGTCACTGCTACTAACTCAGCCCTTGCGTGAGCGCTGGGAGGGCTAAGCCACTGGCAGCCCCACGGGCAGACAGAGAAGTCGAGGCAGAGGTTTCAGCTCTGCTGTGATTGGTTACTGCTGACACCAGGCACCCTATCCAATGCGGTACATGGATTAACTCATGCTATCCTCCCTCTGGCTTAACCACGTAGGAACTATCATTTTTCCTATTTACAGACATGACAGTCTGGGAACAGAGAGGCTGTTCACTGGCCCAAGGGCACACAGCCTGTCTTTCCAGTGGCAGTGACTTTTGTAGCTACTTTATGGAAATATAAATTCATGGCTATTTAGGGCTGGATGGCACTGTGAGGAACATCTGGTGGGTAGATCTGGAATCAAGACCCAAGAAGCACGTAGCAATCCATCATCCAAGGTCATATAGCTGGCAAACTGCCAACTCCCTGGCACAATTATAGAGGAGCAGTCATTGTAGTAATAATACACTATATCCATTTCTAGATAGCATTATTCATTTAAGAATCGGGCTAGACCTGGAGATCTTTGTGAGACCCACGGTCATACAAATCGAATGGTAAGATCGTGTTAGTCCTCACTGGGGCGTGCTAGGGCTCTGATGTGTGTGGTGGTCCATCTGCGTCTCCTCTGCTTAGACTGCACTCAAAGGTGGGCGGCCGCAGGGATCAGCCCTGGAGAAAATCATCTTTGCCGCCTTCTGAGTTCCAGTTTCTGGGGAAAGACCGTGTAGAGAAAGGGACATGGAAGCTGACAAATGGGGGCGGGACCACAGAGGAATGAACAGGGAGGATCCCTCTGGGAAAGCTCGGGGGATTGGAGCCCAGAGGAGGCGGCCCCTGGGGCTCTGCAAGCTCCTGTCCCGGGGCTGGGGGAGGTGTGCAGGGGTGGGGTGTGGAGAGGCAATGCCACTCACCCTCCAGGTGTCACTGATGCTCCCCGTGTGCTTAGGATAAGGAAACACATCCCATGTCATCTTAGCGATCTTCTAGAACAGTGTCTTACTCTGGGGGAGACTTTTCGAAGGTACCAGGACAGGATATTATGTACCATTAAACCACACAGTGAAAAACTGATTCCCTTTTTTATGCCTTCATTCCTTCAGGTAGCAAATCCACACTGGGTGTTGTAACTGCTCAATCCTTTTCCAAACACAGGCTAAACTTTATTAAACAGAAAGCCCCTCTAAGCTCAGAGCCCTTTCAGAGTTACATGACTCAAATTTACCAACAGTCTGCTGTGGTCTTTGCATTTATTTTAAACTTCATGTATTTGCTGATTTTTAAAGAGGAAGGCAGGCAGGCAGGCAGGCAGGCAGGCAGGCAGGCAGGCAGGCAAGCAAGCAAGCAGGCAAGCTTGAGAGCAGCAGGGAAATGTGGTCTGTTTACCCCAGAGGAAAAAGAAGTGGCTTAGGTGACTGAGTGAATGAATGAATGAATCCTAATGAATCTGATTCATCTGAATGAATCTTAGATGGTTAGTTCATTCAGGTTATTTATTCACTATTCATTCACTATGTTTTCATTCAATATCTATTTACTCAAATTTTATTGAGTTCACATTATATGCCAAGCAATTGTGTGTCTCAATTTAATTAATATGATGACATTCTTTTCCAGGTATGTTTGGAGATCATTTCTGAGGTGTGTATGAAAAACCAAGTGCACTTACAATATTTTCAGCTAATGCTGTGACTCTACTCTTTTCACGGTATTTAGAAATAATTTGTGAGACACTGTCGGAAAAATGGATTGCCCTGACTATCATATATTTAAACCCTGTTTTCAGAAATAATTATCCATCTTCAGCATAGTTGCTTAAGGTCAGGGTCCATATCTTAGACTTTGTTCCTAAGTCCCTAGCACTGAGTCAGGCACATGAATGTTGTGTGGCAGAGAATGTCGGAAAGAAGTTTCTAGAGACAGTGACTGTCCTGGACTAGCAGATCGAGATGCCCTCTAATAACCCAGCTCCTCGCCCACATCACCATTTGCTTCTCACAGGACAGGACTCTGAGGCCAGAAAGAAGGCAGCTCTGGACTCAGCTTCTCCAACTTCCCTGTTGCTGCAGAGATGTGTGTAGCACCTACAGATCAGGAGAGACTGGGACCCGAAGGGTGCTTCAGATCCTCCTGTCAATAATCCCCAATCTCCTTCTTTCTCTGAGGCCCAGGGGATATTTTCTGTTCAGTAAGATCTATGAGAGCTTGACTCATCCCTGGAAGAGTTGAACTCACCCACAGCAGAATTCCTCCAAAGAGTGGGGTTCAGGGAATCTCCTGGAGGAATGGTGAGTGTGGTGAGATTTTTAATCAGTGTTGCCCCTTCTCATTTTCTGGTTATTAGCAGTTCAATCGTTTGCTTATTCACTCATTCATTCATTCATCCGATGTGCATGGCATATCCATTCAGCACTTCTAAATCACATATAGTCCCTGTGTAAGTTGTACCTTTGGACATCTGCTTTGGGGACAGATTATGGGTCTTGGCATTCCTACACCATGAACCCTGATGACATCACATCACAGCAGCTCATATGTTCAAGGGTACCTCTCTCCACCTATTCATGCTCTTCTCATAGCTAAGATAATGCCATTTAAAAACGTGCCCATGAGCATATCTCCTGGGGTATTTCCCCATGTATTAAACATTATTTGTAAGTATCTTTAAAAAATTACATATCAATTTCTAAAATTCCATAATCAAATCTGGACTACATTCCATGATGACAATTTCTATGATAAAATAATCTTTTAATCAAGGATATTTTTTAGTAGGGGAAGACACAAACTAGATTTTTTTTTTTTTTCCTTTAGAAGCTGATTCCGGGTTAGTATGGAGGAGAGGACATGAGACAGAGCAGGTAGGGATGAAAGGAAGACAAGAGGCTGGTGGAATATTCTGGAAAAGAGCATTGGCGTGAAGAGGAGCCACCAAGTGGCTGACTGCGCCATATAGACTCTTGGGAAGCTTGCCTGCATTTACGTGCAGGTTCATGCACTCACTGGCTGTGAGCTTGGACAAGAGACGGAATCCCCCAACCTCAGCTCCCTCTTCAAGATACATTTGGAATGATCCTCACACAAAGCCGTTGCAAGCTATGTGAGATAATTCACACAAACCACTATGCAATGCTTTGTAAATTATAATAGTGATAATTTGAACATTATTATTGTGTATAGCTCATGGGAAACGACTCTGAAATAGCGCCAAGCATGCGGTACGTGCCGAGTTCCGTCCGCCGCTGTCCTTATGGCTCCAGCAGCAAACGGGCCACAGGTACTGCTGTTACCCTTTCAGCACAAAGTGAAGTTTATTTAAAGTGGCTTCGGGAAAAGGCAGACCTGCCCTCATGTCTTCATCCTGCCACCTGCTAGTGTGTTGCCGTGGGCCCCCCACTCACCTCTCTGAGCTCAGTTTCCTCTGGGACCTGCATTTTCTCTTCTGAAAATGGTTCTCTCCATCTCAGGGCAAAACGGACTGTGCACAGAGCCCAGCGTGATCCCTGCACCCAGTGGGTGCTGCTCTCCCCTCTCTGCTCCTGTGCAGGTCAGGGTCTTGCACAATTGCTCTCTGTCACGAACAAGTGTGCATGACAAGCTGCAGACAGACACCGGGCTTGTCGCCTTCCCTCCTGCTTGCTGACCTTCCTGGGGCCAAGGCTTGTTTGCCTTGGAAGATGCGCTGAGGGCCCCCAAGGTGATTTGTTTAACTGATGCCTTTGAAGCCTGGCATGAGGGATGGGGAGACCCAGAGGCTCCTGGTCAGGTCAGAGGGGCTCGCCAGACAAGCTGGGGCAGAAGCCAGGGGAGTGACTTGTTAATCTCTGTTGCTTTTGGAAAGCCAGCTCTCTGCTACCTCTGGATAGGTGGGGCCTTTTGATTTCTGAGTGATGGCTCCGAACAGGAGGAGCTACTTTCAGGAACGTGGCAGTTGGAGGCAGGCATCTTCCCGTCCCAAAGGAACCTTCCTGGCATGGCAGCCCCCTCTCTGTTCCAGATTTCGGACAGCAGATGCTGGTAAGGGGGCCTGACACGACACATCAGGTCCGAACAGGCATGTGACATCTTCCGTCTCGTCCATCACCTCCATTCATTCCTGGCTGTCGGGCTGCAGGTTCCGGGTGCGCCCCTCGTGAGCAGCGAATCATGATGTCAAATGCACCTAAAGGGCTTGTTTAAAGGAGGCTTACAGAAAATCTTCCAATAACAAATGAATTATATTGCTAAGTAATGATCTTTACAACTTGTTAGTCATGTAAGTTTGCCTCTTGCCCACCATCCATCTAGCCATCCACTCTCGCATACAGCTATTCACGCCTACACTCTTTCATTTGCTCACTCATTCCTCCAGGCGTTATATATTTATTAATCTGTCTGTTCATCTATCCAGCCTCCCCTAGTATCCATCCAACCAGGCAGAAATGCATTTAGCCTTCCATCTGTCCATCTGTCCATCTATGCTCCAGCCAGCCAGCCATCATCCATCCATCCATCCACCCATCCTTCCTTCTGTTCACCAACCCATTCATTCAAGCCTTCACTCACTTTCTCTTACGTTCTCTAGTCATTCCTTCAAAGGCTTTTACTGAGTACTTTCTCCATCCCTAATCCTATCCCATCACCAGAAAGATGGAACTCTGACTTTCAGAAGCATGTGGCTTCACGGCAAAACCCAAACACAATGCTCGAAAATGGATACCCAACAACAGGCAAAAAAGAGGGTTTTTTTTTTTTTAAAGGTTGAACTTAGCTTTATGTCACATGCTGTCAGCGAGGTCCCATCCTGGAATGTCCCAGAACAAGTTCCTTTGCTCTTCAGGTGAGCTGGGGCAGGTCGAAGGAGGGAAGACACCGAATTAACCCTTCACCTCCCAACCCCTAGCCCGCTTGGCGGTGTCGGTCAGACGCCCCTCTAGTCCTGTTCTTGGGTCAGATGCCCGCTAGTCCGCGTTCCATCGTCTGCCTTTGAAAACCAGCTGGAAGCAACCTGAGGAGCTGACCCCAGAGGCTGCGAAAGGCGCTATCGCGTCTACACCGTGGGGAACCTGTGAAACGGGGAGACACACGAGGTGGAGGTTTACGGGCTGACACCAAAAAGATTTCAAGATAGATTTTCAAAACATTTTTTGACATTTTGCAGCCAGTGGAGCTGCAGGGGAACCCCGCTAGCAGGGCGAGATGACACAGATGTGGCCACGTTTCTCCCCTCTTTGTAACAGACGGCTCCTTTGTTTTGGGCTGCAAAGACAAGTTTTTAGCAGCAGCGGCGTCTGCTTTTCCTCACCGTCGCAGCCCCCAGACCTCAGGGTCTGGCTCACCATCGTCACGCAGTAAATATGTGCCGGGCGTCCCCCTGGATGTGTGATAAAACCTCAGCCGTCATTTACGTTGGGGTCCAGGACGAAAGGGTCTGTGAGGGACTTTTGTCTTTGATTTTCGTATATAAAAGACATACATGTGTTACTGTAAAAACTTAAAAAAATTAAAAACATATTAAAAAAAAAACTCCCCAGCATCTTCTGCCTTCCTGATCTCCGAAAAGGGCTTACACAGTTGGGAGGGACATGTCTCCGTTTATCCAAACTGTTTTTCATGTCCCACGAGGAAGAAGGACTTCCCTCTTCCAGGCTCCCTTCTCCCAGGGTGTAAATACCAGAGCTGCTGGGGAAAACAAACAGCCCCTGGGGTGTGTGTGTGTTCCCACCTGGAGCAGGCCCATAAAACCAGGACCCCACTCGGGGTGGGGTGGGAGCCTACATTAGGGGCCTGCTGCCTGTCCCTTGCCCTGACCTCTTGCACAATGCCAGGGGCAGCACTGCAGCTCCAAAAAGGAGGAAAACAAACAAAAAAGTCCACGGCATCTGCTTGTTTGAGGAAGCTCACCGGAGGTGTCTGGCAGTCGGTAAACACCAGAGCCTGTAGCTGGGCAGAGCCAGGTGGGGTGGGGAGGCCAGCCAGGGAGAAGGGTGGAGAAGGAAAGGCCTGCCTGGATGAGGAGCGCCTTCCAAGAGCGCAGGCAGACTCAGTTGCGTCACCTGGCTTGGGGACGTCAGAGAGGACTGATGAGACCCATCCTGTGAGTCAGAGATATTGGAATCCACTCGGTCCTTTATTCATCCACTCATTCATTCATTATGTCTTCCCCTGCCTCCTCCTTTCCTTTTCTTCCCTCCCTCCCTCCCTCCCTTCTCTGTCCTTCTCTCTGAACTGATGCTGCCTTTCCAGTGTGCAGACACACCACCAACAGCACCGAGTAAGCTTCAAGCCCTAGATGGGCAGTGCGGCTGGGCAGACAAGGAGGTGCGTTATTCCACCTCAGGTCTCGGTGGACACTGGAGGAGAGCCCTGCGGCTCTGTGGGGAAGGGCGTGCTGGGTGCAGAGAAGATGCGGCGGCCAGAGGCGTGCTGAGCTCGAGGACCAGCGGCGGCCCAGTGTGGTGGGAGCTGAGAGAAGGGAGCAGAGGCGCTCAGGGAGGTGAGCTCAGGACAGATCAGGCAGGGCCGGCAGGTAAGGATGTAACACAACATGGTGGCAGTCACTGGTGGGTCCAGAGCCCATAGTTTGTATCTTAACTGGACTTTCTGGCTGTCAGGTGAGAAGCAGAAGGTGGCGGAGAATAAAACAGAGTAGAAAGCCCATTCAGGAAAGTGGGGTGACGGTCCCGAGAGAGATGGCACCTGGGCCAGAGCTGCGTGGTTGAGGTGGTGGGATCTGGAGGCTAGGGTTCCATGAGGGTTCTGCTTCTCGAGAGTTTGCCTTAGGCCTCTTGACTTTCTCGAAAGATCCGCAGTGTTCCTACCTGTTTGCACAAACCACAACAACCCCTGTGAGGATTTTTGCTTTTACCATAAAAGGTGAAAACAATAGTGGAGTTGAAAATTTGTTTTACAGGAATGACTCTAGAGGCAGTGGGCCTCAGGGCCGCGAGAGAGGCCCTCCAAGCCCCTGCCTGAGAGAACGTTTGCTTTGTTCATTAAGAAAAATTCCTCAAGTTGTAACCTTCTGGTTGACTTTTTTTGTTGAGAGATGGAAGAAGCATCCATTTGTTTTATTTTATCTGCATATCTCAGTTATTCCTGCCAGCCCCAGGACACAGACCCAGGGCCTTGCGATGCATGCAGGCTGTACCCAACTACTCCACCAGGGTGTGCCCAGCTTCTTCAGAAGATAAAAATGAAACAGGAAAGGAGAGAGAAGAAAGGTAAGCAGGCAGGCAGGCAGGCAGACAGGAAGAGAGACGAGGAAGGAGCGCTCTTTCTTCTAGTTCATCATCGTCTTGGTTGCTTCCCCCGGCCTCAGGTTGAGAACTTGGGCCCTTTGCATGTACATGGAGTGAGCTTGCCCAGAGCCGGTGGACCTAACTGCTACCCCACTAAGGTGTGGCAATTCTCAATTCAAGGGAGAGCTATATTGATAGACCTTCTGATAACTGTGTGAAACAACAATTTCCTAAAGAAATGATTTCCGGGTACATTGAGTCTAAGCCCAGAAATCCATGATGTCTTTATTGAGATGTTGACTTTCACAAAGATAATCTCTGATTAACTTACTGTATAAGTAAGCTGTGTCTGTCTCCTCTATTAGACTGTAGACTCCATGACACCAGTAACAAATCCATTTTTTTTCTCATTATATAATGTGGTTTTATTTCTTTTTCTTTTTATTATCTTTTTATTGCAGTAACTTTTATTTTGCACATTAAGATAAACTCATATGTAAAGTTTTCCCATATGTTCAGTTTTCCCATTCTTCATGATACTTGGCAACACACCCTGACCTCCACCACATCACCAAGTGTTCTTTACCCTTGTCCAGTGGGCTCCACCACCACTCCCCCGCATCCCCATCCCATTCCCCACTGGTAACTTCAGTTTTATTGCAAGTGCCCAAGGGTTGGTTTTGTTTCATTTGCTCCTTTGTTTTGTCTATTCACATTCCACCTATGAGAGAGATCATCTGGTATCTATTTTCTTCTTTTGACTTATTTCATTAGCATCATCCCCTCTAGATCCATCCATGTTGAGTCAAATGACAGGATTTCATCTCTTCTCAGGGCTGTGTAGTTTTCTGTTGTGTATAGGTACTACATCTTCTTTATCCATTCATATGACATTGGGCACTTAGTTTTCAGTTCTTAGAAATTGTGAATAGGGCTGCGATAAACATGCATAAATCTTCAGAAATTAGTGTTTTTGTATCTTTTGGGTAAACATTCAGAAGTGGGATGGTGGGATCACTGGGATTGCTATCTTCAACTTTTTGAGGAATCTCCAAACTGTTCTCCACAGGGGTTGCACTCCCACCAACAGTGCAAAAGTGTTCCCTTTTCTCCACATTCTCGCCAGCATTTGTTGTTTCCAGGCTTTTGGATAATAGCCAGTCTCTCAGGTGTCAGATGATATCTCATTGTTGTTTTAATTTGCATTTCCCTGATAGCCAGCCAGTAGGAACATAATTTCGAGTACCTGTTGGACATCTGTATATCCTCTTCAGAAAAGTCTCTCTCCAATTCCTCCTCCCATCTTTTGATTGGATTGCCTGTTCTCCTGCTGATGAGTTTTATGAGTCCTTTGTATATTTTAGATATTAAGCCCTTGTCAGAAATATAAAATGCAAATATCTTCACCCATTTAGTAGCTTGTCTTTTTGTTCTGGTGATGTTTTCTTTCGCAATGAAAAAGCTTTTTAGTTTGATGCAGTTCCAGTTTTTTCTTTTTCTTTTTGCTTCCCTTGATGCTGCAGTTGAGTCCCCAAAGGTCTCCTTAAGGCTGATGTCATGGAAAGTCTTGCTTATGTTGTCTTCTAAGAATTTTATGGTTTATGGTCTTGTGTCCAAGTCACTAGTCCATTTTGAGTTAATTTTAGTGAAGGGTGTTAGTGATCTAACTTCGTTCTTTCGCATATGACTGTCTAGTTATCCCAATACCACTTATTGAAAAGACTTTACTTTCTCCATCATATGCTTTTGGCTTCTTTGTCATAGATTAACTGACTCTATGTGAGTGGATCAGTTTCTGGTAATTCAGCTCTATTCCACTGATCCGTGCCTCTGTTACTATTCCAGTACCATACTGTTTTGATCACTATCGCTTTGTAGTATAACTCAAAGTCTGAGAGTGTACTCCTTTCAGATTTGTTCTTTTTTCTCATAATCACTTTCGCTATTCAGGGTCTTTTGTTGTTCTATACAAAGTTTTAACCTTTTTTTCTTCTTTTTCCTGGAAATAAGCCTGAGGATGTTAATGGGGGTGGCATTAATTCTGCGTATTGCTTTAGGTAAGATGACCATTTTAATGATGTTGGTTCTTCCCAAGCATGAGCAGGGGATGTCTTTCCATCTCTTTATATCCTCCTCTATTTCTTTTAAGAAGGATATTTGATTCATTTTCTATTTTAAATGGTGTGGTTTTCTGGTATACTCATTTTTCTCTACGTATTATACTTGATGAAAAGCGTTAAGCTATAGCTATTTAAATAAACATTTATAATCAATGAAATTTAATATTATATGACATTTTCAAGCTAGACTGTGGGCCCCCTTGAATGCTAATGGTCCCCAGAACTTGCAGCCATGTTCCCCCGCACCATGACGTTAGGCCGCCAATCAGTCACCAGTGTATTCCTCCTGCCCACCCATCTAATAGCAGCGCCTTTTCCAATGATGTGTGCTTCCCTTTGGACTCCCTCTTGGGTTGATACCTTTGGTGTCTTTGGTCAAATTATAACTGATTTTCTGGAGTCTAACTTGGCTGAGTGGCTGTCAAGATCTCCAAGTTCTTATCTTAGTATCTGTGTGTTTTCTCTAGAGGTGAGTTTTGTTGATCGAATTCAGTCCTTTCTCCTGATCCTCTGAGTGACTGAAGCCATAATGTGGGTCATTGTTCTTTCCTGAGCCAAAACCATTTGGGAGAAAATTATGCAAAAGCAAGACCCCCCAACTGCACACGGTTCCTTCAGGCATCTTCGGGGCTCTCATAGGCAATGCAGAGAAACATTTTAAAGTCAATGACACAGTGGCTTAGCTCCCTCCTGGTGTCTCCATTCTGTTTTCCTCAACCTGGACCTATGCTTCATGGGCACAAATAGACTACTTTAGTTCAGAAAAAAAATTACTTTGGCTTTATTCTGAGAGCTTTTGTTCAAAACACCACTAAGTGGGTTGTGGGGGGTGGGGGAGATGAGTAATTCTGCACGATCTGAGCGGAAGAATCCCAGGTTCCATTTACCATCTGGTAGGCACTAAGTGCTCTTTTTAGAAGCTCATAACAAGAATCCCAGGGAACAGGAATAATTGGTATCCATTCTTCCCAGGCAAGGGAATGAAGATTTGGGCAATTTTAGTCTCTTGTCCAAGGACGCTAGTCCAGAGCTGCAATGGGATTTCTGCTAAATTCCGATTCTTATGCCCTTGATCTTAATCACAACACATTTCAACCTTTATGGAATCCATCTAACCTGTGTCCATCTCGTTATTCTCATCCAAAGAGTGGGACTGATCAAATGAAACGTCACAAAGGTAAGTGATTCTTATTTTTCCCCCCTGGGTTAGCTCCCAAAAAGTGCCTTCTGCTATCATCACTGAGCTCTGCAAACCCAGTGGTCACACCTGCATGCTGCTGAATGCAGGGCAAGTGCTCCTTACGTGGTGTGCAGGCCCTGGGGTGGGAGATAAAGGCAGGGAAATTGCTATACTGAGCGAGTGCAGGGTAATCTTCAATAGCCCCTTTGAATTTATCCATAGGCAAATTCCTCCAAAAAAGTGGAGTTCAGAGATTTTTCCCAGGAGCATGGTGGGTGGAATTAGCTCTTTTTTAAAATGCCGAGTGCACACTGTCATTCTCTGGCTGAAAGCAATTCACGTATTCATTCATCTCATGAGTACTGAAATCAAGAATTGGTGAGACATAAGGAAAAGCAAAATGTCGACCATATTCTAAGCTGTCTCCTAAGTAATATGCATCTGTTTACTCACGTAAGCCCTGTGCAAGCCCTGTGAGGTTTGTATTGTGATATAAATATATGATTTGGTTATAGGACTTGGATTCAGACAGCCTGGCTCCAGTGTCTGTGCTCTTAAGCTTGTTCATTGACATGATGTGTCACCAGCCATTACCTGGAAAGATGGCCTCATTGTGTAACTCTGAGTTGGAGGTGACAAGTAACACTATTGCAACATGTCTACCAAACCCTACGCATACACACATGATTTCTGCTGTGCTAAGGCGGTTGGGCAGGCCCTCTACATCAGGGGCCACACCTCTGCCTGCGAGCCTCTGTGAGTAATCCCAATCCTGAAGGAATTCTACCATCTTCCTCTCTAGCCACACGCTGAAATGCTTTGAGGACAGTCTGTCATGATGTCCCAGGCTGTGTCCCCAGACTCAGGAAACATGGACTCAATGAACGGACAATCAACGAGCCCCGTCATTTCCCCGCTCCCTGTCTGTGCCCCGCCCTGGACCCTACATTCCCGCCATGTTTAAAGGCGTCTTTAGCAGCCAGCTCCGGTCTTGCAGCGCTGACTGAGTGCCAGGTCTGTGGCGGGTGCGTGATGCCACAGAATCTTCATGAAAGCCCTGTAAGGGCTGTGTGTGCACGTGGCTCCATTTGAGAGATGAGGACCCGGGGGTGCGCAGACGGCAGGTCCAGGAGGCCGCGGAGCTCATCTTAGTGCGCATGCCTGAGCCGGGCCACCCTCACCCCTCTCCGCCCCGTGAGTCAGCAGCGCCGCCACCATTGTTAGGCTCAGCTCATGTCTCACTTTTGCTTTGGAGCCTTATAAACTCTTTCCCAGGAGAATTGCACTTTCTTCGGTGTCCTCAGTGTTTTCACAGCATGTTTCCTGTGAGCCACGTGACAATTCAAACACATAGAAAAATGCAGTGAGCAGAAATTGCAGGCAACTCTGAATGTGGCCTTAGCGAAGAACATTGTGGTCCCATATTTTCTTCAGCTAGAAAGCAAGCTAAGCTTTGCAAGAACTTTCTCAAAGGAAGCGGGGTGGGGGGGGGGGGTCTTCCTTTCAGGTAAAGATGATTTTACAAGGACAAGAGAAACACTGATTGAAAATAGTTGGAAGGAAAATTTGCTTTATTGCATTGACCACTGTGAGAATTGTGCCATACCTCATGATGCTGGAATAAGAGTGAACTTTTATGTCCCACGCAAACTAATGGGAGGTATCAATTATTAAATATTATAAACATAAGAGCAATAAATAAATACATCTACTTGTTTTGACCTAGGAATACTTCTGTGAGAAATTCATCTCAATACATACTCTTGAATGGTCACGTGAGTGAAAGAAGAGGGGACAGTGTTCAAAATGGCATAAGAGTAAAGGGCTTCATTCCAGAAATCGTGAGTTTTTATTATTATGATAAAATTACATATAGCTAGTACAGGACACTAAATGTAATAAAATACACAACAAAAGGCACGCCCTGGTGTTTCAGGTGTTAGTTTCACATGAAGCCCATGGACCCACGTTCACAATCCAGGCCTGGAGGGAGCGATCAGAGTGAACCACTCAATAAATAAAAATGCTTCTGTCTACTTGCACTTATTCCTGCCTGTTTCCTTCCTCTCTGAAAAAACAAACAAACATATATATATATATATATATATAAAACAAAATAAAAATATTCATGTTTTAATATATGAAGATAGAACATAGACTATCACTCGTATTTTACGCAAACATACAAATGAATGTTTATATCCCTATCTACATTTTTATCTATGTATTTATACCCATGTAACTAATTTTTTATAAACATATCAATATCTGGCTGATAGGATTGTGTTTTAATAGCAGTGAAAAAAGAACATTATTTTTTGCTTTGCACATGACATGCTCAATGGGAAATGTCTTAGCAAGTGTAAGAAAGTACCTAAAACAAAAATTACTTTCAGAATGACTTTTGGTAAAAATGTATGTGGTCAGAAAATGCCAGGGGTGAGCTGTTTCCAAGTGTGTTGCTTTTAGCCTGACATTATGCTATTGAATCCTGTAAAGTGCAGCTGAAGGGTGAAGGTAAGCTGAGGTTTTGCAATCTTTGTCCAGCCTGTGGAACTGGAATCTGAATATTCTATGAAAAGAGTGGAGGCTTCACAATCACTTCTGCACATTTCTAAGAACAGCAGGCTGGTGTGTGTCCAGGCCCTTGGACAGGCGGGCACTGATGCTGCAGAGAGAAATGCAAGGGCAGAAAGGTCTGAGATCCAGGAAAAGGTAAAAGCAGCCCAGTGGTCCTTGGAGGTCTCATCAGGACGGGAGCAGAGGTACAGTTATTGCTGCAGAACAAAGATGGGCTCTGGGTGTGATGTCCCACCTGTGGGGCCTGAGATGCTCATGGATTTTACTGGGAGAGTGTCCCATGAACTTGAAAGAAGCCCATCTTTTCATCTTCAGGGACCGTGTTCCTTTGAGGCTTTGTAGTCAAAGCCACTAAATGGGGGATATTGGCATCAGAAATACCTGCCCCTCAGCTCCACCAGTCTCTTAGTCTCTCGGGCTCATTTATAAAATGGGTGAAATAAAACCTTACTCTCAGGGTGCCTGAAAGGATTAAAGGAGATGCTGGGGTTAGGGTGACTTGCTTTCCTAGAACAAGTTCTCCTACACAACAGTGTTTTCCTTGGATGTGTAACAGGATGATCAGCTACTCACCATTTAATATATTTTCGGAAATTGCGCTGATGTGACAACGCACCTAGGTCTGCTGCAGTCGCCCTCCATGCCTCTTCTGCTGATTTGTGTGCACTGCCTCAAAGCTGGACCTCCTAGGAAAGGCAGTGGAATTTGTTGATGTTGGAGGAGATCAAAAGTTAGAGGAAATGATTTCACATTCAACATGACAGCATACTTCAGCCAATTTGTGAGAAAGGGGAGAAAATAAGCTACCACTCTCCAAACACTGCCCCTCCCTCCACTGACACCGACACCATCATCACCAACACCAGCAGCAGAAACACATCGCCACCGTCACCGCCATCACTGCTGTCACCGCACCAGCACCCCCATCATCTTTAGCAGCTCCATGAAGCCAGGTGACTGCTGGAGGTGATGTTGTAACAGCCATCACTGCTGTTGTCACCACCAACAGTGTCATCGAAACCTTTGCCAGCACCGCCAGCATCACCATCAAAGGCGGTGACACCCACAACAATTTCCACAATGACCACCAGAAAACTTCCCTTTTCTGTTTCTTAGCAAAACAAGGGCATGGTGCTGGGTGGCTGGAAAATAAGGACGAGTAGTAAGTGATCGCTGTCTTCACGGTCTCTGTGCATCAAATGCATAGACAAACAGCGTACACTTTTCTAAGGGGAAAGGACTAGAGTGTCCAAATGCAGAGACGGTGTGTATCTGATGGAGAGCGGGATAGAGGAACAGGGTTCATTTTGAGAGAGGAGGTGGAATTGGACCAGGACCTTACAGGGTGTATCAAATTTCCTGGGGGCGCAGGAATGACAAATTGAATATTTCCACTCCATTTCCTCTGCCCATGTAGACATCACAGAGAACTGCAGCTGAGTCTGGCGGTGGTCCTGGAATGCACCTTCATTCAAGGGCCAGGAGTCCGGCCGGCTATAAGGCACTGGGATGGAGTCTTAGGACACTCTCTAATTGTCTGCTCTGGTTAGGAACTAAGTATCTCTCTGAGCGCCGTGTCACCGTGAGGGGGCTTTGAGTTTCACTATAGGAATTAATGAACGACTGGGTGTTTCACGTGGGAAGACAGCATAGGCAGAAGTCTGCACACAGGACAGTGCGGTCTTTGAGAAGCAGCATACAGGTTATGAAAATGGAGACAAAGTCTTGTTTTAGATAACATTGGAGGTTTTTGAGATGAAAACAGCACAATTCAGATAACTGGGTAGAAGGAATATAAGCCCAGTGACGGGTACTGAATGCGGTCCAGCGATGCTAACAATTATACAGTGTGTCTATTTTGGGAGGGATTCCTTACTGTGTTCAGTGCTTGATTTAAAAAAAGAAAATTAGCATCACAGCAATCCTTTAATTATGTTGTTATTTTTGCCATTTTACAGGTAGAGAAACTGAGGATGGAGAAAAATGACCCAGGCAGAGTCAAACACATAGTGACTGGTCATGAATCTACCAATGGGTTAAAAATACTTCTGGATGACATTGGGAAAATCTCTCCTCCTTGTCCCTCACAATATTTTAGCTAAATGTTCTTCCTTTCCAGTTAGAACCAAAGGATTCGTTCCTTTCTTTCAGGAGCAGTGGGGGGCAAGAAACTCATCTTTTATGAGCCTAATGGCAGCTGTTCACCCCTCCCAGCTGTCCTTTCCTGAAATGGGATAGGGCAGGAGTCAGAAAGGGTCACAGACACCAGGGAAAGAGCCCTGCAGTGGGAGAGCTGAGTTAGAGTACCAGCTCATCCATCACACTGTGTGGATGACCCCCGCAGTCAGCCTCACCCTCCACCTCTGTTCCTTTTCTGGAAACGAAAACGGCCCCTTACCTACTCACGTTTGTACCGTCATGATGACGATTAGCCAGTTCGTCTGTGAGCATGAAAATGCTTCGCCGAATGTGCGCATGCACCGAGCCTGTCGCGCATTTGTCGCTGCGCCAGGTACCATGTTCACGATACCAGTTGTTGTTCTAATTACGTTTATTTCGTATTTGGCTCCTGTACTCAGCTGCTGACCGGTCGATTCAGACCTCCCTGATGCACACTTCACTCCCCTTTCCTTGCCTGTCGCCTATCTGTGATTCCAGCCACCACTTGGTGTCCATTTCTGTGGAGGCTCTGACTGCATTTCACACAGATGCAATACACAGGATTGGTGGCGAGCCCTCTCTGTGTGTCCTCATTTCTGACTCCAGGTCTTTTTGGGATGTCACAGCATGGGATGCAAGGGATGAGCTGACCCAACTCATCATCCTGGGCTTGGTGGGGATTTGCTGCCTACTGGGGTGGGGGCTGATCCATGGGGCATGCATGCCTGAGATGAAGGCTTCCTCTTTCTCCGTGGAGATAGAAGGGCCCGAGGCCTATTTAAGGAAGCTCCTTAGCATGTACTACAGCCTCATGGTTGCTCCCTCATGGGTAACACATTCTTGTGGTTGGTGAAATCAAGTGGAATCTAGAACTTGAAATGTTGATTAGTTTCCCTGCCACATACACCTGGATTGCCCACTGATGGGCCTGGCACCTAAAAGGTGCTCGATACTTAGTGAATGCGTGGATACGTTAACAAGACGCTCGTGTCTCAGGAGCATAGTGCAAGACGAAATGGACTTGTTGACGCAGATAGCAAAATAGAGCAGTTATGGGTCTAGGTTTTGTAAACAAGCAGCAGGATTCAGGTATCAGCTCAGTCACAGATTGGCTGTGTTACCATTGACAAGTTTCTGTGTCCTTCCAAACCTCAGTTTCCTTGTCTGTGACACGGATAAAATCATATGACACGCAAAGAAGTCAATGACATCCTCGGTGTGAATTAACATGGTCCACAGGAATAGATCACTCAAGGAAATCGTTATTCTTCCAATGGTAGCAATACAGATATTACATGAGAAAATATATTCAAAAGTTGTGGGGTAGGTTTTTTTTTTTTTTTTTTAGCTTTCTTTATACAGCTAAAGAGTTCTAGACATGGAAGGGAACTTCTCTTCCTCTGTGATATTAGTGGTGCCATTCAGAAAGCATGTCTGATGTTGGAAAGAGAGACTTCCACTTGAGGGAAGATGGAAATTCATTTGTCATTTCTGAAAGGTGATCTCCGGAGCTGAATATAGTGTGATCACCCACGGAGATGTAAATCCCTGAGACATGCAAAGGGAAACCAGGTGCCTGAAGTCCTGAAAGGTGAAACTGGCATCACATTTCACATGTGGCTTAAGTCCATTATCAACGATGAAAATAGGATTGTGAAAGGACATGCTTCTTGCACCCTCCTGCCTCATTCAGTGAACCTTTGACCAAGAGCTGGAGTGCTGTATGCAGTCCAACAATGCCTGGAATTTCCCATGGTGTCACTGAATTGAAACATAGGAGAGATTTCTCTCCACCTCATCTCCAGAGAAGTTGTCGTACTGTTCCTTTGATCATGTTATCATCTTAATGTATTCAAAATTCCTCTCTCATTTCATTCTATTATTCTATGTGCTGCCATTTCCCTCTTCATCTTAATCCCTCCTCTTATCTCATTTTCCCACTAGAGACATGCAAAGGCTTTCACTTCCGTTTTTATGGAATACTCCCTTGAATTTTTTCTTTAAAATGATATAGTAAATTTTCGTACATGTGCTTATTTTGCATAAATGTCAATGAGCTACATATCATTTTGTTACTTAATATTTTTACTCAGCATCATGTTTTTAAAAGCTATGCTTGTCGTTATACGAATATATTGAAATACATGTGGATATTTGATTTGCGTGTTTGCTTCCAGCTAACTCACAGGGCTCCCTACTATACTCCCCTACATTTCTGTACATTTTCTTAGAGAAAGACACAGCTTGCTTCCAACTCTTGCTACCACAGCCAGCACTAGAAAGATCTACGCAAGATTTTACTGGAGGCAGATTGTTGGAACCTAAGATACATCTGACTTACATCAGGCTAGAATTCTGTTAAGTCATGTGGAAGTGCAGATGACAAAGCCATTTGGTGGGTAACTTTACCCAAGCCCCTTGCTCTCTATAGGTGTATATTTCCTTTCATTTGTATAAAGAGGGGATTTGGATGAGAAAATATCTAAGGGCTCTCTCTGCATGTAAATTGCACTACTAATTTTCAAGCCAGCTGTGTTTATCAAACAAATGGAAGAAAAGTTGGACAAAACATGGTAGTCCATCATCCAAATATTTGGAAGTAGCCAGATGGTTGTCATCGTGTAGACGTGACCTAGGTGGCTTTTGACTGTGATATTTAGGTGACTATCTCTGGGGTATTTGTGTTCTTTTTCGTTTCCCAGGCAGAATTTTTCTCCCCTTTCTCTTAAAGAGCTCATGTAGATTCAGGCTTGCAGGCAGCCTGCAGTCCCTGAAGATTTAGGGCTCCAATTTTGTTCAATTTGTGGTTGGCAACCCCATCTATCTGTCTATCCATCCACCCACCCAACCATCCATCCATCCATCCCTCCATCTATCTATCCACCTATCATCTACCTTGAGGCAGACAGATGGAGAAGTCACCAGTAGGGAATTTGGCTAAAAGTCCTATATGAACCCAACCTTGCAGCCCTCTCTGCCCAGACATCCCCCACAGATACCTGGAATTATATTCCAGAGCTCCAGCTGTTTGAGTCTTCTCTGCTGACTTAGACAGAGTAGATCTGATATCTTCTCCGTGCTCTGACCCAATTCCCAGCACAGAGTGCAGAGTATGTGAGTACAACAAAATGGTTCTATGTTTATGCTACTACATTTGGAGGTAGATTGCTGGGCAGTTATAATAACTAGAACATCTTAAGCAATTAGCTTTAGTCTGCTTTTCCCAGATCACACTCAAATATTATAGCTTGTAGGAAGAAATTTTTTAAGTTTTATTGAGGTATAACTGACTAATAGAATTGCAAGCGGTTAGAAGTGTAAAATGTTATGATTTGACATACATACACATTCTCGTGAGTTAATGAACAGATACATCATCTCAAATATTTATCTTTGCTGTTTTTGATGAGAATCTACACATTTTACTCTCTTAGAAAATATCAGTTGTATAATATCATGTTATCAAATATACTTTCTAGGCTATTAATTTGATCCTGAGACCTTATTAATTTTATCAATGAAAGATTGTATTCTTTTATTAACTTCTGTTTTCCCCATACTCACAACCCCTGGCAACTAATTTTCTACTTTCTATTTCTATGAATTTGATTATTTCCTGTTTGCTTGTTTTAGTTTCCACATCTAAGTGATGCTATGCAATACTTTTGTTTCTCTGTTTGCCTTGTTTGTCTACATTTAATGCTCTCTAGGTCAATAAGATACCCTTATTTTTAAAGGTTGAATATATCCCAATGTATGTACATACCATACTTTCTACATCCATTTATTAGTTTTTGAGTAATTAGGTTGTTTCCATACCTTGACTTTTGTGAATAATGCTGTAAAGAACATGAGCACCCCCATGTTTACTGCAGCTCTATTCACAATCACTAAGAACTGGAAACTACCTAAGTGCCCAAAGTCAGATGAATGGATGAAGAAGATGTGGTCCACATATACAGTGGAATTCTACACAGCCCTTAGAAGAGATGAAACCCTGTCATTTGAATCAATATGGATGGGTCTAGAGGGGATGATACTAAGTGAAACAAGTCAAAAGAAGAAAGATACCAGATGACCTCACTCATCGGTGGAATGTGAGTAGACAAAACGAAGCAACTGATGAAACAAACCTAACCCTTGGACAATTGCAATAAAACTGAGGTTATCAATAGGGATGGGAAGTGGGGATGGGAATGGTGGTGCCCACTGGATAATGATGAAAAACTTGATGATTTGGTGGAGGGAAGGGTGTGTTGACATATATCTGAGGAAGGGGGAAGCCACACATATAGGGGACCTAGCCATATGAGTTTATTATAATGTGGAAAGAAAGTTACTGCATTAAAACACCCAAAAAAAGAAAGAACATGAGTGTACAGGTATTTCTTCGAGATAGTGGTTTCACTGGATAAACATACTCTTTTAAAGGAAAAGTGCAGGAATGAGTGAAGGTGAATAGGCAGGCAAGCAGGAAGAGAGAGGAGGAAGAAAATTATATTTAACCTATTGTTCAGCTTGCCCATTTTCTTTGGCCCTGGCACTTGAGCTTGGGCCCTTATGTATATGAACTGCCCCCAACCCCTGTTCCACCAGGGAGTGCCAAGGGAAGACATCTTCTCACATTGATAATATCTAACTTTTATCTAGTGTTCATGATGTGCCTGGTACTGTGCTAAATGCTTTACAAAAATATGCTCGTTTAATCCTCATAACAATACTGTGACCTAGGTACTCTTTTACTTATATTTTAGCGATAAGGGAAACTGAAATAATTTCCCCAAGGTCATGTAGCTAACCCCTTGCTAAACTTGAATTTGAGCTCTGGTCTTTCCCCACATATTAAGTGTTCATGAAAGGATCGCTCTGGTCATTCTGCTTACAAAGACAATATTCATTCCACAACATTGCTTGTGAGGATTGAATATGACAGCTGATGGGAGACATTTCCATCTTGACATCTCCTTTCCTACTTCCCATTTGTCGTGTGTATTTTTAGTGTGATTGCATCACATTGCATCATATGGGGTTCAGGTGCACAATTTTGTAGGTCAACATCTGTATTTAATTTTGCCACGAAGAGTTCAATTCTGTCTTCCACCTTATTTTGACTTATTTTACCCAGTTTTCTCCTCTCTCTCCTTTCCCTTCTGGTAACCACTAATTTGGTCTTAAAGACTCCAAGCCCATTTCTGTTTGATTTCGTTCATTCATGCATTTGACTTTATATCCCACACGTGAGTGAAATCATATGGAAATTTCTCCATCTGACTTATCTCACTTAGCATTCCCTCTAGGTCCACCCATCTTGTTTCCAATGGTTGGATTTCTTTATTTTTATGTAGCTGAGTAGTATTCCACTGTGTGTATACACCACATCTTCTCTGTCCATCATCTGTAGATGGGTACGTAGATCATTTCCAGCTCTTGGGCACTATAAATAATGCTGCAATACTCATAGGGGTGCAGATATCTCTCTTTGAATTAGTGTTTTCCCAGTAAATACCCAGCAGTGGGGTAACTGGATCACTTGGAATTTCTATTTTTAATATTTTGATGACGCTCCATACTGCTTTCCATAGTGACGGCACTGATTTACTCTCCCACCAGCAGTGTCTAAGGGCCCACCTCCCGTCTGAAAACAAATCATGTGCTGCAGAAAATCTGATCTCAGTCCTTCCAGAGGTAGGTTTGGGCTGAGCCTTCCTAGAGGAATCCAAGGGTAAACAGGCTTTACATTTTTGTCACCAGGAAGGAAATTTCTTTCTAAAGGCAGGCAAGTCTTTAAAATGGCAAGAGTCCCCCTCCTGCCCCCAAAACTGAAAGTGCCCCCCTGCTCACTTGAGGGCACCAGGCGCTTCAGTCTGAACAAGTCCGGAAATGGATGGAAGACCCTCAGGCCTCTTCCCCTGCTGCCACCCCCGCCCTAAATCCATAACTTAAGTGAGCATAACCATAAAGCCACTAATAAAAACATCTCCCCCGGCTCTATTTACCCAGCTGTGCATCTCAGGACCTGCCGCTGACATTTTTAATACTCTCTCTTTCTCTGTCTTCCACAGGATGCCTTGGAAGCAGCCCACAGAGAGGAGTGACACCGAGGAGACAAAAGCCAGGCCCCGGGCTCTGATGAGGGGATCGGAGCATGCTGGGAAGGACCGCCACTGAGCACAAAGGACTCGGGGTCCAGAAAGCTGGCCCGTCGCCAACCACAGGTATCAGCGTCTTGGTCCAAAGAGGAAGGTCTGGCCAAGGGCTTCCCAGCACTTATCCCCCCAACACTAAGGCAAATAACACCCGCTTGTGTTGTGGGGAGGGCGTTGCCCACTGAAGTCAGAGAGCACAACCATGGTGGCCTTGAGATGTTTCCAAACCTTTTTATGGGGATGTAGTGTATCTACAGGAAAAAGAAACCAAACACAAAACTTAAAAGAACAGCTCAGTGAAATCACAAGGGGAGTACTCATCCAACCACACCCAAGCCAAGAGCTAGAACATGCGGTTCCCGAGAAGTCCCCTTGCTTCACCTCTCCCCCAATCACCTCACCTTTATTTTGATGTTTAACACCAGAGATTAGTTTGTACATATATACATAGATAGGTGTGTGTGTGTATGTTTATGTATATGTGCATCTATATACTCCTTAGTATAGTATTTGCATTGGTTGCAATCGCACCTGAAACCTGTATCATACGATGCTTTCCAATTACAGTAGCCATGTAAGCTTGATTCACGTTTAGATGTGGCACCGAAACTGATAGCACCACCAATAATAAGAGCCAACGTGTGTGTAGGACTTTGTCACACACATTCTCATCTGTTACCTCATTTCAAGCTCTCAGATTGACCTGGGAAAACTGTGAGAACAAGCATCATGATGCTCACTTTAAAGACAGACAGACTGGAGGGCACCGTGGTGGCCTAGTGGTCTCGTGCACCGTGGGAGCAGTCCCACATACATCCCCAGAATCCGGGTTCAAGACCCAAGGGTGGGCGGAACAATTAATGTGAGCAACGAAATAAAAAATGAATAAGGAACTTCTTCTGCCTGTTTTTCTCTAAAACTAAAAAAAAGAAGAAAAAAAGATGGAAGGATTGAACTTCAGAGGAAAATAACACCCATGGTCACATAGCTAGAACGTGTTAGACCAAAGTGATTCAAATATAGATGTCTGACTCCAAAATGTTTTCTTTTCTTACTGCCTCCCTAGTTAGCATGCCTTGAGAGAATCAGATCCCCTATTTTTTATCAGTAAACTGTCTGCGGGTTGACATTTTGACTTGTCTAGGAAAGCAGGGTTTCTTTACGAGTAGTCTTTCCTCACCCTCTGGGAAGCCTCAGATGATCGAGAAGAACTTGTCCAATCTCGTGCTAAGTGATTTATGTAGCAGTGTTTAAGGATCCTAGTGTCAACTTTAGTGTATCAAAAAATGCCCTTAGAGTTTAGAAGTTAAGGTCAAAGCAGGTGAGTAAGCAGCCAGTATCTACAAAAGATGGTACATGATGACCATAATAGGCAAGAGGCACAGAAGTCTTTTGTAGGGAACATTAATTTTTGACCTGCCAATACCCTCACTACAGAGACTGACCTCCCTCCCCATGGACAAACTGTTCCTGCTTCCTCTCTAAACATGGGGTTTGAATGGAAGCTGCCCACACTCATTCCCCATCCTCTGGACCTAGCTGGGTAATTGACCCAGAGTTGAGCACTTGATCTAAAAGGGTCAATGAAATACCTTCCTTGGGATTGTTCCCACCTAAGTGGGAAAAAGACACTGATTATATTTGGTGGCCCTGTGAAGGGTGAGATGTTCTCCACTTGATTAGAAGGAGCTGGTTTACAGTAGAAAAGAAACAGAGACGAGTCTTCTAGTAAATTTGAATTTCCTGTTCCCGCATTTACCTGTAGCTCTTCACAACTACTGTCTTTTTCAAGTTAAGCGAACCTGCAGTAGATTTCCTTTCATGCCTAAACTAACTTCAGCTAGAGTTTCTATAATTTCAACTCAAGACTCCTGAGAAATCTGCACATCTTCCCTTGGTAATCATGAAGAATGACATTACTCATAAATACACACATTCAGTTAGATTGATCTAAGATGCCATTTCTGTTCTACTGTTTATTTCGGGATGTCCTGTAGGAAATCACTTAACCCCCTCTGTGCCTGAGTTTCTGCCTCAACAAGATGGGGATTAATAATAAAACCTCTGTAGTGGGTTACATGGGACATCTTTGTTCCACACTCTTATGCTCCTCTAAAAAATCATCTTAAAAATAAAAATATTAATAGCCCCAAGCCTCATGGCCCATTGTGATGACTAATTATATGATAGGTATAAAGCTCCTAGAGTTTCCAAAGTACCTGACAAGTTGTCACTACAACTATTATTGGAAAAACATGAAGGATATTAAATCAACGATGGGGATAAACTGAGTTTATAAACATGCACTGAATAACTTTCTAAGAAAGAAGATTCTACCCTGAATTCAAGGTATTTGGGGGGATCGATGAAATAAACTTTAGGAGACTGTGAAGCCCTCGAAATGACACATGAAAGTTGGTGTCTACTCCATTAGGTAGAAGGTATATAGCTTTTCTCAGCATAGCAGAGTATTTAGATATCTTCTTGCTTCCCTCTCCGCTCCACCCAGTTAGGAAGTATTATTGAAAGATGATTCCAGGACTGGGCTGATCATATTTCCTTGAGACAAAAGTGGGACATTGGGGTGGCAAAAATGGGGTGAGGTTATACTCTGATAACTAAGGGGAGGGGAGGAGGCAGAGCAATCCGAGCAGAAGCAGAGCAGCCAGACCAACAACAAGTAAATGCTATGTGATACCCTTTGGGGATGGCATAGCATTGACTCGTGATCTAGTAGCACTTCATACAAATGGCCAGGACCTATGCAAGGAATTTTGGCACCTCAGGCAAAAAACAAAATTTGACATCCCATAAGCCCTGCTCTAAATGTCCTGTGTGAAGCACAGGCCACTTTAATCATCCCAGGGCCAGAATTCCCAATAACCCCACAGTTGCCAGAGAGAACCTCCGTAGTCTTCACCTGCAGCTGGACCGCACCGTGATGTTCTGCTTCCTTTGAAGAAGCAGGCACGTGAAGTGGAGGGGAATCCTCCTCTCTTGGCTCCCATTTCCTCGTAGGCGGGAGCAGCAGTAGCGGCCGTGGACCACTGCAGTCAGTCCTGGCAAGACCCTT
Organism: Solenodon paradoxus; assembly: GCA_004363575.1. Taxonomy (NCBI): domain Eukaryota; kingdom Metazoa; phylum Chordata; class Mammalia; order Eulipotyphla; family Solenodontidae; genus Solenodon; species Solenodon paradoxus. Next base: position 39,384 of record RJWH01002988.1, read on the forward strand.
CTTTAACACAAGACAAAAGGGGCAGCTTCTTTTGGGTCCTCTCAACAGACTAAGCTCAGGGCTACTCAACTGCCTCACTGGCCCCACATTAAAGATGGACCTGGCTTATTAAAAATGGGACAAAGTTTAATATAAATTGAAATTTAATTTATATTAAAATGACATGGTCAGGAAATATGAAAAAAAATTTACTGTCACATTGAAAGCGGTACATAAGGTCAGCCTATCCAGAAAACGTACCAGACAGTATTCAGTTCTTCCTCTTGCACTGTGAGGACTAATTCAGTTTCCCTCACTGCACAGTGGCTTTCTCAGGGCCATGGCATGAAGTCATTTGTTGATGGGTGAATGTTGAGGACGAGGAATACGGGAGTAGCCCCAGATCCTGGCACCAAGAAGACATGTAGTCAGTGCTGTGGGGACACACGACTGTGCCAACAGCCGGGGAAGGCTCCAGCAGGCTCCCTTGTCTCATCAGTGCTGGCTTCCCAGCTGAGTGACTTTTCCCCCAAACAGCTGATTTCAAAGCACCACCTGCCTCACGAAACCCTCTGAAAGTTCCTCTACACTTGGAGTCTGTAGAATTGACACAATGCTTTATGTTCAGAAGGTCACTGGCTTCTTTTGACTGTCTCAGTTGATCCTTTTCATCTATGATGCTTCCTCATCAGCATCCTTAATTTATTTCTGAAAGGGACAAGAGCCAATAGTCACCGAGTACGTATTGCTATGTGGCAGCCTCTGGCCCCAGCTTGTGCATGAAACACATATGTAAGAAGAGTAAGACAGAACAATGCCCCCTAGAGAATACTGCCCCAATCACCAAGGGGAAACCCAAGGCCGCGCTAAGCACAGTCTTTTCACTACGTGGTACTAGGACTCTGGCGCAAAAGGCTGAAATTGGACCCTTATCTTCCACCACACACACGTGCACGCACATCAACTCAAAATGGGCTAGCGACTTAAATGTGAGACCCCAAACTCCAAAAATCCCCAAGAAAACACAGGAGGAGCCTTTCCTGATGTTGGCCATGGCAGTGTTTTCTGGGATCTACATCAAGAGCACCGGCAGCACAAGGGAAACCAGACGAAGGGAACAACGTCCAGTTCAAGAGCGTCTTGCACAGCAAGGAGACAATCAGCTAACGAAGAAGCAGTGGAAAGAATGAAAGAACGTATTTACAAACCAGAGATCTTATAAGAGGGGACTATGCAGAATACATACGAAATGCTTGCCACTCAGTTCAACACACACAAACACACCTGATTTAAAAATTGGCAGAAGAACTGCATAGACATTTCTCTAAGAGAGACATCGAATAGTCAACAGGTACATGAAGGGGTGCTCAACATCACGGAGTATCAAGTAACAATGCACACCAAACCACACTGAGATATCAACTCACACCTTTCTGGGCGACTATTATAAAAGCAAACAAACAAACAAACAGACAGACCAATAAAAACAAGACAAGTGCTAGTGAGGGTGTGGAGAAAAGGGCTCCTTTATGCACTGTTTTGGGGAATGTAAACTGGTTCATCTATTATGGAAAACAATATGGCACTTCCTCAAATATTAAAAATAGAACTAATTGCATTTCTGGGTATGCAATGAAATGCATTGAAACTAGGATCTTGAAGACATACCTGGTTTTCTCATTCATTGTAGCATCATTCATGCATCCAAGATGTGGAAGCAACCTAAATGTCCAGAGGTTTATGAATGGAGAAGGAAATCATGCTAGTTACATAGAATGTAATAGTAATCAATCTTAACAAAAGAAGGAAAAATTGCTACGTGACAATATGGAGGGACCTGGTAGACATTATACTAAGCAAAAGAAATCAGACACAAAAGGAAAAATATTACATCATACCACCTATATCAAGAACTGAAAATAGTCACACTCATAGAAGCAGAGAGTAGAAGGGTGAGTACCAGTGGCCAGGAAGAGGGGGCAGGGGAAGTGTTGGGCTAAGGGTACAAAGCTTCACTTTTGCAAGTTAAGTAAGTCATAGAGAGAGTATCCCCCTATGGCACCTGACTACTGTTAGCAAACTGTAATGCATGCTTCAAATTCTGCTAAGAGGTTAGGGCTTATGTTAAATGTTCTTATCACCAAAAGTAAATAAATTAATTGATAAAAATGAGGAGGAAGGAGAAGAAAAGTTATAACATTTCCAGTTAAAAATCTATGTAATGACAATGAAGAAAGAAAATTGAATAATTAGATCTACTTTAGTTTTCTAGTTTAAAAATTTTAATCTTAAACAGAAGAACGTCTGTTTGAGTTCTCGTGCATGTTTTTATAGGATAATCTAGTTAAGACAAATCATCTTTATTTGCATGGAACAGCAATATTTTCACATATTCTGCTTTTTCTTGCTCAGTTACACTGTTGGGCTAGATTCTGTGTGATTTTGAATTTGCACATTTTTGCTTGGGACTTCTTGTTTTCCATACATTATATTGTTTTAGAAAAATTTGCTTTCTATAAAAACAAAACAAAAGAAACTGAGTAATAGAGGAGCCTGATTTCCATGAGAGAATCTCAAGAGCTCTCTTGGTTGAAACACTGAGAAGGTGACCAAGTGAGGAATAGGTCAGAATATACTCTAGGACAAAGGAACAGCAGGTTCAAAGGCCCTGAGGCAGGAATGAGTTCAGAGAACTATCAAAGAGGTCAGAATAGCTGGAGCACAGCGATCAGGGGAGAGTGGGTTGAAGGAATGGAGGAGAGGGTGGGGAGGCAGCACCAGGCTGCTTTGAAAACCTGAGATTTTATCCTAAAGGTATTAGCAAAACATTGATGTGTTTGAGGCAAGGAGGTGACAGGTAAAACTTACATCTTTGCCTTCAGCAAAAATAAGCCCTTGGCTGCTTTATGGAGAATGGACTACTGGGGGCTATGGGGTGGGAGGGAATTTCAGAGAGCATTAGGAGGCTGTGAAGAGACCTAGCAAGAGAAGTTGGTGGCCCCAGCCAAGGATCAAAGGCCACATGGGGATGTGGATTGATGCCAGGACTGTATGTAGGATATGATAGGTGACAACAGTGTCTCAAAGTTTCCATTTGACACATAAGGTGATGAAATTGGCATTTACTCTGATGGAGAGACGAGGCGAAGAGAAGACGGTGGTCAGCTCCATTTAGATATACCGACTCTCAAATGAGCACACGACTCTCAGCTCCTGGCTATAGACAGTGAGGAAGACTGGAGCTTATCTCCATACCTGACGGAGGGGTCTTCCTTTGATTTGAGGATTGCTGAGGGTGGCAAGAAAAATGGGAGGAAGCGATCAAGAAACTCGAAGTTCTTTGGAGGGAAGTAGGACTGCACCAGCGGTACCTCTTTTCTTTCTCCCCCGATGAGGGGCTGTGGCTGTTTAACAACGTCTCATGCATGGGATTTAATGGTTCAGGGCTTGCCTGGGACCACAGCACCTGCTTCTCCTTCTTCCACGCAGAGGGCAGATCTGGGTGGAAACATCCCAGCTCCCTTCCCCAGGGTTCCCTGTTAAATTTGGGAACTGAACTAAGTGAAGACAGAAGCTGAGGCTTAGACAGGAAGGAAAATTCATCACCTGTGTCTTATTCATGAGCCTCTCTTCACCCACACATTCTAAATGTACAGCTGTGGTTCATGGGACATGCTGATGGCCCCCTTTTATCTGGTTTATGCAGATACTATGTACACATGCACACACAGAGATACACAGGCGCACACATTCTAGAAGCTCAAGGGCATTGGCACTGAAGTGACGGACCCTCCCAATTTGTCCAGAACTCAGAGGTTTCCCAGAACTCAGGACTTTCAAGGCCCAAACTTAGGGACTCCTGGGCAATCCAGGTGGGTGAGGTCACCCATAATGGGTCCTAATCGTATGTCTCAGGTTGTTGTAGACAGCAGAGGTCTCAGAGAAAGCTACAGGTCTATTAGCAATCCGGTCATATGAAATGATTCAGTGAGCTGCTAGCACATTCACATGGAACTCGTGTCCTTACCTAGTCAGTCGTGTTTCTGTCTGGATCTCCACACTGGTCTTGAGCTCTAGTCCCAGAGCTATGTTCTTTTATGCCTGTGTATCTATAAATGCTAGTCCTCCTGTCCTTCCTCGAGGGTCTTGGGCAACCCCAAACCATCCAGCGTCCGCCACCTCCTCAGGAAAATGACTTCCCCTGCTCTTCCCATCTAGTTATCAATGGATTTCCTTCCCAAATCCAACGTAGAAGTCAGACCAGCTTCGTCTTCTTCTAGAGAGTGGGTTTTCATTCAGCAATCAGCAAAACGTCATTTGAGAGCCTCCTATCTGCTGAGTTCTGGGGGTACAGAGGCAAAGAAATGTTTAAGTTTTTCAGTCTATGAGGAACTTGTGCACTGATGCAGGAGAAGACACAGGGAAGCCAGACGCTCTGGTCAAAAGGAGGACTGTCAGGCTGCTTGATGCTGCTGTTGGCCTGCCTGACCCACGTGCATTCGCCGCAGGAGACGGCCCCTTGCAGGGAGAGCACGGTGCTGCTGACCGATGAGCATGGGGATGCCGAGGACGGCACCCCAAGTGTGGCGGCACTGACTCAGTGGGGTCTGTGGGAGACGGGCTGTGCAGCGGGGTCTATGGGAGAGGGGCTGTGCAGTGGGGTCTGTGGGAGAGGGGCTGTGAAGCGGGGTCTGTGGGAGAGGGGCTGTGCAAAAGATATGTGCATCTGGGACTTTGTGATGTGACCCTATTTGGAAAAGGTTTTCTGTGAATGTAATCAAGGCGAGATCATCCTGGCTTAAGGTGACCTTTAAATGCACTGTAAGAGAAGACACAGGTGAAAGGTGATTAAAGCTGGAGGCAGAGATGAACGTGAGCCACGTGCCAGGCAGGGCACAGCAAGGACTGCTGGCAGCCCCCAGAAGCTTCGGACAGAGCATGGGTGGCATCTCCCTCTGAGCCTTCAGAAAGGAATCACCTGCTGACACCTTGATTTTTGGACTTCTGGTCTCTAGAGCTATGAAAGAATAAATTTATATGCTTTAAGTTGTCATTTGTTACAGCAGCTAAAGCAAATTAATACAGACAACAAGTGCCTGGTGGGACCTAGGAGGCACATGTAAAATGATAAATATATATTACTAAAATCACAAAAATAAATGACTAAAAATATAGGTATTAAAATAATAAAAAGCAAGTAAGTTTGTGGCAGTTTGTTATAGCATTCACAAGAGAATTAATACATAAAGAACCTTTGGTTCTCTGACTGGCCTTCTCCACACCAAGGGCTCAGAACTCATAAACTTTTAGACTGATTGCACCCTCATTGTTCACGCCAAGGCAGATAGAACCTGGAAACTGGTTCCACTGGATTCTAAGATTTCATCTGAATTTCTTTTGATTATCAGGAGCTAACATTTTTAATGAGAAAATAACCCAGGGGCTTCCACGTTTTCTCCCACGGCTTCTTCATGCATCACTCTTGCTGTTCACATGTGGCCCCCAGACCAGTAACTACAGTGTCACCTCAGCCAAGTCTCCAGATGAAATGCAGAATTGCATGGCCAGACTCAGACCCATGAGTCAGAATCTGCATTTTAACAAGATCCCCAGGAGGACATGAGTACACATTAAAATTTGAGAGGCACTGTTTTAGAGACCTGACTGCACTGACCCGTCATCCCTGAAGTCCTCAGAGTGTGTGTGAGGATGGTTCTTCCTATTTAAAAATAAAATGGAGTTAGCTCTGCATGTGAGCAAGCATGCAAAAGCAGAACAAATATCCCCGGATTTGGAGGCTGGGGCTCTACTTTCTGACTACATGGGGTTCATCACTACCATTTGCTGCTGTTTCCAGGCTGAGCAGAAAACAGACACCTGCATGTTTTCCCCAACAAACATGAACAAAAAAAATTCTGTATTGTTCTAGGAAGAGAACCTAAGGTTCCACCCAGCTAAAGAGTAAGGCTCCCTCAAAGGGTAGATGAACAAAAGAATACTCGTGTTTCCTTTAAAATGGTCATAGTTTAATTTCTGTCCAATGTCGCCTGGGTATACAGCAGACTCTCAGAAGTCCTCCTCCTCCTCCTCCTCCTCCTCCACCTTCACGCAATGTGGCTGTTTCAGCTTAAATCCTCCCTAAGTAAAGCCATGCAATTGCCATGTTTCTAAGTCTGCACACCCCCAGGAACACATATGCAGTGTAGTGGAGACATGGTGGGAGAGGAGGAGACAGTGGACTGTGGGCCAGAGCAAAGAAGTAGCCTTGAGAATTCTCAGACCAAGACACTTTGCTTCTGACTTCAGTGAGGCTCTGCTTTGATCCCAGGTCCAAAGAGTCTCATTTTCAGATATGAAATCAGACTGAAAACTATGTAAGAGAACGAAAATGGCAGGGTACTGAAAAGGAATTTCTGAGACTCAAGATATATCATCAAGAGAAAGAGGAGAGTCTTGTTAGAGGAGGGAATTTTCTTTCATGTCCTCTTCTCCTGTCTCCTCCTGTGATGGTGTAGGGAGATGGATTTTGATCCTCAGGATTCAGAACCAAAGATAGCATCCTCATTAAAGGTGTGGAATTGTGTGTTTGGAGTTTTCACCCTGGGTTTTCTCTAATCGGGTTAAGACACATCAGGGGGCTCTTTTTCCACATGGTTTATATTCATTCAGGGCAGTGGGAGAAGGATGGTTTGACTTAAAATTACTCTAAAATGGATTATTTTCAACAATATCCTGGTAGGAATCAATAGGGGATTTTATCTAACCTATTACACAACCAACTAAAACCAATTTACCACAGAGCTTGGTATGTAAATATATAAACTCTTCAAGATGCCAGCCTTATAAATGAGCTGAAAGATATAAATGGATGGCAGGCAGACTTTGAGAGTCTCTGTCAGGCACTCTTCCGTGGGTTTTACACATATTATCTCCCATAATCCTTACCACATTCTTACAACATGTGTGCTGTTTTATGGCAACTGTACCAGCGAACTGAACTGAAACGAGCTGAAGCTCGTTTCCCTGTGTTCTCAAAGGTGATGAACCAGACACGTGTGACTTGTAGTCAGATCTATGACTTGAGCTTTCAGATTTCTATCCTTTCACCCCTTGAATTCCTACCACAAACCCTTTATGGTATTGCTGACTCATTTTGCCAGTAAGTAACTGAGGTTCAGCAATAAACTTACCCTGGTTTTAAATAGCTGAGTTGGTCTTTCAACTGACAACTGTCTGATCTCATTGTTAGTCCTTGAGTGGATTTGAATCAGCCACATGAGGGAAGGTCTTTGTGGTGATGGGACGCTTCTAGATCTTAACAACAATGCTGGGCAGTCAGCTGTACACTTGTGATCCTATTTCATACAACTGCACACAAAACACACACGAGTACGCGTGAACATGAGTGAATCTGCAGTCTGGAGCTGAGTTAAATAAGCACTCTAGTTAGCTCCTATTCTTGACAAGACTCTATGGTGGTGCAAGATTTCACCATGGGGGAAGCTGGTGAAGGGTATGAGGAACTCTGTACCAGTTTTCAACTTCTTGTGAGTTTTATAATAGAAAACAAACAGCATACTTATCTTCAGATTCTTTAATGGTTCTCCAGTGGAGAGAGTGAGTCTCTGTTCTCTACACTGGCTCCTGGAAGGCTGTTACTGCTTGCTGGATGGAGTACAGTGGGAGTGATGCCATGCCAAAGTTTAGACTCAGGTATCTAGGACTTGGAAGTCTTACTCTCTGCATCTTGCTACTCTACCTCCGGGAGCCCAAGAGCCACTGTGCGTGAAATCTGACTTCCATGAGTCTGTCATATATAGACAGTCCCGTCATCAAGCCCAGCTGAGCCCAGTCTCCATCCATCCTTGCTAAGTCACCAGTTATTGATAAATGAACCAGATTTGAATGCTCCAGACCAACCCACTTTCATTAACAAACGTGAGATGACCCCCATTGACACCATCCAGTGCAGAAAACCATCCAGCTGAGCCCTGCTCCACCTACAACATCACAAAACATAGTAAGATGATGACTGAGGTCTCTAGGTTGTAGATAGTTTATAACACAGCAATAGATCACAAAATAGACTTGTTATTCTTTGGTTAAAAACAAGGCAAAGGGGATCAAAGGTTACTAGACATGTAGACTTAAAATGAAATGATGTAACACAGCAGGGCATGTTCCTCTGTGTCTTTTGGCCTCAATAAGTCTGGTGTCACCTTTAATGTCACTTTCCCCAGTAAGCCTTCCACGATGCGATAAATCTGATTAAATGTCTTCCTTGTTCTTCCTATATCTTCCTTGATGAGCAGGCATCAGAAGTACTTTGGTGTTATGCTTTATTTATTTCTCTCTCCACCCTCCCACCCTAGACAGTTAACTCCAGAGGTCAAGGACTAACTTGTTGCTATTCCATTTTGCCAAGTACACATTTTCAATAGGTGACTGTTGAGTGAGATGGGTGCTCTCCCAAATCTGCCTTCTCTGGCTTCCTGACATTCTTTATCTCTGGAGTGTTGGGGCAGATGATAGGGATCTAGGTGAGTCTCCACACCCATCAGACACCAGCTTTCTCTCTGGATCACCTAAGACCCTAAGTCCACAAATCCATCTGCTGGGAAACAACTCACAACAGCAGGAGCTGTGAAGGGTGTGCCTATCAATCCTCCACCAAGCTGGCGTCACACTGGTCTGCTTACTTTCCTGTGCAGGTCTTTAGCCAGAGGAGGGACATTTCCATGGGCTCCTGGCTCCTAGGCCATCACCATGGGAGCCCTTCAGTCCCCCACCCATCCTGTATTTGCATCAGCAGCTTCCTCTGTCCTCACTTAGACCCTGGCAGGGGGTCATCTGGCTCCTCTTGGACTGCTCTTGAGAATTCCAGTCACAATGATACAACAAATATTTACTGAGTGCTGCCCTCCAGCAAGGTTTTGTTCTGGGCAAGACCTTATCCTCCAGGAACGTCATATCTCAGTGTTTTTATCTGGTGGAAGCTGAGAGATGACAAAGAAAACTGAGCTATGAGTCTATTCCTAAGAAGGTGAAGAGGTATGCTGGGGCCAGCACTCAGGGACTGGCAAGAGCCAGTGGATAAGTATTCAGAATTTTGTGAGCTACTTGTTAAACCATCATTAGCTTGGGATTAATCATAGCGAGATTGGGATTAATCATAGTGAGAGCCTATACATCAAGAAAATCAGCACACACTAAAATCCAGTTTACCAACACAGCACTGGGAAATTAATTTCCTCTCTCTGAGTTGGTTTCTGTATCTGAAAAATGGAGTTACAAAGCCTCATGTTTCAAGTTCTCACAAGTATGGGCCCAGCCTGGTGCTGGGCACACAACAGGTGCTGAGAGATCATTAGCTCCCTTTCCAACCCTCTTTTCTTTTTTCCTGAATTACCATTAAAAGTTAATAATGGTTCAGTTTTCCTTTGGGTTTCTGTGTTGTTGAATAAACATCACTGAGAAGGAAATAATATACATTTTAGGATAAAGCATGGGCTGTTTCCTAGGGTGAACACTGGTTCTTCGGAATCCTTTCAAAATTTTCCAGAATCTTCTTCTCCTAACTTGGTGTTGATAATGGGGGAGGAAGGATAAGATCAGGTAGAAACATTGAGGGGATCAACGTTGAAGGGTTTGAGTAGTTTGCAAAGTTTCCACTTGGGAACATGTGTGCAAGGAGATCATGAATTGAAAAATACACTTAGTAGACATCCTAATGGGCCAGCTAGTCTATGAGCTAAATGTTGGGCATGCAAGTGTTTTAATTTCCTTTATGAAACTTAACAAGTTAATGGTAAAAATGACCATGAAGCAAGTCATTAGAAGTGTAAAGGCATAATGACTGGGGAGCAATTTTATTTGGAAGTTTCAGGGAAAGATTCTTAAAAAAAAATTGCATATAAGCAAAGGTCTGAGAGAAAGGTCTGATCTTTTATCAGGCTAGATAAATATGACCAACAGACTCCAGGACAGTTCCTGTGATCCCTGCCTCCTGAGATGTTTAGACCTTGTGCAATCCTTTCCTCTGGATGTGAGCAGGGCCTGTGACTTGCTCTGGGTAATAGAATAAGGCCAAGATGATGCAATGTCACTTCCATTATGACATTACAAAAAATTGTAACTTCTGTCTTACAAGCAGATGCCACTGCCTTTTCAACTTGCCTGCTTGGCTTAAACCACCACCCATACAACAGGGGCAGTTGTCAGCTGAAAGACAGAAAGGGGCTGAGTTTCTCATTCCAGCACCTCATGAGGACTAGTCCACAGTCTAGTGAGTTTGCAAGTGAATCCTTCCATAGTTGAACTTTCAGATGAGACCTCAGTTCCAGATGACCACTGGATTGTAGCCTGATGACCAACATAAACAGAGGACCAAAGTTAAGTCAGACCCAGAAATCTGACCCATGGAAACTGTGAGAGAGTAAATGTATTTACTTTAAGCCACTTATTTTGTGATGATTTGTGAGGCAGCACAGCTAACTGATGCAAAGAGGGTACCAGGGTTTATGCTAGGCAGAGAGAATCAGCTTTCAAAAGGGGATGAACTAAAGAGAATCAGAATCTTTGTGGAAGGACAAGCAGGGCTTGGCTATGAGAGTAAGAAAGGCACTGAGAAGTGAGGCAAAGCTGTCGGCCCTGGCCAGGCCATGTCCTGCAGGTCCACATGGTCAAGACAGATTCTAGCTCTTCTCTTGGGAACTGGGGTAAGTCAATATAAATTCTGAAGCAGTAAGAGTGTTTAAATCTGCTTTCAAAACATCAGTCCTGCAGCAGTGTGGAGAGTGGATTGGACGGGCAGCGGTCAGTGTGGGGAGATGCCACGCATGGCTAGCATCAAGGTGGCTCAGCCCAGGAGCTGATGGTTGATTCACAGGAAAGTAGACATTTTCAAGACATGCTTCGGAGGTAGACTAGGCAGGATTTGCTGATAGGGTGTGTACAGGGAGAGGGCGAAGTAGAATCAGCTTTTGAAACGGAGGAAGAGGTTTATGGTTTGAACATTCTGAGAGAATTAGAACATTCTGAATCAGTCTGGGGGAGATTGAAGATTGAAGTGTCAATCAATCGGTCTTTTGATCCCAACTTCTGTCTGGATTGTTTTGACCTCCCTCAGGGAGTACAGAGTTTAAGATTTGCTACTGAGCACAATTAACACATTGTGTAAAGATTTCATTAGCATGTGGAGAAGGCCTGGTTGCAGAATAAATCTCCATGTCATTTTGCTGATGCTAATTATTTCATCTGAAAACACTCAAGAGTGTGACTGTACAATGATCAGAGGAAAGTTGTTTATCTCCCTTGGGAACCAGTCCAGAGCTCAAAATGATATGGGTTTATTTAGAATGCATGGAATCCCTACCACCACACTAGGTTTTACAGGGATGAATTATTCCAAGAAGTGAGTGTGTGGGAATCAGAGTCAAGTGAGCTGGTTCTATTTAGAGAGATAGATCATAAATTCATTTTCCCTTCATTTATGCATTCACATTATTTTCTCTTCTTATGTATAATTTGTTAAGGCTATGATAATCACTCCCAGAAAGTTAACTCTTCTGTGCTTTGGTTTCTTCCTGTGTGAAGGTTTGTTCTCTGCCTTTAAATTCTAGCATTCTGGGTTCAAATCTTGATGGAGTCAGGCAACTACTCCTACTAGAACATATGCCCTATGAAGGCAGGAATATGTTTATATTTTTCACTGCTATTTCCTTGGTGCCTTAGGAGACTGCCTCTCTCAGTAAGTGTTTAAATAAATAAATAACTTAGCATGTGTAAACATATCACATCTAGAAAACCCTCAGAAAATGGTAGCCATTGTCTCTCTTTTCTTTCTCATTCTTCCTCTCCCTCCCTCTCTGTTACTCTCCTCCTAGATTTTCTTCCTCTTGAATTTGAGAGAAAACCAAAAGCATCTCTCATGGGACATCTGGCTTGCTGACTTCCCTAGTAAAATATGGTTGGGTCTCTATCTTCTTATAGAACCAGACTATTAACTGGTCAGATAATAGCAGTAGAAGTGTGATGAGGTCCAGTTCATTTTTATTCTTTAAAAGGATATTTATGTTTTGGGAGGTGGTTATTGGGTATCATAGTTGATCCATGGATTATATTCCATTTGCTTCAGCTCATAGAAAATAAAGGTGCTCTGAGAGTTGGAAGGATAATTAGACATTAATCCACCACTACTCAAAATGGAATGCTCATGCTTTGTTCACTCATCTATCACCCCACCCCAACCATCTAATCCCAACCGTCCATCCATCCATCCATCCATCCATACATACATACATACATAAACACAGACAAACATTTATTCATCCATCCATTCACTCATTTACATTCACTCACTCATTTTTTTTCTATTCAAACGAAATTTATTGAGCATATGTGTCAACGACCTTAGACTTTGAACCACAGTGACTTCAGTGGAAATACTTGCATTAGTTTACAGTCTATTGGGAAGTTGAAAATTCTATAGGAAAAAAGATAATATCTTCCTGGTGTTCGGTTTAATTTAACAGTAAGTGAAATGTTTTTATTGTAAAGTAGATAGACTAGCAGCAGAATTCAGAGATCACAAGGATCTCCAAAATTTACCATAGGACTTCAAAGGATTTTCTACTTGAGTAGACATCTTTGAGATACTCTTTCAAATCAGAACGGTCCTTTCAGCATTTGGAATAGCGGGGATTTGAAGAGAACTACCGGGAGCAGGGTGGCACTGAACTTTTGAAGACACTTGGGGGTGAAACACTATGACTGAATATTAATCAGTGAAGAATGTTGTATCTCCACTCTGCATCAAACACTGTGTCGGGCATCATCTTATGGGAGGATGGAATGCAAATATGAAATACCTACAAGGCCTGTACTTCAATATCACAGCTGTCTTCCTTCCACCCTTTCTGGACCAGTAAACCGAGGCATGTGGCTTGCCCCAAATGACCCATGACCCCTACCTTATCTGATTGGATGAAGGATAATCCATATCTATACTGTGAAGCAACCTAATTCTTGTTTTAAGGAATTATCCAAGGACCATGAGACTAAGGATGAAGAAGCTATAAGGTCATACAGAGCTGGGATCAGAAACCATGATAATCACTGATGAAATGCAAGAGGAGGAGCTTTTCTATAAAGGTAACTGGTATCCGAGGAAGAGAAACTGAGGAGACATCCAGCAGACTTGAATAAACTCATGGTCCAAGAGACTGAAGGACTCATGGGACTGGATTCTGTTCCTTGAAAATAAGTTTGTGAGATTCTTCTTATTTTTAAAGTCCCTGTTATTCGTGCTCACTTCTTTGCATTTCCACTTCTTAAAACCTAAGGCAAGATTTCTAAGATGGGAAAGTAATCAAAGAAATTCTAAAACATGATTTCTGCCCTCAAGGACCTGGCTACATAATGATGATAATAATAATACTCATAGCAATAATGACAATCAATGAGCACAACGGAAATGACTATCATTCCCTGAAGCCCTGCTGTAAGGCCTTGTCCCTTGCCTTGTCACATCGACACTCACAGCCCTCTGAGGTGGGTATTGATAAGGGAACCTGAGTTCTGGGAGACTCAGTTACTTGCCTGCAGTTACAGTTGCTAAGTATTGGAGTCTCGGTGGACGTGGTCCAACCCCGGAACCCTGTCTTTTAACCCATGTGCTCTGATGACCAGTTGGAGAAATAAGAGAGGTGGGGGAGAGTGAATGAATGGGGGAATATGATTGGATGGAGTATCAGAGGAAAGTTTTCCCTGGGTTGGCAATGCACAGAGAAAGACCAGAACGCAAAGTTTTGGAGAGCTGAGGACAGCCTCCTGAATGCACATGCAGTCATTTCTCCATCATTCATGTGCATTTCGGGTGCTTGTGAATAGAGGGGATGAAACTGACATTCTTCAAAGGAAACATGTTGGCTGTATGTATTAAGAAGCCTGAAAATGCTCATAGTGTTCGACAAATTAATTCAACATTGAGGAATATTACACATAAATGTATAGAGGCAGGAGAAGCACCACTGACTTGATAACAGCAAAGAATTTAAGACACTGGAACTGACCAGCACAGAGGACTCAGGTGATGTAGGCCATGCCCTTAGAATCACATAGCAGGATTCCGAGGGGAAAGGAAGTTTTATCCCTATTCTGCAGACGGCAAGTGAGTGTGGACAGTTGGGGGTGACGACAAGGAGTAGTTACCTGCTGGGGACTGTCATGAATTATACTTTTTCCACTGATTAATACTTCCTTATACTGAATTCTCTTTTTGAAGTACCTGGCAGACGTTTTGTATCCATTCTGGATCCTGAGAGAGAAAATTGTGATAAAGGTAGATAATATAAGTGAGATGGATGGAAAGAGAAGAAATAAAGCTATAAGAATAGCGTAAGAAGAAACATTTCTTTTTATTAGCCTCCCATCCTTTTTAACATCTTTTTTATTAATATATGTGTATATAATTGGTATATAGCAGAATATTAGTGTTAGGTGTATGACATGTGTGTGTGTATACATATATATTTATTTATTTGTTTATTTTTTAAAAGGATATGTGCAGGCAGAAACGGAGAAGTAGGCAGGCAGAGAGAGGAATAAGCATTTTATTTATCTTCATTTAGTTGTTCCTTGGGGTCGATCCCCCAGGTCCAGGACACAACCCAAGTCCTTGGGATGCACATGCATGAACCCATCCAGAGGTGGTGGACTAAACCACCACCCCATCAGGGCGTGCCAATATGTATATATTTCTAAATAATCACTAAACTCGAGATATCACCCACTACCACACATGGTTGCCCTTTGTTGTTTTTGTTTGTTTGTTTTTTTCTTGTGATGAGAACTTTCAAGATCTTCTCTCTTAGCCACTTTCATGCACACAGCAGAGGAACTCCTCACAGTCCCCACACTGTGTGTTTATTCTGGAACTGGTTGATCAGTGGACGTTTACAACTCTGGATCTCTCTCTACATTCCCCCCACCATCTGTTCTTTCTACCTAAAAGCACCTCATTTTATAACGCGTAGAGAAAAGAGAAAGAAATCATTGCCTCAAATCTAAGTGCCCGCGGGCAGCCTCTGATGGCCAGCACGCACATCTGCGGGGCAGCAACAAAGTCCCCATGGCTGAGCCCTTTCCCGGCTGTGTCTCATGTCTCGTGAAAAGCTGGCGTGTCTGGGTATGGAATTTTTCCTACTGGGTCTGTTCCCTCCCCGCGCCTGTCCTCTTTGGAGGCGCGGTGGCATCTAGGGTCCTAGTTCCCCGGCTGCAAGCCTGGAGAGGTTCCCTTTGATGTGGCAGTGGTCTGGGAAGGAACCGCTTTCAGGAAGACAGCCTGATGGTCTGGTCTCAGGCCCATTTCTATGGCAACAAAGCTGCAAGGGATGGAGTCTGATCTGGTTTGGGGCTGTGGTGGCGCTAATTACAGGCAGCTTCGTGTCCTTTGCTTTGCCCTAGAAAGGTCTTCATTTATTTTTTGGCTAGGTTTACTTACTTTTCCCCCTTCTAGACTATTCCTTCTGCTTCCACCTCACCCTTCAAAGAAAAATCCTTGCTGCATCTGGGGCATGTTTGCTTTCCTGGTTGTTACCGAGATGAGAAATCTGATTGCGGGGCAGCCTGGGACAGGAAGAATGGGCAGATGGGTGCCAAGCAGCCCTTGGCCCAGCTGGGAGGGTCAGTTTGGGGTCTCGAGGAGAACGGGGGTGGGGGGCGACGATGGAAGCAGAAGGAGGAGAAGAGGTGGCATGAAGGGGAGTCGGACAGGAGGCCACGGTCTGACTCATCAGAAGGCTCACAGGTGAGCAAGTCGGCGAGGAGGCCTCTCCATCTCCAACGGGCACGTCTACCTCCTTCGTCCCAGAAGTTCGAGCTGCTGACTCTGCAGGGAGGACAAAGCAGCCCATGTGGCTTTGGAGAACCTTCCCAAGGGAAGCCCCTGCAGGTCTTCCCTGGGCTGGATCTTTTCTGGGCCGGTGGTGCTCGGTGCTGAGGGCAGGCTGAGACCGCCTTGCCCCAAGCCGTACCATGAGCCACATACACAAATGAACCGGAAGGAAATTAAACCGGACATGCGACTCATTTCAATAGCTTCTGCTCCATTTTAACCTAAACCTAAAATCACACTAAATATAAATGAAAGGTAGTTCCCCCGTTTCCCTAGCTAGGGTCCCAGCGCTCCATAGACCTGGGGTGATGGCGGTGGCGCACAGCACAGACGTAGAATGCTTCCGTCATCGCAGAAAATTCTGGACAATGTTGGTCTAGAAAACAGCATATCTTCAAAAAAATTTTTTTAAAAGAAAGGTGCAGGCAGGAATGAAGGTGAGCAGTCAGGCAGGAAGAGAAAGGAGGGAGCAATGTTTCCTTTTATTTATTTATTCACATTAGTTGTTTCTCTGGGGCCCGGGTCTTGATCCAGGGACTTTGTGATTCATGTGGACTCTGCCCTGCTGAGCTAAACAACTAGGGTATCAGGGCATGCCCAAATAGAGTATCTTTTTAAACTACTCCCTGCACATTCTAAAGAGTAAAAGGAATCCATCCCCTCTGGTGGCCTCTCATTCACTCATTCACTCATTGAACAGTTTCTCCTTGACCAGCAGTGTTCTGGGTGCTGAGAATTCAGCCGAGACAATGCAGTTTCTGTCCCTGCGAGGCTGACATGCTAGGACAGAATAATCGGTGTCATTAGATTCAGGGAAAACATGATACAGGAGAGAGAGAGATGGTGGGTTTCAGGAAGCGGAAAGGGTTTATTTTATAGAAGGGAGTCATAGAGGCCTCACCCAGCAGGTGACAAAGGAAGGGAACGAGGGGAGTCAGGCTTGCAGATTTCCAGAGACAGAACGTCCCTGGTCAGAATCACAGAGGGAGAGGTATCAGCTCTCAGGACACACAGAGGAGATGTCAGATCTCAGGAGCCGTTTTCAAAGTAGAGCAGGTCGGGAGTTTCTGCTGATAAAGGCAGGGTGTGAGAGAAGAGGCATCGAGGGTGACCGCAAGACTTGAGAATCAGAAGGATCTGATTTTCATTTTCTGAAGCCGAGGAAGATGGACATGAGCAATGGATGGGGCATATGAACGGGGTCTCAAGGTCACATGTCAGTAGGGGCTTAAGGGTCTAGGATAAAGAGGTTGACACGCAGTGCATTCTCAGTTGTAGTTTTCTTCAGTCGATACATAAAATAAAAAAGACTGATCTTGATTCCAGTGTGTCCGGACTAGCTGGCAGATCTGCAGTCCAGACACGGAGCTGAGTCTCAATCAGACACTAAGGGACACCAAGAACACACAAAGGTGCCCAGCCCTTGAGAAACTGGCAGCTAGTGAGAGTCGTTAAAGCACAAAACAAAGCGTGTGAGCTTTGAACCCATCAAACCTGACTCCCCAAACTGGCTCCACCGTGGGAGCTCCTTGGCCTGGGGCCACACGCTTCCTCTCGAGCGCCTGTTTGCTCATCTGCAGAATGGAGCGCTGGGCACCCAGCTCAGCATGCTGTCAGGATTAGAGAAAATGCGTCCAAATCCTGCAGTGTGATGCCTGACACATAGAAGTGCTTATCTCATAAATGGTTGTTCGGATTAACTTGACTGTCAGCAAATGAAGCAGGCAGGTACCATAGATGGTGTCAGTGCTTTTTCAAACAGACTTGACGAAACATGATGAGACTCAGGATCGCACAGAGACTAGCAACATGGGCTTTGGAGGTCGAGGTTGGTTACAAGCCCAGTGTCGCCACTCGTGCCCTGGGGTGAGTGGGGCATGTCCCTTCATTTTCCTGGGCCTTGGTTTTCCGATCTACAAAATGGGCACACTCTTCCAGAAGTGTCAACACACAGTGTCGGCATGAATTTAAAGAGGGTGATAGGCATAAAAGGATTAGCATAGTTTTGACTCAAAAAATGGCTCACTGGCTGTCCATTGCTGCTCTTTCCCTGGGAAAACCAGGAACCAGTGGAAACTTTCAAGAGGGAAAAAGTGACTCAGAGGAAAAGAAAACTCAAAGTGAAACAAAAGCACTTTTCTAGGGCTACAGGGAGACAGCCCACCCTGCTCCAGTCTGGCCTGTCAAGTTTTGACAAGCATCTTTGATAGTCTCAGAGAGGATCCTGAGGGTCTCCAGACTCTCCGAGAAATCTTCAAAATGCGTACTTGACCCAAGCAGCAAAATGATGAATATGTACGGCTGGAGTTTGCGGTGCAGAGATGAATGTGCTTGGGGTTTTTAAAAAATTTTTATCAAGGAACGTTTCAATGAAACAGGCCCCCTCTTCTTCAATCCCCAGGAACTCTGACATCCTCCTAAATGTCGCCTCCAGAATGTCCCTGAGCGGGGTGAGCACAAAGCACAGGTCATGGCCTAGCCAGGGCAGTGCCACCAGTGTGTGGGCAGGGTGGTTCTGCGTCGGTAAGTCACCCGACACTTTCACTCACCGCACACTCACTCATCGTGCCACCTGCAGGCTTGGCTTGTGGCCTGACCTGCTTCGCGTTGCCACAAGCCCGGCGCTGACCTGCAAACATCAGCAGGGAGCCAGAGGTGAAGGGCACGGAGCAATCCACCTCCCTGTGCCACAATGCACGTAAAGCAGCTCATTTGCGTGCTTGGGGCCACTCCCCTGAGAGTCACACGGGTGAGGTGAGTCCCGCTCTACGTGCCCTAACTGAGCACGCGGCACCCTGCCGGCTCGATTCCCGGCACAGCTGGTCCTGCTCAACCGGGCGAAGCAGCCCGCGGGGAACGGGTCTTGCAAGCAGCGATCCACGAACTGGGAGATGAGCTCCGCGGCCGCCCTGGCAGCCGAATTGTTCGAGCGCCTTTCCTGCCCTGTTTCCTCTCTTGCAGAACGAGTTAGAAATGGGTAACCTCATCAAGTGGTAGTGTCCCCGTCAGACTGTCACAAGGGTTGATGCAACAGTGCGTGGCCAATGCCTGTTCAGACACAAGAATGCGCGGCTGCGCGCTGACTATGAGCCACTGCGCGCAGCGCTTTGCAGTCAGCAGTTTATTCCCACCTCCCAGCAGGCTTGGGAGGTGGAAACTCCCGGGACCCCTTTTTCAGTGTGGAAGCAGGCAGAGGGGAGGTCGTCCTCTCACGGTTCCACAGTAAGAATAGAGCAGACATTCAAATGATGCTGAACTGCAGAGCTGGCTGAAGTCCTTACCCGCTAGGTCTACTGCCTTTCAATAAATGACCCCTGTTTAGTATTTTTTGCGTCCTTTTCTGGGGGCCCTGGGGCTATCTGAATCCCACCGGGAATCCAGAAATAACCACAAGTCCATCTATTTCCATTCCCACCCTGGACAGCAGTGGCTGAAGGCAGACCATTGAGACGTGTGCCGTTCGTGCTTTTCATAGCAAGACAGAGCTGAATTCTGCCCATCTAGGTCTGCACTCTCTCACTCTCTCTTGCTCTCCTCTCCCCTCCTCTCCTCCCCTCTCTTGGTAGCTTATTTCCAGGGGACACCATCAGGGAAAAAAATTGAGCTTAGAAAAACAGGAATCAAGACATCAAGATTGCTTGCCGACAGGACCTTTGATCCGGCCAGAAATAAATATGAGAAGCTGTCGCGAGCTCTCTTGCCCCATTTCCAGCTAAAGCAATGAAAATGAGCCCCAATCACTGTGCCCCTTGGCCTCCCCCAGGACTGGCGAGCAGCCCCGTGTGACCCCACTTTGAAGCAGGAAGCTGGCGGCTCTCGGAAGCTTCCTGAGTATGCTCTGTGCCCCGAGGGTGTGTTGGGGAGAAAGTTTCCCTTGTTCATTGCAGCAATATTTGCAGTGACCAAGATACCCCATGTCTGTACAGGGATGAAAAGGTGAAGAAAGCGTGGGATTTGGTCTTAAAAAGGAGGTCCTGCAATCTGTGACAACAAATTGGGGGCTGGGGAGGATCTGGAGGTCACTGTGCTGAGTAAAGTAAGTCAGTCTCAGAAAGACAGATACTCTCTGACCTCAGGACACATGGGATCCACAGCATCCCATCCAGAGAGGCAGAGAGTAGAGTGGTCCTAACCGGGTGGGTGCAGGTGCTGGGAGATGCTGGTCAAAGGGTAGAAAGTTGGACTCAAGTAGGATGAACTATCTGTGATGACTCTACTTGATGACATTGTAGCAAAAGCTGGACATGTGCTAGAAAAGTAGATGTCACCACACCAAAAAAGGGGGTAACTGTATGAGGAGATGGGCACATTAACCAAGTATATGTATATGTACGTGCATGTATGTGTGTGTGTGCATACATGTATATGTTTATGTTTGTGTATATATGTAGATGCATGTGTGTATATGAATACATAATATATAATATTTATTAACAAATTAAATCTGCTCAGCTGAAAACTTCCAGAGATGATCTGAACCTGGTAAGGCATCTTATATTGGGTGGAAGATAAACGTTCTTGGCCAAGGACTTGACCATTTGGGAAACAGCAGCAATTACAGCAGGATCTGACCGTGCTAAGCTCGTAGGTGCTTTGTCACACTTAATCATCACAGCAATCCTAGGATCATGAATGACTATCATAATTCCGTTCTACCATCATAGTAGTTCAACTTCACAGATGAAAAAACTGAGGTTCAGAGTGTTTCAACATGTTCCCCACGGCCACAGCCGCTAAGGTGTAAGGGAGTGGGAATTTGAATCCAGGCTCGGTGACCACAGGAACTGATCATGTAACCACTGATCTGGGTAAGTAATGCCTGGAGCTCAGGACACTGATTTTCTGCATGAGAATTTCCTAGTTGGCTAAGTTGGTCCTGGAGGTGCAGTGTCTCTGTGACAGTGACAAAAATGGGTCTTGGCACTTACTGGGTGCCGGCTCTATGCCTGGCATCGTAGGAAGGGTATTGGCAGGCATTGATCAAGGAGATGGAGGGCTCATAGATGGCTCTGATATTGGATTTGAGAGATGGAGTCGGTGGCAGAACCATTCACCAGATTGGGACACTGAAGGGAAAAATTGGGGGAGATGGTGAAACAGATGCTATCGTTACCTACCATCAGCTACACCTTTATTTGCTACAAATAGATTTTGTTTGGTCTTTGTGCTGTCATCCAGAAGTGGCCATGGGACTCAATTCTAATCAACGAGAACTTGATGGAGGCTATGACTCTAGGAACATTGCTTCTTTATTGACCAAATAAAGCAATTCCAGAAAAAGACCTCCCTTCTTTCACACCCTTTCTGCTTTTGCCCTGGGTCATCATACCTGGAGTTTTGACCATCATCTTGTGAGCATGGGATGGCAAGCCGGAAGAAAGGCATCAGGTTGAGATCGTTGGAGTGGATAAATGGACAGAGCTTGCCTAGATGTTCCACTGAGTGGCTTCCCCATAACTAGAAAAAAAACAGCTTGTCTGCAGACATTCAAAATATATCCAAATTAAATCTATGCAAGTTTAATCCACAGTGAGTTGGTTTTCCCTTCATCTTGCACCTGAAGGAATCTGAGCTGATGCCATTGGAAGTTTAGGCTTTGGGCCCCAAGGCATCTGAGAGTTCTCTTTAAAGACTTCTTAAGGTTGAAAGAAGGAAAGAGAGGTGGAGCAGCAAGGTTCAGGCTGGCTGTAACTTTATTCACTTGCGCTGGGAGAACCGTGAGGAATGCAGGAGGTTGCTGGAACGGAAACAGGTCTCCGACCACTGCACGTGCTCCATGTAGTAACAGTTTAGAAACTGGCCGTGTGAGTTGGTCTGGCACCCACTCAGGTCAGAGCAAGATGGAGCATCTCTCCGGCTATCTTCCGGAGGCACAGGGCCAGGTGGTGTTGAGAGCCAAACAGCCCTCCCGCGAGTTCTCATTTTAGGGTGCCAAGTCTGGGCACATGGAGAAGGAAGGGCTCCCGAAAACATGGCCGGTCCTGGCCCAGGCTAGGCACTCGGCTGGGAGGAGACCTCTGCGTTCAGGGTCCTCTGCACCGTGGTTGGTGATGGGATGCTCTCGCTCAAGGGACCTTTGCCATGTCTCCTTCTGCCAAAACTTTTCCTGGTCTTCGTCCGAAAGCATTCTCTCTGTGCTGATCCCAGGCAGCCCGTTGCAATTTTCTCTCTCTCCTTGGCGTCCCATCTGCAAGCATTTGAGGGTCCTCTAGCTCTGGGGGTTGGAGTCCTGACCTCTTCATCCCTCTCTCTTCCCCTTCCCACCCCCTCTACTTCCTCCCAGGACATCTGAGTTGGTCACAGTTGCAACCTTTGAAAGCCTTGTCCCTCTCCGCTCCCGTGCCCACCCCCAGCCCCATGCTTTCTCTTACACACTCACACTTGACCCCAGATGTTAAGGTTGCAGACCAGGCGTTGATACCTTCCTCTATTTTATTCGCTCCCCTCTTCCCCGAGACTCTGCCCACAGCCCCCATCCTGGCGTGTGTGTGCTGACCTCCATGCGTCCTGGAGTCAACTGATTGTGTCTGAATCCACTTAAAGGTGAAAGGATAAAGCAATTTTATTCAAGATGTGACCTAAACTGTTTAGTTTTGGAGGTCTCCAACGGGCAGGAAAGAAAGGGTGCCCCTCGCCCCGACCCACATCTGGGCCCACCCAATCTGGGCTGGTTTTGATAAGTGCAGTCGGAAGATCCTCATCTTCTGCCCCCGGGCTGGTGTGCCAGCCCTCGGCAGAATGAGGCCCTAATGCACGGATAGTGTCAACGACGGCCTGGCGAGCAGACGGGGAAATTTAAAAAAAAAAAAAAAAAAAAAAAAAAAAAAAAAAAAAAAAAAAAAAAAAAAAAAATATATATATATATATATATATATATATATATAAAGAAGGGTAATAATCAATTGTTCCCGCATCAGAAAGTCAGGGGCATCCATCCAAATGGAGAAAGTTGCAATCCATCAATCTGACATGAGGACAATGGGCTGTGACTTGATATTTTTAATTGCTCAGTGAGGGCTCTAGAAAACGAGGCTCCAACCTAAAAAGTTCCCAAGCCCTTCCCCACCTACACGTCCAGCCCACCTTGGCCCTGGAATATTTTTATTGGGGAAGGGGGACTGTTACATGGGATTTGTCTAAAGGGCAGTAAGGTGGGGGCTGTGGCCACAGAGGCTCCAGAATCACAATTAGACGCAGATTCACCCCCTGCCTCTGCTTGGTATTAACTGTTTCCTGCAGCAAGTCCCATCTCCCAGCCTCCGTTCACCCCAAGACCAGCTGTGAAGGGTGAGTGGTTGGTGAGCATGAGTTGTCTGCTGCTGCCTGCTGGTGTTGCGAAGAGTGGCCGGGGTCCCCCTTTCATGGCTAGGGTGACAGCATTCCCCACTGTGGTAACCAGGGGCCAGAGAGACAAAGACGTGTTTTCTGGCCCTGATGGATTTCAGGTGCTTTTCCCCTCCAACTTCTCTGTCTTTCACAGCCTCTGTAAGTAGCTGTGCCAGGCTCCAGGACCCAGTGAACACACACACACACACACACAAAGGAAAGGTGCAGGCAGGAATGAAGGTGAGTAGGCAGGCAGGCAGGCAGAGAGAGGACTTCCTGGAAGAAGCACTTTATTTATTTTGATTTTATTTAGTTGCTTAGCTTAGTTGTTTTCCTCTGGTCCTAGGACACGAACCCGGGTCTTTGGGATGTCTGTGGACTGCACCCAGTGAGCTAAATGGCTAGGCCACCAAGGCGCACCCACAATTGTATTCGAATCACCTGGTGGTTGATTCGGGTCTCTTAACAGAGCTTCCTGGAGGCAAATCCCCGGTAAGCTTGGCCCTTGGTGAAATCCCTCAGCAATCAGTATGGAAGGGAAGTGGGTCTTTGGGAAAATGACTTTATCTGAACCTCAGTTTGTCCCACTGGAAAATGACTCAAAAGTAGCATTGTCCCCATAAGAGCAGGAGAGGAATTAAATGAGGCCATCTATACAAAGCAGGTATTCAAAAAGATGTTTGCTGTGTTCTTTTCTGTAATTATTTGAGTTCTCCAGGGCCTGTCCCTTGTGTCTGAAATATCCCATTTATTACCTATGTGCCATAGGCAATAGTAGATCCTTCCCTCCAAAGGGTCTCTGGACAGTGTCACCGCCCCAGGGACTAAGGTGCTGGGAAACTGTCGTTAAGTGGAGTCTAAGTGAAATTGAAAACCCGAGTGAATTTTCGTCATTCTGCCAAGTGCCTTTGCGTAGTGAGTTCTACCCAGAATTCCTGGTGGTTTGGACCATCCACCCGGCCTCATAAAAGCCACTTAAAGGCAAATGTGTACAACCCAGCAATTCCACTTCTCAATTTTTCTCCTGGAGAAAATACTTGCAAATGCTCATAAAGCAGCACATAAAAGGATGGTCATTGCCGCCCTATTTGCAAGAGCAGAAACCTGGAGACAGACTAATCGTCCATCAGCAAGAGCCCGGTTAAATCAATCACGGCATGTCTGGGCAATGGAAGAACGTTCCGCAGCTTAAAACCCTGAGAGTGATCTATGGAAGCATCTCCAGCACATATTGACCAGTGCACAAAACCATGGCAGCAGCACATGACACGTCAATCGCGGCCCTGCAAGCATCCAGTTAATAAGCGCTGCGTTGCGAAGTGCACCCACCTGTGTGCAGACGCAGAGAGAATTGTCTGGAAGGGCACTCAGCGTGCTGGGAGCAGCACTGCTGAGTTGCAGTGGGAGAGAGGGAAAGGAATACAAGAGAACACCCATTGCTTGTTCTGCTAAATCACTGGATTTTCCTTATAATCAGAATTTATAATGCATTTCCCATCGTGAATTGGAAAGTGACATCCTCGAAGACAGGGAAAGTTACAAGGATCGTGGTAAAGCATAGGACGTCAATGCTCGTCCGTGAAAATGCCCACATCCCAAATGCCTCTCATGTGGGATGGGAGTGAATTGCGCGACTGTCAGACAGTAGAACTCTATACTAAGGAGGGCAAGCAAGGCCAGGAATAAATCTGAGACACAGTATTGAGCGAAAGAAGTTACACACAGAAGGGTCGCCATCGGGACCCCTGGTATAGCAGAGCCAGGAGGAGGAGTCTGAGCTGCTGCAGTCAGGCTGGTGCTCACCTTGGGGGGGCGGAAGCTGAGTGGAGCCAAAGGAACTCTGCAGACACAGTCATGCTCCTTCTGGATGTGGGGGCAGGTCACACCGGTTTGTTCAGTTTGTGGAAAGACATTAAGCCGAACACGTATGATTTGTGCACTCTTCTTTATGTATGTTATATGTCAGTACAAGTTCAAAAAACAATCAATACATTAAAAGTGGGTTTTTTTTTTTTTTCTTTCTCTGACAGGAGGAAAAGACTCTTTATCTTCCTAGGAAAAACCACCATAAACCCGTCTTAACCATTTTTGAAGCCTTTAGCACAAGTAAACAATCATTTATTTAATGAAGGGAGGAGTCCCTAGCTTTCATCAGATTTTCAAAGGGAACCTTCACCCCCTGACAGATTAAGAACAAATGCCAGGCTCTTTTGCTGGGGAGGGGGAAGGAGGTGGGAGAGGTGGTTTTGAAAAAAGAAAAGAAAAAGAAAAAGAAATCCTTGGGAGAAATGTCCTCCTTGCTCTAAAGTGATCGGCCATGAAATGTTGAGCTAAGGGCTGTCGGAAGTGGAGGAGGTCAGGATGAGTTCCTTCCAAGTTCTCGGTCAACCTCGCCTTCCCCCTTGCCTGCAGACACTCACCTTGCAGCTCTGCGCACATCTGCAGTTTACGGTGAAGTGTGATTTATGGTGCAGCTCAGGCTTGGGAAAAGGTTTCTGGAGGAAGGTCCCCCCATTCGTTTGTAATTTAGGGGCATTGCTTGAATTCCCTAGACGACTGACTCCTGGCCGAAAATGAATGTGGGTTGTTTCTGGGATAGATGCACCCCGACATATGTGTCCCCGTGAAGAGAGTTGATTGGTCGGGGGAAGTGACTTTTCCCCATAAATCTACCAGCATTTGGAATAATATATTATCTCTCCTTATGAGACATGAGAGAGAGTCGGGTGGACTCACGTGCAGAGCATCTCACAGGAAGCCATGGATTAGGGGGAGGAGGTGAGATCTAGGGCTGCCTGGGACAAAGCCATGGAAAGAGGTTTTGTCTCCTGGATGACATGACATCACCAGGCCACATGGTGGACCCGTCCCTGCATTGCAGCGTCTTCATCACCATCGGCCTCTCTCCTTGACTCATCCACCCCCATCTTTTGTTTCCCTCTGAGCACTGTCAGGGAAAGAAGCTCAATCCCAGCTCTTCTCCTATTCCCTGGATGAACTTGGGCTTGTTAGTTAATCTCTCTGAGGCTTCCGTGCCTCACCTATCAGATGGGAGTAGTCATGCCTACCGCAGAGGGTTCTCGTGGGGATTAAATGAGATATTCAAGGAGATTAAATGTCTCCTCCAGTGTATTCGTTGACTCTCAATTCATAGTAATTATTATTTTCCTACCTTCCTCGACATCAGTGATTCTCAAACTGGGTCAGACTTTGCTCCCAGGAGACAGGTGGCAATGTCTGGAGATAATTTTGGTTCATTGTCATGACTGGGGATGGGGTGCTCCTGGCAAGTGGGGAGAGGCCTGGGGTACTGCCAAACATCCAACACTGCACAGGACAGCCCGCACAGCAGAGACTCAGCCAGGCCAGTGTCAACAGTGCTGAAGAGGATGTTTGTTTCAGGGTGTTCACTTAGATCTTCCCCTTCTTGGCAGTCCGTGCTGCATTCGTGTTCCCATTCCTATTCCCATCGCCTTTACACCATGCGGGAAGCAAAGTTGATTGTCTCATTTCCAGCATGATTAGAAGACTGGGTTCAAGTCCTGGCTTACCAGCTGTGTCTTCTTGGATGAGTTACTTAACCTCTCTGGGCCTCAGCCTCTTCATCTCTAACCCTGGAGTCAAGTTTTGATGAGTCATTACAATAACGCACAAGAACAGTGCAGGGAATAGCACTCAAAACCCGTCTGTGCCTCTTCACCACCAGCCATCTCCAGGAGACCATGATGTTTTTTGAGATGGCGGTCCCTGGCCGACTCATTTCTGTTTTTTGAGTAGGTGGAGGAGAGGGGTATTCTTTCCTGTCTTGTCTCTCCCCTGAATTTTCCCCTAACCTCTTCCTACTCCTTTAATTTCTTCCCTTTCTTCTTCCCTTTCATTTCTTCTTCCCCTGCCCACTCCCCCACCCCCGGGGGGGTGGGGAACACAGGGGGCCTGCGGTCACAGTCACAATTTCAAAGCCTCCTTTTGAACACAATGTGACCTGTTTGAAGGGGGACAGTTTGCTAGTCTGGTTTCTTTCTCTTTCACTCCCTGGCTCTGGTTATTAAATTTTGGTTCCTGTAAGAGGAAGGGGGAACTTTGAAAGCTCTGAGTAAAACGCTCCTCGGGGCCTTCTTATCACGTCACCCGCACCCCCTGCCTTTCCTCCCTTGGTGGCAGGAGTTGGGAATCAGAAACTCCTGGGCGGGCGGCTGTCTTCCCTTGTCCTCTGAGCCCTGTTACCCTGGTCTCTCTGAGGACAAGCAGCTGAAAGCCACATGCAGCCTCTTCTGACTGCATCTGAGCACCACCTGGCCAGCCTGCCTTCCCCTGGGGACCCGAGGGGCGAGAGTCCTCTGTCCTCAGCCTGTGTTCCTGCCTCAGTGTCCCTCAGGAAGAAGCTCAACCGCCTCAGGGCTGCTGTTTGAACCCAAGGAGGCGGGCCACATTCAACAGTGAGCACATTTAATGCGCTCACATAATGCTGTTTCCATGGCGTCATCTCACTCCATCCTCATACCGACCCAAGGAGGTGGCTATCTCATTGTTCCGATGTGAAAGAAGAGGAAATCAGAGCTCAGAGGATGCACGGACTTTCCCCAGGCAGCGCTGGCATTTGAACCCGGCCAGTTGGCTTGGGATTTTCCCTGTTTAGAACTACAAGTCCTGAGCCCTGGGGAACCCTGGCAGGTCTGGGAGACCCAGAGGGCTGTAATCAGGAGAGGAAGCAACGAGATGCCCTCAAACTACAAAATCTGAGGAGTGAAATCCACACGATGTGAGGAGCACGTGCACCTGTGTGCGTCTGAAGACGCACTGAACACACACATCGACGATGCTTGGGTTTGTAGAAAGTCGCTTTCCCCGGACTGAGTTCCTGCACAAAAGGTGGCTAACTCCTCGGTGGAGCTCGGATCTGCCCTGAACCTTCCCTGACAGTCTGTCCACTGTGGTCATGTTCTCAGGGGTTACTTTGTATCTTCTGAAACGTCCGTGACCCGCGGGAGCAGGGTCTCATCTGAGGTGACCCAGTTCTGTAGTAAGAGAACATGCAGAGCTGTGGGGATCTGGTTCCACTCACCAGGATGTACCAGAGTTGGCCGAATCATCTCTAAACTCATTTTCTCCCGCTTCTGGTCACCCACTTAGGCCACGTTTCCCAACTTCCCTGCAGCTGGGTGGGGTCACGTGACTGATTCCTGACCTAGGGGATATGGAGGGAGCCATGTCTACTGGGTGACCCATAGACACTGGAGGCGCAGGCTGCCAGCTCTTTTCTCTTCTGAGTGACCTTAGAAGGTAGGAGAGCTAGAAGACAGAGATACCTGCTTCCAGCATCAGCTCTTGGAATTGAGCTGCGTGTTGAGTAGTCATACCTGTTCCGGACATCATGTAAGCTAGAAATATAGCTCGCAGAGTTGAGCCACGGAGATTTGAGGGTTTGTTGACTTGTTGGTTAAGTAGCGTTACTCTGACTGATACGCTATCCTGTCATGTTTCTCTACCATAATACACAATTTTCATTCTTGTCAAGGATTTTGTATACTTCATCCTAGCTTCTGTGTCTGCTGCCCGGAGTGTTCTCAGTCCTTTTCTTCCTCTTCTAAACTGTTTTCATTGTTAAGACCCAAGTGTAATCCCATCTCTTCGGTGAAGCCTTTCCATGCCATTCACTCTTCAAAAGACCCATTGGATTTCTCACCTTCACCTATGCTTTCCTTTAATATCTGTTCTGAGCATTTTCATGAGTGTCAGGAACTATGAGGAATATTCAGAAGAGGACAAATCCCAGCCACACTTTAAAGTGTAATGAATAAAAGAGAGCAAACACAGTCTTCACAACCCGTTGCAGTGAGGACTAAGGAAGGCAACGTGGGAGGGTGGTGGGCACACAAAGAAGCAATGAGCACCCCGTTTCAGAAGTGAAGTATTTACTAAATAATGGTTACTGTTACTGCATCAGGGCCAAGGTTTATCCTAACCAGGATAAGAAAGGTGACAGGGGAATCGAGGGCCCCTGAGTGGCCCAGCTTGTTACTGACTCTCTCATTTTTTGCCTCATTTTTATGTGTACATTACCCAATAATGCCGGCACGCTACCATCATTTCAGTCAATGAGAAGAGAACTGGTTCAGAGAAGAGAAGCCTTAAAAATAATGAACGTCAGTTCTCATCAGAAGTTGGTGTTCGGTATGGGAGGCAGAGGCAGGAAACTGATGTTATCGAGACACTGCCCAGTGCCATATACACTGCCATGTTTTCCATGGACTTAACCATCATAGCAGCCCTACAAGCTGGGTGTTACTCAGGTGCTTATTTTACGGATGAGGTAACTGAGGTTCAGGGAGGTGACATCACTTGCCACCTTCTTGTAAGGAAGGGATGGAGTCTCTGGGTTTGGAAGTTTCTTGACTCCAGAAATCTAGCTGTCAACCCCGATGGTGGTATTGGTTAGGGGCCCTGCAGAAGAGAAGGCTCACTTGACAGGAGGAATGAAAGGGATCATTTGCAAAAGTGTGAGCACGGTTGAAAGAAACCAGTAAGCTTAATGAAACCCTGGGGATGGATAATAATCTGAAGTGCTATCTTCCCTATGCCCAGCATGGAGGGGGAGAAATGTCTAGAAACTCGAGAAAGCTGTAGCTGCAGGAAAGGGCCACTGGAGCAGGAGATGTGGCCTTGGTACAGGAGCTCAGTCATCCAAGCCCACATCCAGCATGGAACAATGCAGTAAAAACACGAAGGCAATACCCCCACCTCTCTCTTCCCTCCATGTGTCTCTCCTGAGTGCTTCCCATTGATGAAAAGCTCCTGGAATCCCGAAGACAGAAGGATCAGTTGATACTGACCATGCAGGTCAGTTTTCCAGAGCAGAAGTCAAGGTGAAGACTTAGGCTAAAAGGGGAAACTACAATATTCAGCTTAATGATCTATCATCTCTCCCCTGCTCCTAACCTAAATGATGGCAAATTAAGCCTACACCTTCCAATGACCTTGCTTTCTTTTGAACTACCTTCACGCCCCTGTATCTTTGCGGAAATAAAAGCATGAATGAATTTAACAAGGTTGTGACCACAGATCATACGTTCCTGCAGCTGACGGATTCTGGGAACAGCTCTCTCGATTCCCCTGTCACCTTTCTTATCCTTGTTAGACTCTGACCTGGAACCAGTGTGGTTAGGGTGGACCAACCCTAGTGCTTTAGGCAGAAGGCATTTCCTTAAAGTCTTCCTAAGTAATTAAAGGACCATTTCTTGGATGGAGTTTAAAATCCACTCATCACCAGTTGCAAGGAAGGAAGGCACCAAGCAAGAGAATCCCTGATTAGATCAGACAGAAGCTAACCTTCTCCCATTAAATAAGAGCAAGACAGAGGCACCTCTGAGCCAGCTTCTGCGGGAAGCAGGGAGGGGAATTCAAGAGGAACTGATGACAAGAGCCTCGGGAGCCCAGAGCACTCAGCAGAAAGGGAACAGGGGAAACAAAACAGAAAAAAAATAACAGAAAACAAAGCCACCTCTTTCTGATTTCCTGAGTTTTCAATATGGGGATCATTACCAGGAGCATTCTGGCTCATCTTAATTGCTAGGGCCATTGCCAGGGTAATCAGATCCCAAAGCATACACGGCTTTATAGATTAAAGGAAAGTTATCTCCTAATCCCATCAAAACGTCATAATCTTGTGTCACGGCAGCATCTAAACACAGCTGATTGAGACGCCACCAGTGTGGAATCTGGGATCCATCAGAGCCTGCCGTCCGGAAAGCAAATAACCCCAAACGAGAAGACTGGATTTAGTGTACTCTGGATAGATTTACTACAAAGGCCCAGGCCTCAGCTGCATCTCTCCCTCGGGCTTCCCACGGGGGAAAAATCTAGGGTCCCCTTTGAAAGAAAGATTTGCCCCAATGGAAATAGAGTCATTGCTGTTGTCGAGTTTGAAGTTAGCATGTGCCTGCTGAAAACCTGCAGACAGTGAAGAGGAAAACGGAGACGAGAACAGAAAGCATGCCATCTCAGCAGCAGAGTAACGTGGGTATTTGGGTGTGTTCTCTTTCCAAAGCGCTCTCTCCCCTGGCCCCCTTCATCTTCCTCCTCATCTTCTTTCTCTCTCTCTCCCCACCCCTCTCTCTCTCCCTCCTCTTCTTTCCCTCCCCTCCCTCACTTCCCCACCTCTCCTCGCCCCTCCCCTCCACCACCTGAAAACCACCACCTTGGCTGTTCCAGGTTCAAATGGCTAAACACGGCTGACCCTCACCTCACACGTGCCCACATGCTCAGCAGAGCCCACCAACCACACACTGCTCAGCGCCTCTGAATTCCATGCCCTTCCCCACCCCGATCAGCTAGGACATGGCTCTGGGGTCATGTAGACATGGACAGCACGTAGCCAACCAAGTCCTCTTGCTGAAGGCAGAGAAGTGATGGTGGGGGGCTCTCCACACAACGTCTGGCACATGCTAACGGGGTCTGGCTCCCGTCCTGCTCCCGCAGAGGAAAGGGCTCATGGAAGTGCTTCACCGAGTGAGCGGCTGACTGGACTCTGAGATCACCGGCTCTTTGACCAAGCCCTGAGCTCACTCTGCTCCCTCAGCAGCACCCCATCACGGGAGTGCGGTTAAACCACCTTCTAAATGAGAATGTGGAAGTATGGAGAGAGATCACTGAGCACACACACAGCAGTGTCTAATAATTTCCAGGGGTCCAAAGACCCATTTAACCTTGAAGTCCACTCTGTGGGTCCAATGTTAAGACTTGCTAGTCTAGTGGAAGATAGTACTCATGTACTTAAAATATTTGTCTGTTTAAAACTCAAGTACCTTCCATGAGCCCTCAGCAGAAGAGAAGAGTCTCGATCTCTCATAAGTTGATTCAGGACTCACAAGCCACAGCTTTCAGTCTTCTGCTGGTTGGTGCATCAGCCCCAGCTCCGTCCTCCCCACCCTGGGGACTCCAGAATCCTCTGGTCTGCGTCTGACAGGGCAGCTGGCTCTGGTCACTGATGTCAGACCCATCGGGCCTGTCTCTTCCGCCCCCTCCCTCTTTGTCTCTTTCTCCTCATTTGCCTGTCTCCTGGCTCACCTTTTTTTCTCTGCTTCTTTTTATTTTTCCCTTTGTTTGTACTTACTCATCTCTCATTCGAATGGTCTTGTTTGCTATAAAAGGAAACTGAGGTCCTGTCATTTGCTCAAAATCACAGCCAAAAAGTTTGAACCCGCAGTCTGTCAGGGCGATCTCAACCCGCAAACATCTTGCCTCTTAACTTGCCCGGTCTGCAGATAAGCCAAGGCGCGGACAGACATGTTATTCATCTTTAAGTTGCTCCTCATCATATCAAACTGATCTTGAGAAAATACTGCTGGTGGCATCGAAGGGAATTTTTTTTTTAAGGAAAATTGTAGGCAAGAAAGAAGGTGACTAGACAGGCAGGCAGGGAGAGAAGAAAGAAGCCCTTTATTTTTCTTTATTTGTTCATCTTGGTTGTTGTCCCCAGCCCTGAGATATGACCCCAGGTACTTGGGATACATTTGGGCCATGCCAGCTGAAGGCAGCTGAACGAACAGCTACTCCACCAGGGAGTGCTGACTGGAGGGATGTTCAGCACCCTGAGCATCCATTGTTTCAAATGACCTGGCGTGAAGTCTGGCAGTGGAGGCTGAGTGCTTCCTCACAGGATCCTGCTCTCCTTCCCGCTCCTCTCTCATTTTATTGCCTGTGCCTCTGAACATCCCCAGAGAAGGCGATCCAGTGAGGGAGACATTGGGGAAAAGATACAAAGGTCAGTGGAGCAATGATCACACTCACAGGGGGTCTTTAGGATAAAGACGCCCGGATATCCTACAGTCCCAGCACCTGTTTGGAACAATATTTCGTTCCCTTGATCTGTGCTGCCTTCTTTGAATGCAGTTAATTTCTGTATTCACTCTTCAGGAAAATTCTGTTGACCCTTCTGCCAACATATTGTATCTGATTATGGTCGTTAGATAGCATGATCCGGAGAGACAAATCCTTTCACCATTGCAAAGAAATTATTGGCGAACCTCCTGCATTCAGTCATCCAAGCGTCCTTGCAAACAACCACTCTGGCACTGCCCCTTCCCTGTCCCACGTCTCTCAGAGGTAATCACTTCCTTTTGGTTTAGTCTTACCTTGCCTCTTACACTGGGGGGGAAGCAACATGTTTATGATGCTGAATTTCTTTAAATCTTTTTATGTGCCTTTTAGGAATGGGCGGTACCTTTCTGCATGGGGGTAGTATAGGTTTTGTATTAAGTTTCTCTTTTAAACACTTTATGAAAATTATGTCATTTTTATTGAGTTCTTCTTTATTTTTCTAACCACTATTTGTGACTGTTTAAGAAGCTATTGATTTGTGACTGTTTTATTTGGTATCTGGCAACATAACTGAACTCTTTATTGGGTTCTGACATTTTTGAATGGTTTTCTTTGTGTTTTCAAGGCAGAATATCATTTGCAAATGACATGGGTTTTTTTCTCCTTTTTCAAGTCTATTTATCTCTCTGTTTTATGAATTTTTATATTATCTAAAACTTCCAGGAAAAAAAAATGCTAAATGTTGATGTTGATAGTGATTATCATTGTCTTATTTTGATTCCAATAAAAATATGTATACTAAGTCACCATAAATATCTTTCTGGATGTGGTTTTGAGACAATCATTAGAATCTTTTAAAAGATTGTTCTTCTATTCCAAGTTTTTGCAAGCTTTTTTAGTGACTGGGTGGTGACTCTTTTTATTTGCTTTTATGGATCATTGGGACTGTTACATGTCCATGCTTTGACAATGAGATGAATTATTTGGTGCTGTGTGCCTAACGTTGGGTCTGGCCCTCCCTGCACCTAGCAGATGGTTTCTTTAATATGTTACCTGATTGCTGAGGAGGTGGGCCTTTATAATTCGAGGTGAGATACGTCTGGAGTTTATTTTCTGTGTCATTTTCTCCTGCACTGTGTGGCCTAAACCCCGCTGGCTTCACAGAGTGAAATAAGAAGTGATTCTCCTTTGCCTGTGTTCTGGAACAGATTCTATGACCTAGGAATTATCTGTTTCTTCCCTGTTAAAACACTCTTAAAATTGGCCCATGAATCTGTCTTAAAGATGATGCTTTTAAAATTATTCTCCATGACACACACTCTGTGTCTAGCCTTTTGGTTTTCCTGTCAGCCTGACAACTTATAGTCCCTAGAATATCGATCACATTGTTGAGAAATAAATTACGCATATATATATATATATATATATGTAGACACATGCATGTGTGCATATAATGTGCAAATATTTATTTAGCGTACTCTTTATTTTAAAGATAGCACTCATTCCATTGATATATCTGATAGAGATGTATAAGAATATAGAAGGAGCTCTTATAACTCAATAGCAAATAAAACAACTTAATTTAAAAATGAGCAGAGGAACTGAATAGACATTTCTCCAAAGAAGACATATAAATGGCCAACAGGTACCTGAAAATGTGCTTATCATCAATCATCAGGGACATGCAAATCAAAACCACAATGAGATATCCATTCACATGTGTTAGGATGACTATTTCATATATATATATATATATATATATATATATATATATGTATATATGTGTGTGTGTATACATATCTATGATGATAAGTGTTAGTGAAGATGTGGAAAAGTGGAATGTAAATTGGTGTAGCCACTATGGAAAACAGTATAGACATTCCACAAAAAATTAAGTACAGAACCAACATGTGATCCGTCAATTCCACTTACAGATACATAGCCAAAGGGATTTGTGCACTCCCCTGTTTATGGCAGCATTAGCATTATTTGCCATAGCTAAAATATGGAAGCAAACTAAATGTCCATCAGTGGTGAATGGATAAAGTAAGTGTGGGGTTTATAGACAGTGCAATATCATTCGGCCTTAAAGACGAAGGACCTTGCTACATGGGACAAGATGGGTGGACCTGGAGGACATTGTATTAAGTGAACTAAGACACGGAAGGACAAATACTACATGATACCACTTATATCAGGAATCTGAAAGAGTCAAACTCATAGACACGGGGGTACAAGGGTGATTACCAGGTTCTGGGAGGAAGAGGGTAACATGGAGATGTGGGCCATAGGCTACAAAATTTTAGTTATACAAAGTGAATCAGTTCTAGAAATCTGCCAAACAGCCCAGGGCCTATAGATAACAGTGATGTATTGTGTACTCAACACTTGCTAAAAAAAGTAGATCTCGTGTATTCTTATCACACAACCACAACAATGAATAAAGCAGGCAGAAGTGATGGCTTCATGGTGCAGATCGTGGTGATGGCGTGTGTATGTGCTAATCTCTAATCAAGCTGTGCGCACCAAGTGGTGACAGCTCTGTGTGTGTCAATCATACCTCAATAAACGATTTTACTGAAAAGAGTCCTCGTGTCTTCATTTCCTATTTTCTCTTCTCTAGTATTGGTTAGATTTATCCTACAGTCTCTCAACTAGATTTATATTTAAAATATCACTGTTAGTCAGTGTTATTCCTAATGGATAGAAATAACAGCTACCAACATGTCAGCTACTGCTCTCTGCGCTTGACAAATATGAACCCATTGGAACCTCTCAACAGCTTTATTAGTTAGCTGTAATTATTTTCTTATTTTACAAATGAGAAGATGGAGACTCCAGGAGGTTGAATGACTTCTCCAAGGTCACCCAATCAGTAAGGGATGGAGCTGGACTCCAAGTCCAGATTACCTGGCCACAGAGCCTGGGTACATCACACACAATGTGCAGAGGGGCAATGAATATTTTTAAAGCAGAAGAATGGATCATAATGGAAAGGAGAATTGGGAGGAATAAAATGATAAGTAGAATTTTTAGGTAGTTCCATGTTCAGTCTTCCAAATCCTGCAAGAGGATTTCAGGAGATCCGAGGGAGTTACCTTCATTTATTCATTCATTCGTCGAATGCTCTAGTTGATAAATCTTTATCAAATCTTTGTCATGCTCCTAGCAATGATCCTGGCACTAATCCAGTGAACAAATGGGAGAGAGGCCTTGCCCTGTGCATCGTGCGTTTTAGCTAGTGGGCAGGGAGCAGGAGAGAGCAGGGATTACAAAACGTTTTGCCAGAAACTGTAGTGTAAGCATGGCGTTGGGATAAGTGATTAGTTCACGCAGTGCTACTGTGTTTCTAGTACACTGTCTCTGTTCCCTAGATGTTCTCATTCTACAAATATTTATTAAGCAACTATTACATGCTAAGTCTGGGAGTAGGGCACCAGACAAGCCTCAGATGATGAAATGGAGCTGGGGGAAGTCTCTGCACAGCATGCCATGGTGAGGAGGTCGTGGAGGCAAGCTCTCCCTCATCTATGTTAATGCTCACAGAGAATTAAAATCAGGTCCAGATGTACCCAAGCAAGGGTCCTTCATAGAGACACAATCAGTCCAAGTTTGTTGAATGACTGAGCATGCTTCCAGGGTACGGAACACAGGAGCGTTTTAGAGAGAGGTAATCATCAAAAGCCTCGCTCTGAGAAAAGATGAAATTGACCTCATAGCCCACAGGAAGTGGGGACATTTAGCGGGTACCAGGAGACCTTTAAATAATGACATGCATGCTCCTGGTGCTCTGAGATTGAAAGAGACAGGCCTCCCAGTGGCTTTCCCTGGGCCTCACCTCCCCCCCGGGTCATCGAGGCAGACTCCGGCTGCAGACGGGACCTGCTGTCTTCAACACGGACCTTGCATTAGATGTGTGTCAACAGAGATTAGCTCAGCCCCACACACTGCCATTTGCCATTCGTCCGGCCGCCTTCACCCACCCTGTAATCTAATCTCAGCTGGAGCAGTGCCTCTTCCAGGTTAAATGTATTAAAGGGGGGTGGGGAGGGGGCTGCTCAAGGCGGCGTGGCCTCTCCCTTTCTGACAAGCCTGACCCTGCTCCAAACCCCTCTTCCCCTAGAGACGCCAGGGGTCAGAACCTCCTTGGTGTGGAAGGAACGTAAGGCTAACAGAGGGAGATGAGAGGATATTAGAAACATATTCTCCAGGCCTCCCCGCTTTAGAAATTCGAGAAGAACACGAGGCGACAAGTTAAAGCTTTCACTGCTGGAAATATCTTCCTTTCCATGTTTCAACAAGAATTTGATAAAGATATTGGGGGGGAGTGTGGTAGGAGGAGAGAGGATGAAGAGAGACAGCCCCAGAGCAGATGGGACCTGAAGTGCGGGGTTCCTTAGTCACCTTCCAGGGAAATCTGTGGGGGGCAACGTTGCACCACCCAGATCCATTCCGATTACACGTGTTTTGAAATCACATGATTTTTTTTTGGCAAATAAATGTTTCATCAGCAAATCTCACCATTCTTTTTTCCGTTTAGTCCTTGGAAAGCTTGGTTCTGTGAGGCGGCAGATCTGTGTGGGCTGCTGCTGTTCCCACGTCTCGTCAAACTGGGATGAGAGCATCTCCCTTTTCCTCTGAACATGCCATGCACCCCTCTTCCCCCTAGTCTCACGTTTCTTTTTAAGACGTTTCTCTGCTCTCCAAAAGCTCTCCCCGATTCCTCTCTACAAGTCTACAAGTCTTCATCTCTCATTGAGTGCCTCTTAACACCACTTATTTGAAGATTGATCATCCCTGCCCTGGACCAGCCGCCATCATCTTGAAAGTGTGTATTTTTTGTGTGTGCATTACACAACCAGCAAAGGGCGCAGTTTCGAAGGGCCCACTCTGGTGAGTCACCACAAATGGAACACATCATGTGACCAGTGGTCATGAGACACACAAACACCAGCTCGGGGTCCTGTACCCACAAGGCGACCAGTATCTGAATTTTAAGGAATGCGCTTTATTGTGTCTTCTTCTCTCATTCAATATTATGTATGTGAGTGTCATCCTTGTTATTTGACTGGCAATAAATCATTCTTTTCAACCACTGTAAGGATTCGTTGTGTAAATATGTCATGATTATTTCTTCTTTCCACTATTAATGGCCATTTGGATAGCTTTCAGTGTGGAAATCTAATAAATACTAGTGCTTTGGACAGCCCTGAGTGTATCTTGCAGTGAACACATGTATGCCCCTGAGTGTCTTTTTTCAAATCACAAAAGTCTATTGGGCCCCTTTTGCAAATTTTCAATGGATCTGTATGACCTTTAGGATAAAAGTTAAACTCCTCACCATCGCCTTCTAGGGTCTAGGGTATGTACCCTCTGATTTCTCCACCCCGACAGCAGGAGCCTAAATGTGCACTGAAGCCAACCAGAGACTCTGAATGAAAGATGTGGGAGACAGCGAGGAGGGGTGAGGATTGCGGCAAACTGCAAAGACAAGGATCAGCAGTCTCTCGTCCCCAGCTGGTGGCTGACACATGCAAACGTGGGCTCAGGCAGTCAGATTTTTCCCATTTTAAAGAGAAGTTGGACATTTTTATGTGAAGTCTGCCAAGTTTCAAACGCTACCCATTTCTAAAATGGCCTTTGTTCATCAGGAATCAAAAACACGCATATGCATGGGCAGCCTCTGGCCTCCGAACTGGCAGGTTGGAACCTCAGGTCCTTGCTCACCGATCTAGACTCTTCTTCCTTGTGGCCTTGCAGTCTGTGCAGAGCTGATCACAGCTCCTGCAACTCCCTGTGTCCTCAGGCGCTGGACTTTGTCTGCATTCTTTCTTCTGCTTGAACACTGTACCCCTTATAGACTCTTTGCCTCCTGTGCAGTCACCCTTTTCCATCAGGAAGCCCGTCGGCGTCCTCAGAATGAAGAAAGTGATGCTCTGGTGCATTCTGTCTCGCGCCACAGCGCCCAGCACAGGCCCCATCACCTAAAAAAGACCAGACACATAGAAGGTGCTCTCCAAATAATTAGTGAATGAAGAAATAGCACTTTAGAATGCTACTGGGATTAGACTCTTGTCTCTGTCTCCTCCATAAATAACAGAATAGATCTTGTCAGTCCCCTACCTAAAACCTGCCCTAAACTCCTAAACACTAGAGATTAGAATCTCAAATGCTTACAGAGCTAATGGGAGTAAGAAATGAATGAGGCAAGCTAGGGGCTAGCACAGGGAGCCCCGGAGACTGCGGTAAATGGAGAGATTCTTGATGGGAGGGAGAGGGTCCTTGTGTTCAAGGCAGGAACTTGCTATTTTGTGCTCTGCTCCCTGCCTCGGTGGCAGTTTCCCCCTTGATTTTTCTCCAGATTCTTGGCTTCTGGTCTCAGTACCCATCACAGTAACTGGACATGGCAGGTCCTCATCACCTCTATGCTAGCTTCTCTTTTTTGGAAAGTTAAGTCTGATTTTTATTTCAGGTTCATCATCTATTTTTTCAAATCGAAACATAATTGACAAGCAACATTATATTAATTTCTGGTATACAACAATATGATTCAATATATGTAACAATTGTGAAATGATTACTTTGGAAACTGAGTTAGTATCCATCTCCACCCCATGTGTTACCTTCCTCTTATGACAACAAGCAAGATCTCCCCCTGGGTTTGCAATCAATCAGGTATGGGGTACAGTCTGTTCCCTACCTGCACGCCAGTCTGTCAGATACCAAGGTTAGGGGTCTAGAAGGTGCACTTGCACAAACAAATAGAGGCAGTGAGTGACAGACACCCTTTTAGCATAAGGCACAGAGATTAGGCAAGAGGGATAGGAGTCCATACAGGGAAGGGGATGCTCTGTCACCCTGTGGTCCCACCTGGAGATGAGCAGTAGGGTCCTGAATTGCTATCAATCCACAGTAGGGACTCAGAAGGTGAGAGGAACCCTGATCAAGTGGGCATGGGGGTGGAGAAGCCTGAGCTGTGGAGGCAGATGGAGGAGTGTGCCCAAGGCTGTAGCCTTGAGGCACATCTGGTCCTGGGGACCAGGGTGGTGCTTTGCAAGAGGCGAGCAGGGAGAGCGTCTTTGAGGAGGTGACTTCTGACTTGAGTCTTAAGTGAAAACAGACAGCCACGTCTTGGGTAGGAGGGTAAGAGTGTCTTGGAAGTGGGAACTGTGAGAGCCAAGGCCCTAGGGAGGGAGCTGGCCTGGCATGTGGGGAGAATAAGAACAAAATTCACAGAGGGAGGAGACTGGGGAGGTTGGACAAAGTGAACTCAGAGCTTCTGTGCTCCAGGCTGGGTGGAGGGGCCTCAGCCATGCCAGGGAGTGTGAGCTTTATGCTAAGTTAGGCAGGGACTTACTAATTTGCACTCTTCTCCCTGCCTCAGTGGTGACTCAACTGCCTTCTTGATGACTTAGCTGCCACCTTAATTTTTCTCCCCAATTCTTAGTTTCTGTTCCTAGTTCCACCACCCACACTTTCCCCCATACCTGACCCTCCCCAGACCAGCTGAATCCTTCCTACTGGGGGAGCCAGACTGTTTAGGGCACTAAAGCTCTTCATGTGAGTCAGATGCACATTCAATGTAGAGAAGAGTGAGCTAAGAAGAGTTATCTGTCTATCTATCTATCCATTCATCTATTTATCTACTATTTATTTCAACTATTTTTATATCTATTACCTATCATTTACCTTTATATCTATCTATCTTAATTTGTCTCATCTGTCTTTTATCTATCATACACCTTTATCTTTATTACCTATCATCTACTTTTATATCTATCATTATCATCTATCTATATCCATCCATCCAACCATCCATCCATCCATCCATCCATCCATCCATTTCTATCATCCATGCATCTATCCATTTGTCTATTATCATCATATGTCTTTATCTATCCTCCCTTTTCTATCCATCTATCTACCCATTTATCTATGTACATATTTTAATTAAGCCAAGAAGACTCCAAAGAATACTACATGGCATCTTTGTCTCTTGTAGCGGCTGAGACTTAACATAGCAAAAAATAAAAGAGAAACAAAGAGGAAGAAGGAATAAAGTCTCACTAAGCAAACTAAAGACTTCATGTTGCTACCATTTGCAATCCTACAATGAATTACCAGGTACCTAAATAGTTTTCCACATTCATGTGGCTTTCCTTAGGGAAAAAGTCTTAGCAGCGTTGCTTCATCAAGGAGTATTAACTTTTCAAAGTTTAGAGACACGTTGTCAAATTGTTCCCAGAAAGCTTAAAACAATTCAGACCTCCCTCAGTAATGTTGGTTTATTTTTTAAAAGACAAGAAAACCACTGGAAAGAATTTAACTGCATATGTATTAAACAAAGAGTTAAGTCTCTTTTACATAAAAGAGTCATGGAAAAGCAAAACTCTAAAGCTCAAAAGGAAAAGAAAATGGGACAGGGACTAATAAATGATAGAATGAAAGATTCTCTAATGAATATTAAAGAAAAAGATTCACACACATTAGTTACCAAAGAAACACAAGCTATAATTGCAATAACATAATTTACTTTCAAATTTACAGTTAAAACCTATTTAATATTCTTGTGAAAGTCCAAGGAAATGGACCCTCATATAACGCTAATGGGAATCTGAACTGGTATAGATTCATGGCAGTATTTGACACTATGCAGCATAACCCCTACAAGTATTCTTTTCCATTGACTAATTCCATTTCTAGGAATTTTTTTCTAAGCAACAAACATGAAAATGCAGAAATATTTAGCTGCCAGCTTCTTAAATGTATTGGCAAAAATAACAGCAAAAAAAAAAAAAAAAAAAAAGAGTTGTAATCGAACTAAATATTCAACAAAATTAATTGGTCAAATATATTCTAGAATATTATAGCCTGGGAAAGAGAGACCACCAATTCAGAAAACTGTTAGCATCAAGTGATAAGAAAAAAGAGAGCCCTATGCAAAACTGTGCCTACAGAATGATCTCCACTGAAAGCACAGGAGACACTCCCAGCTTAGACAATAGTTTTATTTTGGAAAGTCTCTTATGCAATTCCAATTTTGCATAAGTCAAAGAAGCTCGTTTGTAATCACTGCCTATTTCAAAGTTGCAAAACATTTGATGTTTGTGTGTGTGCATTCATGAACTGTCATTCAAATAGGTCCCTTTATGACTGAGGTAGTCAGGTTCACACGAGAGGGAGCAGAGAGTTTGAATGCCTCACCCTGCTTGTTAAACCTGCGGATTGACCAGTGGGCGGGTTGTAATCATTTTCCCTGCAATCCCTACCTTCCTGCGATGAGGTAGGATGGTGAGACTAATGCTAGTCTAGAGGTTGTGAGCAGAAGTGGCCTGCATCGCCGTCTATTTGGAGGGCTTACTTGCTACCGTGAGACCCCCTGGCTCCTCCATCACCGCCACATCTTTCCTTCTGCCTTTGTGGGTAGCCGTATTGCAAATAACAGCTCGCCCCTTGTCCTCGTTCTTAAAGGGAGGATGGCCTGGGCAGAGCGAGCCCTCTGTTAACCTGTGAAGAGCATACCCGGCGATGAGATAAAAGCCCGCTGAAATGGAGGGGCGCCCTGCACTCAAAGGGCACCTCTTGGATCAGCTGGGCTCCCCTCACCTAGGAGCTGATTAGAAACGCACACCATTTGGTACCTCAGACCCATGGAATCAGAATCTGCTTCTGACACGCTCCCTTGGGAGCCCTGTGTGCACAGTGAAGGGCTCAGAGTGCTGCTTGGGCCCATGCTGACGGGTGTCAGGCGAGCGGAGCAGTTTGACAGCAGCCACCAGCCTGCACACAGATGCCTGGGTTCACAGGTAGGTCCCTTTGCCTCTCTGAGCTCAGTTTCCTCTGCAAGCTTCAGGTGAGGATTCAGTGAAACAGGGCAGACCCCATAGCACCGAGACCTGCTAGCTGACCTTAGCAGTCCGGAAAGGAAGGAACTCCACAGCTCTGGGATGGAGAGGTGGCTTCCCCAGCTCTTTTCTGTCACCTCCAGTGCAGGAAGGACATCTTCCAGAGGCTCAGCATGGCCTCTAGTGTAAGAATTCTGCAAACACCGACCAAGAACCCACCCACGTCGATGTCTGTCAACCGCTTCATCCCCTTCGAATGGTGTGTTTAGTTACTTAATTCCTCCTCTGCCCCTTCTGCAGCTTCGTGCCTAACTCCCCGACCCTCCAGCAGGAGAGAGCTCCCCAGGCCCGCCTGTGTTTGCACAGGCAAGCACATCTGCCAGGTCCGAGTTCTCTTTTGTAGGATCAGCGCTCCCTCTCACGCACACAGCTTCACATCACAAAGAAGATGTGAATGCACACACACGTGCACACATGCATGTGCACACACGTGCACACAAGTGCATGCACACATTACACTGGTTGCACAGATACACGTGTGCATGCACATGTGCGCGCACACACACACCCTTTCCATTTCGCTCCCCCACTTGGGGAAGGACCCGGCTAGGGAGTGATGATGAATCCGCTCACCACTTACTTTCCCCCAAGAATGTTCCAGAGTGTATTTGTTCATTCTACTCTAAAGCTTCCGGAGAGAAAGAAAACACAGGAATTATTCGTCCTTTTGTAATATGGGGTAGCCCAAGTCAAGCGCTTCCGTAGGACCACCTGGAAGAACAGGAAGGCTGGTGAAGACACCAGGGACATGCCTGGGGCAGGCCGAGTGGACAAGGAGCCTCTTGGAGCCTCGGTTCCACATCTGAACAAGGGTGCACTTCATCACACCGATTCCCTCACGCTCCGACAGGCAGGTGATAAAATCATCAGATGCAGGTCCCCAGTGCCATCTCCCCGGCTCCTTTTGCC
This sequence comes from Solenodon paradoxus, assembly GCA_004363575.1. Classification (NCBI taxonomy): domain Eukaryota; kingdom Metazoa; phylum Chordata; class Mammalia; order Eulipotyphla; family Solenodontidae; genus Solenodon; species Solenodon paradoxus. The sequence goes on from RJWH01002988.1 coordinate 83,214, forward strand.
TAGTGTGCACTGTCTAAAATAATGAAGGCAGCTCAATCAAATGTGCGCAGGCTGCGGCCGCTATGCTAATTTGGTGATGGACTTGTTAGTTTAATGACTGCTCCAGATCATCAGAATTCATTAGCATTAGAGCACCCCACGGCTCCAGGCTGCACGTAGCCATCTCTCTAGTTACATCAGGCCTGCTTCGAGGAGAGGACGCCTTGGTGCGTGCACACAGCGTCAGTTCATACACGCACTTGTGTACATGGCGTGCACACATGAGCTGAGACCCCCTGTTTGCTTTGTCTGCATGATGACTTCAGCTCTTCTCTCCAAAGTGAAAAGCTGCTCCAGCTCCCCGCTGCTGTCGGCACCCTCCAGCAGGGTTTCTGAAAGTGTGCTGGGACGAAATTCCTTACTCAAGCACCAAGGGTTTGAGGACCCACCTTCCACCTGCGGTTCTATGAATTCTTCTCTGCTCTCTCCCCTCCCCTCACACCTCATCTGGGCACACAGAGGTCTCCTCTCAGTTTCTGACACATTCCAGGGCTGGTGCCACCTCAGGGCCTTTGTACTGGCTGTCCGTGGGCCTGAGGGAGTCTTTCCCGGGATAGGTTCATGGAAAGCTCTACCTCCCAAATGGTTGCTCAAATGTCACTTCTGGGACATTTATTCTGACCATCTCATTTCCAGTTTCAATCTCCCCATTCCTCCTGCGGTCATTAACTTGCTTTGTTCATCCCTATTGAACATGCAAGCAGACCCTCGCTGCACGCAGGAGTTGGGAATTCTTAATGGCACACTGGGTTCGATCCCTCGCTTTCTCATCAGTGAGTGAGTGAGCTGCAGGTGAAATGCGGGTATCTCCAGGATCTCTGCTTAGCCATCCCAACGCAGGGGTTCTCCAATCTCTTCTCCAACGGACTCCTATGTTGTAGTGAGAGAAAGCGCACAAGGCAGAAAGGTGGTTCAAAGGCAATTCTTTTCTTTTTAATATCACATTTACTATTTTTTAATTTTCACAAAATATACACTCAATGTGAAAAAAACATGAGAAAATGAGAAATACTTCACTCCTTACCTTTACAGAGGTACTCAGTCATCAGCATCTCCTTGATTCCGAAGCGGACATACCCTCCTGGCTTCTGAGATCAGGGTGCATATTAAAATAAAAGACAAAGCACGCTCTGGTGGAGTAATGGTTAGGTCCATCACCTCCGAAGGACACAGGTCACATACCCCAGGGTTTGAGTCCTGGGCCCAAGGGGGAAGCAATCAGTGTGAACAACTAAATGAAAAATTAACAAAGTGCTTCTTCCTCCTCTCTTCCTTATTGCCTGCCTACTACTGTCTCCATTCCTGCCTGCACCTTTCCTTTAAAATAAATACATAAATAAATACACGTATTTAATATTCCATACCACCCATTCCATACCTGTCTAAGAGCTGACACCAAGCTGATACTGAAGCTTATAATGAAAATGATCTTAGAATTTACAAATCCTAACACACAGACACACAACATTATAAAAATTATATCATACATTTTGCTCTGGTATGGGTTTTTTCCACTTAACTTTACATCTATATGCATCAATACCTAGAATTTTGGCTAAAGAACTTGACTTCTGGAAGATATATTAGGTAGTGTTTCCACTTCACATGCCAGTTATAAGTCTAAGTTGCTACCTGTACTTCTGAGTAAATGACTATACATGAGAAGTTCCCAAGACCCTCTTCCTGGGTTCAATTAATTAGCTCAAATGTCTCACAGAACGCAGAATGTTGTTTGCTCACTAGATTACTGATTTATTACAAAGGATACAAATCAACAGCCAGATGACGAGACCTAGAGTGTCAGGTCAGGAGTACAGGAGCTTCCGTCCTCATGGAGCTGTGGGAGAACAAGATGGCGGACTTGGAGCACTCTGGCTCCCCACTCTGCAAATGCTCGGAAACCCATCCTTTTGGATTTGTATGGAGGCTTCATCACATAGGTCCACGGGGTTAGCTCATTAGCTATTGATGGTTGTCAAGCTCTAGACCCTCTCCTCAGTCCAGAAATCGAAGCAGGGGACTAGAGGACTAGGAGGTTCAATTTTCTAGTCATGAATGGCTCCCCTGGAGTCAGCCCCTTCCTTAAGTGCATTCCTTCATGAATGTAAACCCAACTGTGATGTAAGGGAGCTGAGAACAAAAGATGCTCCAGTTATTCTTACAATTCAAGAAATTACAAGGGTTTGGGGATCTGACTGAAGACCAAATGTTCATGAGACACATAGGACCAATACATACATTGGTTATAAATCACAGCTTTTTGTGAGTTTTGCCCTTTTTATATTTAACCCTGCAAGTTAATCTCTAGGAATTACTTCCTTAGGTTTATTTTTTCCCTATTATATTTACAATGTATATTCATTGGCAAAATATGATCAAATCTTGGATTCAAAACCTGGTAGTTAAGTGACCTTAGCCAAGAATTTTTACCTTTCTGGACCTCATTTTCCTGATTCGTGTAATGGGGTAGCAATAGGCCCTTCTTTGTAGGATAACTGAAAAGATTATATGAGGTAGAGAATGTGAAAAGGCCTTGCATAAGGAAAATATCGCATAAACAGAAACAGTGAGTTGTAAAAATTTGAAAAAGCATCAAAATATTGCCTGGCATACTCAATAAGTGCTAGTTACATTATTCCATGTTCTTAGCCAATTCAGAGTCCCAGTCAGAGTTAGAAAGAGAAGTTTCTGATAAGACCTGTAAGAAAAGAAACAGAAACTATTTGATGATTTCAATCCAGGCTTTTTTTTTTTTTTTTTTTTTTTGTCTCTAGGTGGTTTGGATTATTTAAAAAAAAAAAAGAAGGAAAAATAAAAATTACATATAAACACATATAGAAGAAAATATAGTGCATTGTAATTTGCTACTTAGAATAATGTGTTGACCTCTTTATATCCCTCGACATTATTTATATATACAAATGCATGCAAGTATGTATGTATAGTTGACCTCAAACAAAAAGCAATTCACTATTTCACAAACTAAATGGTTTTTTTTTTTTTTTTCAGAAACAACGAAAAGGAAATATGGAAAATGAAGTCTCATGGCAAGACACACATTCATGTATTTCCTCAGTTCAAAAATCAACACCCCCATCTATAACCTTTACAGGTACAGATGCTGGGTAGAAATGACCGCTTCTTCCCTTCAATGGACAGGGAGGCAATGCCATTTTCTCTGGGGATGCAAGCCGTTAGGGTCCTGCAGTTGCTGACTGCCCATGGGTAGCAACTCTCTTGGAGGCTCCCAAATTATTGAAAAAGGGTTTTGTATATTAATTTCCACAATGCATGTGTGTCTGGAGAGAGGATAGAGTTGTGAAACTTTGCTTACCTTTTGGTAACCAACTCTAAGTTTTCCTACTCAATTATAAAGTACAAATATCTTTCCAGGTCAACTCCTTTAGATCTTTTAACTGAGAAGAAAGAAAGAAAAAAGCGCCCCTGCCCCCATACAAACATCAACAATTAAAAAGTCCTTTCTCTCTGGATGTGTGTCTGTTAGAGGCGCGTCAGAACTCTGGGAGCAAGTTTCATTTGTCTTTCTGATGACCGGTCCTGGGTACTGTGGCCACTTCAGGAGCCCTCTTCAAGGCTCCATCAAAGTGGGGACCTGAGCACCTGTCCTTTCTCCTTTCAAAAAAATAAATAAATAAAACCCTTTCCCTTTAGCTTGGAGATATAGTTTAATTAGGAGGATTTTCTCCTGGTTTTTTGTCTTCATTCTCCACTCCTTCAAAGAGTGCTGCTGAGAAATGGCTTCTCAAATAGGAGCAAACAAAATTATCTTAATCATTTAATCTGCTTTCTGTGGAACTCAACACATGGGTGAATTGACCGTTCATGGTTGAGAAAAAGAGATGAAGACTAGATTCAAAAACCAAATGCCACAACAAAAAGCTCTATCCTGCTCTGGGTTGTTTTGCTTTCATCTGCTTAATTTCTCTCACTGTGGTTTTTTCAGGGGTAGAGACTGTCTGACTTATTTCTATGCCCTCTGAATCTTTCGTGACACAAGGTAAGGATTTGGGAACGAATGAATGAATGATCAAATGAATGGGTGAGTGAATGAATGAATGCATGAGGAAGAGATTTGCAAAATAGCTCCCAATTTTGCTATCAGATACAATCAGTAGTCGATGACTACTACATTTATTCATGTGCGCGAAAGCAATTTTAAAACCTGGGTTTACTCTAGTATCTATCCTTAGGAAAAAAAAAACAAAAAAAATTCTTATTTTTTAAAAGAATAAGAAAGAAGAGACCAAGCAGAGCATTATGTAACCCCAATAGCAAACAGAGGTTGATTTTGGTAGGGAGGTTGTATTTGAGGGGTAAGGAAGGACTTCCTCCCCCAGCTCTTCATATCTCTGTGCCCCAGGTAATAATGCACTGGGGATACTTTGAAAGGTCACTGTCATGCATTTCACATTAAAAGTGTATAAAATCTTAATCACTCAAAAGGGTGCCAGTGAGAGGAACATAAATCCAAGGTACTCCTACTTCCTAACATGTCTCAAGGAATTTCTCAAATCCTGTGTTTGCTAAAGTAAGCCCATTTCATCCTTATGGAACCTGGCTCTGTGGAAAAAATAATTCCATTCAGATGGCTGAACTAAGAGGTATTTTAAAGGGTTATTTGCAGAGATGTGAACCTGATTAAAAGAACTATAAAGAAATGATAAAGTCCTCAGGGACTTGTAACAGCAGTAAGTTGTTGCCAGTCCTGTCACTGAAGGGGAAATGGGAGGAAATGGAGTTCTTGGGTCCAGTGAGACTTGGAGCCATGAGGGTGGGGCCACCCATGAGAGGTGTAGACCCAGAAGGCCACAAACACTCTCAGCCTCATGATACAGAAACAGAATTGGGAAGACAGTCAGTAACATCCTGATATCTCTTTCTTGCCATCTTCCAATTGCCTATGGGTGCTTCCTACTAGTCAAACTCAATTGAATTCCAGTGGTAGGAGAATGCACATCTGGCAGTCTGCATGACTCAGTTTTGTGGACACAGAGAGGTCAAACAGGGTGGAACGTGGGTTTTGAAATGGGAGGCAAAGTTGGCATAATCAGCATCCTGAATTTAAGAGGGTAAGGGACAAGATAATGCAAGCTGCTCATTTGTTGAGCAGACTGGGTGGATGGAATCAAAGGGTGTTGGGTGATATTCTTGTGCAGAATCAAGACAGAAGCTTCATATGCTTTGTTGGGAAGGGTCTCCTTCTGCTTTACACATTTGAACTAGGTTGAAAGATACTGGACCTTTGGTGTGTTGTGTCACATGAGGACCTCAAAGATCTTCTAGCTAAAATATGCATCCTTATGTGGCAGCTAGCCTCCATCACGACCACCAATTATCCTAACCTTCTGTAGTCTCTACCACACTGAACCAGGTTTGGTTTGTGTGAAAATCGGAATACAGCAGAAACGAAGTGATAGAGCATCATTTCTGAGATTGGATAATAAAATAGACTGTAGATTCTTTTTCTTTTTCTTCTTCTCCTCCTTCTCCTCCTCCCCTTCTCTCTCTTGACTTGCACTGGAACAAATTATTCGGAGCTGTCCTATAGAGAGATTCACATAGCGAGGAGCTGAGACTCCCTACAACAGACACTTGAGTACATGGAGAACTGGATCCTTCACCTCAGTTGAGCCTTCAGATGAGACAGCAGCCTGTCTAGCAAATGGATGACAACTTTGTAAAAGATCCTGAGTCAGAAGCATCAGCTAAGCTGCTTCCAGATCGTTGACCTTCAGACGCTTTGATAAAATAAACTTGTATTTCAAGGTTGTAGTTTCAAGTCACTAATCTGGAGCATCCTTTGGAAACAGAAACGGTTAACTAACACAAACTTTAAGGCTAGAAATATTGGTGATTTTGCAGTAATAATTGTTAATCTGCATGAAAACTTCCATTTCGTGCTTATCACAATCATTCACCAGGCCTGGGGTCCATACTCTCTTAACCGTGCAACGGAAAGTCTGTGTTTTGGTTTCTTCCATTTACCACAAAGATCACAATGAGATCTCTCATGAGGGCTGTGCTTGGATTCATGGAAACAGACTGTTGTAAGTGCCTAGGACGACAATGGGCACACCATCTGAGAGCCCTAAATAACAAATTCAGCTATTATCACTAATAGGAAAGAGAAATGGGCTTCGAGTACAATTTATAATTAAGAGGCTGAGTCCAGTGAGATTTGCGGTACCAGTTTAGCATTTTTCAGTTCTCTTGCCTCAAAGGCAGCTCTGTTTTCTCACAACTGCTGCTATGCATAGTTTCGCAAAACAACAGGCACTGCTGCCAACCCCAGCTTTGAACATCTCTCTCCTGACCATGGAGAATCGGCTGTCTCCACTTGCGCCTCCTTGGCAGAATGGGGAATCCCTAATTTTCTGGACGTGCTCTGTCGCTCTCTGGGTGTGAGCCAGATTTTGCTCATGATTTCCATTCCTTAGTGACTAGGGGATGAGTGTGTCACTGAGTCATAGGGAGCAGGGTGGGTTGGCAGAGTGAAGCTTAGACTGAAATTGCTTGGACTTGGGGAATCTAAGAAAGCAATACCTAACTATGGAGAGACAAGGAGACCCTCTACCCCAAGCTCCTTCCTGATTCACGTTCAACGTGGGGAACATCACCAACTCTCCCTTCTCTGAAGTGCTACCTTTATCAACCAGGAGGAGGACCATTCCTCCCTCTAGGGATGATATAGAGAATGTCATCCCTTAATTTCCATCCTGAAGCTCCAACTGGCATTCATAACAAGCTTCCCACATTGGGAAAAGAAACCAACAATAATGACATTCATTTCCCTTTTTAGCCCTCTCCCACCAGCCAGAAGCCAATGAAGAACAAAACCAGCAATGACAGCAAGTAGCTGTTACGCCGTGGCAGTTTTTCTCATCAGCATAGAAAAGTCAGGTTGGAAAGAAATAGTACAGAGTTGTCCAGTGGACAGAAGGCAAGTCCTCTCCAAAGTGATCTCCCTTTCAGAAACACGCATGTTCCAAAAAATGTACCTACATTGTGTTTAGAATCATCCTGTTTGTAATAATGGAAAAATGGAGGGTGGACCCTGACGGTCTACTGGTAAGGCCACTGAGAGAGGGGGGATGGCAGGGGGACAACCAAGATGAACTTAACAAAATAAATGAAAGTCTCTTCCAGCAATTCAGTGGCAAGACTATGAAGGGATGACCAGCAAGCTGAATCTCTGCAGGCCGGTTCTGCTGTTCCCCGTGCTGTTCCATCTGGGGGGGGGGGGGGCGTGCGTGTGCGTCGTGGGTAAAGTCAGGTTAGCCCGGCAGAATTGCCTGTTACTCATAGTTGCACTTCTGATGATGTCTACTGATTGTGAAAAACAATAGACGAAAACCCACCTTGAGGGTTTGGGGGTGAGAAGAGGGTGAAAGTAAGCCACAGGACACAACAGTGTCTTGTTTGTCAGACAGGAAGGACCTCCCGAGGAGACAGGGCTTAGGACTTCTGATTTGGGGACATGACCATGGCCCACAACAAGAGGTCTTCACAGGCAGTTCCCAATTTGCTCTTTTTCTATCGCTTGCTCCCAAAATAAGCCCACTTTGTGGCTGGAATAACTGATGACTTTTGTTTGAAGGCGACATGTTCTCATGACCCAGTCACGCTCCTCTAGTCATGACTCTATCCAAGGACATTCTAATGTGACTCCAGGGGACAGCGCCCTGCTGTTTTCTCCTGAAATGCTTGCCGGCCTCCCCCGCGAAGTCTGCTTGCTTTCCAGCCTGTGATCCATCCCGCATGGGCCTTACTAAATATGCTCAGCCAGTCCCTCCTCAGGGCCCTGGCGAGCGCTCATTAAAGTAGATTCTAGCCCCGAACTCAGACCTTGGACTTGAGAGTCTTTGGGGCCCGGCCCCCGCCTGCATGTCCAACGAGCTCTGTGGACTCTCAAACACAGTCGAGTTTCAGCATCACGGTTCTTGGGGATTTATTGTCTGTGCCTGGGGAGGTGGCTTGCAGAGGCGTTACCACATCCCGTTACAGCTATTTTGATATGTGGCAGCAACAATGGTGGTGCTATTATTAAGTATTTATAACACGACGCTGGCAGGACTTTGGGGCACAGATGGGCTAGCAAACAGCAGCCGGCAGGCCCAACCCAGCTCGCCCCGTTTCTGCAAATGAAGTTTTATTGGGACGCAGTCACACCCACTGGGGGACATCAGTGTGTATTGTCTATTGTGGATTTCACAGGCTGCAACAGTGGAGCTGAGCATTCACATCCAGACCCTGGGGTCGGCAAAGCAGAAGGGATTTGCTCCCTGATCTTTTAAGAAAAGTTTGCAGACTATGCCATCAGGGCGTGTCACAGCCCCTGCAGCCAGAGACACCGTGTCCACTCTCTCTGGGAGTTGTAGACAGCCGTTAAAAGCATGCCAATGAAGCATCGCTTCCAGCCCTGAAAAAGTCCCCTATCAGAGAGCTAAGTGCAAAGTACAGAGAGGCTGGATTTCGGTCAATTATCCTCGCCTCTCTGTGCTTCATTTTTCCTATCTGAAAAGTGGCGGCTCTCAGAGTGCTGGAGAACGAAGCAGGTGATGGAAGTAAAGGGCTTCAGGCCTCAGAGACGCTCAAAATTCCACAGCCAAATGTGTCGGCATGGTAAAGCGCTCATTCTCTGCTTTGCTGCCTGTTTGCTCGCAGCGTTTTACCAAATTACACAGCAGGGTGTGCTCCGCTTGCCCAACTGCAGGAGGAAAAGACACCCCGTTTGCTGCTCTCTGGTTCTTTTACAGAGGGGTCCATCCTCCCCGGGGAACTTTCTCCTCTGTCGCCTTTTATTGGGATTCAAAAAGCAAGTCCCTTGAATTGCTCTCCACACAACTTCCATCGGCCATCTGCAATGGCCAGGTGACTAGCCCCTGGAGTCAGCTGATAACTCAGCTCTCCGTGCCCTGGCAGAAGTTTTTTCCCTTCCTCTGGCCTCAGTTTCCCTGTTGGCAGAAAGGAGCAGAAGGAGGAAGGCTCCCTTTCCAATTCTCAAGTCCGTCTCTCCTGGGATTGCAAGCAGCCCCGAGAGTTAAGCTCCCACCAGACCCGGCCTCCCTGTTGGAACAGAGCTCGCCTCTTCCTGGGCCTTCGGGCGTGGCGGCCCTCTCAGCAGCTCTAGGATCCGGATTAGAGTTTGAGCAATGCCCCTAAGCCCTGCACTCTATTTAATTTCCTCGATTTATAGCGAGGATTTCTCTCACCTTCAGGGGGAGAGCAGCGCTGGCATCCCTGTCGGCTTTCCAGGCCGAACCCACTATTCCTCAGCCTGTTTATTCCCCGTCGTCACAACAGTCCATCTCCAGGGCCCTTGCGTGCCTCCTGAACAAGTGACACAGCCAAGCCCTGGGTGCTCTCCACCCACTTGAATCTTCCCGTGGAGGTGGCCCCAGGTTCCAACTGGGAAGGCTGCCCCAGGAGCAACCGCGCTTTTTTCATCACAGCCAGATCGGGGCCTCCTCTCACACTCAAGATTCTGTTTGTTTGCCTGACCTGGGGGGTTGGGGGGACAAGCAGGGCCTCCAAGGCGAGCGCTGAGGATCTTGGGCATGTGAGGGCTGGAAGATGGGTCCAGGCCGGTGGAGGGACCAGGATGTGGTGGCGGGAGCACCAGCTCCTGCTTGGAGGTGGCTGCTCCCTGGGTCAGAGCGAGTTTTCGGATGGGGACACAGGACCCAAAGGGACCCAACGCGACCCAATGGGACACAATGGGACTCAGGCATGGGGAGGGGAACATGGGGAATCTGAGACCACTAGAAACTCTCTCCTCCTTTCACCTGGCTTTCTCCTGTAGTTGGAGCCAGATTTGTCCCAGATCAGTTGGGGCCACCAGGCCACTGAGACTGGACAACCAGAAACTAGGCATCCCTCAAACAGCAGGGACAGGAAACCCCTGCTGTGCGCACTTAGGTGCCCCACAGACATTCAGACACTTGGGGCTCAGCCACCACTGAACCTTTTTCCAGATTCCAGTACTAACATCTTGGCACTCCAGTGCCTATAAATAAATCCCTCTCCCCCCACCCACTGTCTCTCCCTTTTACTAGTTCATCTCCCTTCTTTTCTTGTCCTCTGACACCTAGCGGTGGTCCCTCTCTCCCCCTCTCCTCTCTCCCTCTTTCCTCACTCATCTTCTCCTGACCTTCCTGCCCCTACTTTTCATGAATATTATCTCTCTTCCTTCTTGTTCTCCTCCCTCTTTCTCCATCACTTTATATCACCTTCCTCTCCTCCTTCTAGAACAGTCCTTTTCAATGTGTGGTCCCCAGACCAGTAGCCTCAGTCTCACCTGGGAACGGGTTAGAAATGCCCATTCTCGGGTCCCACCCCCAGAACCAGACCGGTGGCATGGAAGCTGGTGGGGGCCGGGGGTGCAGACCAGCAATCTGTGTTTTAATAAGGCCTCCAGGGGACTGACGCACATTCAAGTTTGAGAGTCACAATCTTAGAGGAAAATGGCAATTAAAAAAAATGAGTATCTTTGCGTGCTGATCCAATAAGCCCTCATTTCTAAACATCTAAAACCCTCCTCTAGCCATTAGCTAATTAGGATGTCGGACCACCAGCCTGGCTGAGATGCTTTCAGGAACAACATAAGCAATTACACTCAAGTTCTCTGATTACTATCTTGCTTCTAAATCCCCTTGGCCAACCCACCTCTTTCCTGTCCCTGATTCAGCCTCCATTCGCTTCCCTCTCCAGTTGCTTCAAAGTTCCAAGTTCAGGGGGACATCAGACCTTATACCTCCCAGTTCACAGTCTGGATCAGCATTTGCCAAAGCGTGCTTTTCTGCTGTTGATGGGAAAGGGATTCTATAGGGGTCCGGGGGAGGGGAATGCTGGGGAAACCGTTTTCTTTATTGCAGGACTTTTCAGAGCTCAAGTGCATGAGTTGCTCTTATAATGAGGGTCAGTCTTAGCAGCCTGTTTTGAACTTGACTAAGGAAATCTGCTTTCTACTGGGCATTGCAGGGGATGAGCGCACTTGGGAAATAGTGCTTTAGGAGACCATGACCTTTCTCCCCAGGAGTCTGAACAGGCAGCACACGGTGGGCGGGAAGGAATCAGGATGGCGCTCAGCAGACTGGGTTGCTCCTGTGAGGATCTAAGGGTAAGGCAAGTTTGGTAGCTACTGGGCTCCCCATCTCGCTTCCCTGTTGGTGTCTAAATGGGGAATGAGTCGCCTAAGTCTTTAAACTCTGCGCAGTCCGTTTACTCCATGTCATTGACTGTGGTTTGATTTCAGGATAAAGGATGGATGAGAAAACTGTGCTCAGAAAGCTGCTGCTTCTTAAATATGCCCAGAACTTAGCCCCGGAGCTTCTGATTTAGAACATCTGGCAAGAGTGCTGGGGTCTAGACTTTTTGAAAGCTCCCCAGAGCTTTGATGTACAGAGGATTGCAAGCCACTGGCAGACATGAAATCATGCGTGGCGTTTATGTAAGGGTGTACTCAGAGAAATATGGAACCCGGGGCCTGGTCTGTAATCTTTGAAATCCACATAAGGGAAGCCAGACAGTCCCTTCCATAACATCATCCTGGGGGCTCCCAACGGACTGTGGATTGGGGAGGGGTGAGTGAGCTGCCGTGGAGGTAGGAATCGAAAGAGGACTTCCTCTTTTCCTGCAAACCAAAACGATCTAAAACCAGGGTTTAGTTCATCCTCTTCCTTTTTTCCCTCCACAAGAGATAATTCAAGAAAGAAAAAAGTGTTTCTGGCTTACTTTTTTTCCCCACTAAAATCGCAAATAGCTTAATTGCCTCTCCAAGGGAAAATGTCTTTTTATAATTGAAATGACCCCTGTCAGTGGTCTCTCCCATCTGCTTTTAGCAGTGGAAATCTTTTCCCAAGGGACGTTTTATATTCAAACTCCAATGTATAACATATTAAAGAAAGATCACTCTGCTTGAAGAGTAGATGAGAGCTCTGAAGTTTAAATAAGCAGGCATTTCCTATCAGTATCTGAAGGCAATGAAGGAATTTCTTGGGAAAAAGATAGGAAGAATAGTAACCTACTTTGTGGACACCCCTCAAAAAAAAAATTCAATGAGAAAATTGGTATGACTTTCACCTTCTAAAATGCTATTATTCAAGAAGATTTGATTCATCACAACATGGTAAAAACTTTCACATCTTTCAAGAGAATATCAATCCCAGACTACATTTATTTGAATGAACTGAGATGACTAGAAATGGCATTAAAATTCTCTTTACTTTTTTGATTTTTCTTTAATTTGCATCATGTAAAGTTCTAGAGCTATTTCTTAAATCTTTCATTCTGATATTTGGCAGAGTTTATGCCTCTCTTCTCCCACCCCCACAAGACAGCAAGAACCAAAAAATAAATTGAGTGTAGCTCTTGCAGAAATAAGTGATGCGCAGAATTATCCGACAAAGTCAACCGACAGCGGGAGAAAACAGCGCACCAGCTGACTTCATCGCTGGAGGTCTTTTTCATAGGACAGCTCCTCAGTACACAAGGAGTGAGGCTGCCTACTGCTGTTCTTGACACTGGGCCCTTTGACCTTGATTGGTTCAGAATTTGGGAAGAAAATAGCAAGACAGCAAGTTATGTGTTTCCACCAGGGCTGAAGAGAGACCTTTTGGGGAGTTTGAGGAGGAAAAGCCTTGAGCACTTGAGGAGGGAAGAAAGCGGGAAGGTGGGCAAAGGGTGTCAGGAAGTGACCTCATATCTGTGCATGATCAGTCGGCCCTCAATGGCGCTTTTGAGAGGTCAGAGAGAATGAAGTCCCCTGTCATTTCGTTGACGGTGGAAAGACACTTCTTGAGTGCTGCCTCTCCCAGAATCAACGGGCAGTAGGGTGGTACTTACAAGCAAGTGTTCTGACTATACTTTAAACGCGCATGGATTTGACTGTCTGGTAAGCCAGAGCCAGGGAGGGCCTGCCGGCCAGTTTCCCCTCGCTGGGGATGCATTCGCCCTGCCCAAACTGCCTACAAGTGCTGCTAGAGAGATCATGCACTAGGAGATATTTTGAAAGGGAGAGATCACATTCATGAATTTTTATGTCATATATTTTGATAATTCTTCTATTTCATTAGTCACTGTAGTTAATCTGGTATTGTAATTTATGAATAAAATTTTATCACAGGTTTGTATGCACAGCGAAAACCATTATATGTATACATATATATATATACACACACACACACATATATGATTATATATTATACATAACCATAAATGAAAGGAACTGCATTCTCTCTGGTCTTTCTAATCATGTATGTGTGTGTATGTAGATGGTAGATAGACAGACAGCTAGATGATAATAGATCTGATTTGGTACTACCTGTGGCTTCAGGCATCCACAAGGGGTCTTGGAACATACCCACCGCCTGACCCCTGAGGATGAGGAGGGGTGAAAGAATCACTTTATTTAGATGCTGCTGGGTTTCCCACTTGCCTTTTGCCCTTGCTCTCTGTCACCTTGAGTGCTAAGCAGCCCAACGGGCCAAGAGATCCTGGCTTCTCTGTTGGTTAAAAATGCAGATCCTCAGGCCCCACCTCTGGGGGCAGGTTCAGTCACCCTGCTCTAACACCCTGTTCTGGGCACTCACTCAGGTCCTTGCTAAGACTTCAGAGGTTCCTCTCTCCTCCAAATTCCACCCTCTGGTGAAGACCCCACCCCTAGTTCTGTGACACACAGGTGTGCCTCTGAGGTCAGAGCTCAAGCTCAGAAACCAGGGCTCTGGTTGCTCATTTCAGCTCCACCCGAAGCAGCCGATGATCTTATTCAGGTCACCTGTCTTATTTGTACCTTGGTTTCTTAACCTTAACATAGGAATAGCAATACTACTAGTACTAACAGCAGTAGTGACTTTCATGATCAGATGGCTTAGCACACTAAAGAGCCCAAGTGATTCCTGGCACACAGCAGGCGCCCTGCATACGTCACAGGTCTCAGTCACTCATCTCCCAGCTGGGACGACCGCTTAGGCAGAGAACCTGCCATCTGGGTTACGTGTCATCTGTGCCAAGCAGCAGGTCAGACACCCAGTCGTCTTTCTGCTGCATCCCTGATGGCAGTTACCTGTGCCTCGAGCTTCAGTAACGTGTCTGTACCTATTCAACAGATAAGACACCTGTCTTTTCATTAACGAAACGCCTTTTTTGTGCTGGTCGCTAAGCCAGGCCTTATATAAGCAACACCTGCGGGGAGGAAAGGAACGTCCTGACGTGAGAGTGGAGGTCAGAGACGCTGGTGATGACCCCTGTGCCAACAGCCAGCAAAGTCCCCTGGGATGAGAAGTCTGTGAGAATTCACCTCCTCCAGGCAGGAGGCGATCAGCACTCGGAGATAGAATGTCTTTTCCTTCCCTGGAAATATCTTTAAAGTCTCTTCATAACATGATCTCTCTTTGTTTACAAATCCACGCCACACAGAAATGTGATGCAGAGAGCCAGGGAACACTTTCTAGTAATCTCTAGAAATTCTACCTGCCAAGAGCAACTGCTTTTTGTAGCTCTGCCCTCGCCCGATTTTTCAAAACATGTTCATTTTCTCTCTTTAACAATAGGAAAAAAAATTAAATCATACTTCGCAATTTTCATTATCCTGCCATTTTGACTTCATGTATTGGGTCCCTCTTTCCTATAAACGTATTTCATCCATTTTTGCATTTACACTGATGGATTTGGCCCATTTCCATTATTTCTACACTGGGCAGACAGCTCAATAATAATTCCTGCACTTAAATATGTATTATTTTGGTGTGTCCTGGTGGAGTAGCGGTTCGGTTGACCGCCTCTGAAGGAGCACAGCCCATGTACATCTCAAGGCCCCTGGTTTGTGTCCCAGGTCCAGGATGGGGAACAACCAGTGTGAACAACTAAATAAAATGAAAATAAAGTGCTTCTTTCTGGTTTCTCTTCCTACCTGTCTGCCTACTTGCCCTCATTCCTGCCTGCACCTTTCCTTAAAATGCATCTCTATAACTTCAGAATATTTAAAAATCATTTCCTGTGGATGTACTATTAGAGACGGGTACTCACTTTAGAAATATATTTTGATATAGAGTCTTCCAAATCTCCTTAAAGAAGTGTTAGAAGAGTTATATGTGCTTTAGTCCTGTCTCAGCAGGTTACATGGGCCTAATTCTATGAGATGGATGTGGGACCATCTCTTCCTCTTCTGAGATCTCTTGACCAGAATGGTAGGTCCTGTGATTCTCCATGATGAATGTCTTGAAGTATGTTTGCTCGATGTCACGCAGATTTAAAACTCGCCCTCTCTGTTCCTCCTGGCTTTGCCTCACCCCAGGATCATTTGCTTTCTGCCAGTCATCAATATTTCCCAGCCCAAGCTGAGACTCCTGGAGAGGTTTTCTGTTTCACCCTGTGGGCTTTCCGCTGTAAATGGACTGTGCTCTGAGGATAATTCACGATGTTTGCAAGTACGAGCGGTCTCACCCCAAAAGTGTTAACTTCACTGGATACCAACCACAGGGATTTTTTTCCCCTTCCAAGTCCCCCTCCCCTTCCAAAAATAGAAAAAAGGGAAGGAAACTGCTGAGGCTTCAGACAGACCTTTATTTCTGGTATATTGCTGGACCACTTGTATTAAGTCATGTTTTCTCTGGCGAACTACTCTTGTATTTTTTTTTTTTTCTGTCAGCTTAGTCTATAAATGAAATGAAGTTACGGGCCCTATTAAAATGGAACATTGTGCCCTTGGTTTGCTCTTAACGGGTGGGAAAACCCCATTAAGTGTTTGTGAAATATGTCTTAAATACAGGAATTTTAATCTAGCGGTCTAATAAATCCCTCTCCCCTACTCAAATGTGAGTCTTAGGTTTTCCGGCATATCTGTTGGGTTATTCATTCACACAGACCTTCTTACACAAATATGATCCTGAGAACGACGAGCTGAGACCACTTCTTCCATTGTTTTTTTTTTTTTTTTAAACACATCTTTCAAAGATTCGGGAAGTTTGACAGGTGGAGTCCTTGGTCAGAGGTTATTTTAGAAACGTGCCTGGAATTCTTGCCCTTCTAGGGTAAAAGCCGTGAAATCTCTATGACTGCCTCAGGATGTGACAACTCATAACATTCAAAGGCCTGAGCCCTCAGACTAGGTTCAGTCCTTTCTGTGACTACAAAGCAGGATGACCATCTCCGCAGACACTACTCCCTCCATTTAGAAGTGATTTCACAGGAGATGGAGTGTCTTCCAAGCCAGAACCACAGAGAACTTTAAGTTGGACCTAAATGTATTAACTCAACTCTCCTACGTAGTTCTCCTGACTATTTATTCAGTATTTATTGGAAACTCTGAGCATATTTGCTGGAGGCAAATTCAGTCTTCATATTGGAAACAACAGGGAAGATGTTCAATTATACGTATGGACCAGGGAGAAAGTGTTTTAGCCCTGGCGACTTAATGTGTATCTTCTAAAATCAAAGGCATTTCCTTGTACAACCAACATGTAACCATAGATATCCAGAAACTGACATAGATACCTTGGTCCCATGCAGTTGTCAGCTCCCATTCAAGTTTCACCCGATGATGTGTTTGGCACCAAAGGATCCAGTTGAGAATCACAAGTTACATTGAGTTTCCATGTCTCGTTCACTGTCCTCCAGTCTGGAACAATTCCATAGTCTTTCTGTGACTTCCATGTGCGGCCAATCTATTTCAACAGAATAGAGCAGAGGAGATTCCAAAATAAACAATTTCAGTGGGGACCCCACCTACACCGTGACTCTCAACACTGGGTGGAAAGAGGATGGCCGTGTGTTCTGGCGGACTGGGATGGAGGCCGCTCTGCAAGTTTACTTGAAATCCAAGGACTTGATGTTCTTCATTTCCTCTTGGCCAAGTGTGGGCCTCATAGCTCATGAGTTCATTCACACACTCACCCACCCTTTCATTTTTCTTTTTCTTTATTTTTTTCATGCATGTGTTCATTCAGCAAGTATTTTAAGTGTAAGGAGAAAGGAAGCATATATGTACTCCCTTGCCCAATATGGACCTTGGAATACTCTTCAATACAGTGTGCTGGACAGCCCTAACCACTCTTTAGGTGGCCAGGAATTCCCACCTGCCATATGAAACAAGATCCTACATGCAGAATATACTAGCTGAGTTGATTTAACTTGCATTAAAATGGTCTTTCCTTTCCAAGGAAAAGAAGAGAGGAATCGAAGAGGAAAAACAAAGCAGAGAAGTACATCACATCCTACAATAGAGTAAAGTCCTTGTTCTTTTTGTTGTTTATGCTGTGGAGGAAAGATGTCTAGAAATTTTGAGTCGCTAAGAGCTCTCAGGATGTAACAACTCATAACATTCAAAGGCCTGAGCCCTCAGACTAGCTTGCCCCCAAAGACTATTATGAAAATAGAAGAGGAAGTGAACTGAGTTCATTAGTTGTGACTAAGAAAACCTTGAACATTGTTTTCACTTTGTGATTCTAGAAGACACCCCTTCAAATCAGTGCTGACCTTCCCTGTCAGACTGGACACATATCCAAGTCCAACAAGTGTAAATTCCCTCACTGAAATAGTGATGACGATTTGTCATGATTTGGAATATCTTTAGAAGTTCATTTTCAGGGGAGGACGCTAAAGAGGAGTGTAAGATTCAGATTGTCACTTGATACTTTTTGAAGATATACACACACACACATATTTGGTGTGCAAAGATTTGAGAGTAATTTTCACTTGTGGAAAGAGTCAACTATCAGTAGTGATAATCATTAGGTATCAAAGGGACAATGCACTTGGCTATACTAATTTTGGACCAAGTAACTATGATGAAGTATGAATCAAAAAACAAAAAATCAATAGCATAACAATGATGATGCTTTTCATACTTCACTTCTAAATGTCCACATTGACATTTCCAAAGGGCATTTCTCATGAGGACTCCATGGTCCCTGGGGATGATGGCACCATATTGGTTCTAAGAAAACAGTCTCTGAAGGGGTCTCTCTTGAGAAGTTGACATGTGATGACTCATTCTGGTAATAGAACTGAAAACCTGCAGTCAATCCATCATGGCCTCATAGTCTGCCCTGGAAAACAGAACCCAATGAGAGAGAGAAAATGCACAATGAAGGTAATTCATTATAACAAGATAGGAAGAAGGGAAAGGAAAGAAAAAGAGTAAAAATTGGACCCAGGCAGCATTTGGGGGGTCCTGTCTTGGGCTACATTCCCCGGGACTTGGCTGCTGCAAGTCTGGTCCTCGGTGCTCAGAGTCATCTGACCTATGGATGGCCAGAGGCCGACTATGACAGGGCCTGAGATATTGCAGACCAGGTTGGGGAAGGGTCAAAGTCATTAGTCATAGGGATGATTGGAGGAGGAGGTGGGGATGTGGGTATGATAGAAACAGTCCCAGTGTTGGAGACCAAAAGACCAACGCTGAAGATTCTAGATCCTTCTTTTCCAAGTAACAGTTCTCTGGCATCCTTCTCACCTTTGCCCTCTGCACTAGCCTGCCCAGCAGCCCTGCCTCTTGATCTCTGGCCCCACTGATTGCCTCGAGTTCTGTGCTTTTACTACCCTCTATTTCTTCTTTCCAAGTGAGAGAGAGAAAGGTTTATCTTCCCAAGAGCAGCCCCGGGCCCTCCTGGCCCAGGCATGATGCCCACATTTGGGCAGGTGGGAAAGATATCCAAGAAGCAGAGAGGAAATTTTTGAAAGTCCTTTTATTACCAGACTGCTGCCTCCCAAATCACCCCTATCACTCAAGCAACTTAGAAAGTAAGGAATGCCCAGCATGGAGAATGCAGGCTTTATGTAAGAAAACCTCTCCCTCCTTCTGCCCTGTCTCTGAACTCAGGCCTCCAGTGCCTGAGTGAATCTGAGATGGCTGACGGGGTGACTGGCAGCTTTGGATGGGGCAGGCTCCCTCCTTCCCTGGGGAGAGGTAGACAGTGGTGGCAGCAACACCGAAAACACTCTGGCTTTCTCGGTCCCTCTTCAGGAAACACGCGACCTGGGGTGTCAGGGGTGAACTTAGATGCTGCCTCTTCTGGGAAGTCTTCTCAGAGTCATGGAGACTCAAACTTCCCTGCATAGCAGAATCACAGGGGGAGTTTTAAAAGCTCCTGAGGCCCAGGCCACACCCCAGACCAATTAAGCTGGAATCTCTAGAGACATCCGGTGTTTTAAAACTTCTCCAGGAGGTTCCAACGAGTGTCTAGTGATGCAAACTTGAGGGAACAGAGCTCCTCACACTTTAAGCTGCCATTGAACCCTCTGGGAATATGGAACTGGGGCTTTGATCCCGGAGATCAGGCTGGGCCTGCACCTCACATGCCTCCGTGGCTCCCCTGTGATGAAGATGCCTGGGGTCCACAGGCTACGCTTGGAGAAGCCAGACCCTAGCGCAGTGCTTCTCGAGCCTTGCTGTGCTGCAGAATCACCTAGAGGGTTGGTTAAAGTCTGCATTCCTGGGCTCCATCCTCAGAATTTCTGCTTCAGTGGGCCGGGTTGGGGACCTGAGATTTTTGCATTTTCTAACAATTTTGACAAGCGATACCTTTGCTGTTGGTCCAGGGCTCCTACTTTGAGCACCACTGGCCGAGGCTCCTTCAGTAATGTCCCTCCACTGCTCTCTCAGAGCTTCTGTACTGACTTTATTGCAGAAGTTACTTTTTAGATGGACCACCCTTCACTGAGGGCACCCACACAGCCTCGGGTCTGTACAGTCAGCTGATGCTCAGTGGCACTTAGGTCAAGGACAGGCTGTATATATAAAAGAGGTCCCAAGAGGTCTATGCCATAGAGCCTAGGAGTATAAAACTGTAATTACACTGTAGGACCTTCACACAATGATTCCATCACATAAGGATGCAGTGGTCATCGATGATGTGCTTCTCGCAAGGTCTCCTGGTCTTTAAATGTAAACGCGCTCTGGGAGGCAACACAGCAGCTATTACCAGCATCAAGAGTTTTAGAGATGGAAGATGTGCTGTGAGGCCCAGCTTAGACTTGCTAGCTCAGGACAGATCATTTTATTCTCGAGGCCTCATTTATCTGACCCGCAAAATGGGAATAACACAAGTAACTTGTCTGACCAGCGTGTTGTAAGGGTGGAGAAACATAATGCACGTACAACCTAACAAAGGCAGCCTTCCATGGAGCAGGTGCTCATTACCTGGAACAAGTTATCATTATGATTGTTATCAGTATTAGTAGCACGAGATGTGTCTTTAACACATCTTGTATCATGTAATTGTCCGTTTATGCATTTGTCTTCTCAGGCTTTGAGGTCACTGGTCACAGCTGTATACTCACCACTCAGCAAATGTCTAGCACACAATGGAATCTCAATAAAGAGGTGTGGAAGGAGCAACAATGATAGAAGTATTTGACCTGTGCCTCCATGCCATGGGTGGTAATCTGTGGATGCTCTGAGCTGCCGGCCTCTCTGGCAATTGCTAGCAAGGTAGAAAGAGTCATTTCTGTGACTTGCATGTTTGTGTCCCTCCCAAATGCATATGTCAAAATACTAACTCCCAGAGGTGATAGCTTCCCGGGTGGATACAGCAGAGGGACAGACAGGTATAACTCAGACTAGTTATACGCTGCAGCATAAAAGTAACACACATCACTTTCAGAATTAGTCATAAGGCCCCACCTTACTCCAAGGGGTTTGGAAAGTATCATCCTCCTAGATGCTGGAGAAGGAGAAGAGAGCCAGGTATGTGTGACCGTGAGGATTCTAACATCTCTTCCCTAGCTATTGATCTCCCTGTGCCTCGTACTATTTAATAGCATGTGCTTTTTTTTCCAAAACAAAACTTAAGGTCCAGTGGTAGAGCTACATATTTATTTTTAAATAAAAATAACTGGATAAATGCTTTGAGAAATGTGCTATGAAGAGAAATTTTAAGATGACATGAAAACATCCATAGAGGACACTAATTTAAAATAGAGCAGGCTTTGTCAGTTTTGTTCTGTAACATCTCTCAAGAACTTATAAAGTACTCAAGAAAGAAAGAAATAAAAGAATGTTGATGGCCCACCCAGTTGTCATTCCCCAGTTTCTTCCTTGCTGATTGCATTGGTCATAATTCTCCCAGAGAGGGAAGAAAATCAATGTATTTATCACACACACACACACACACACACACACACACACACACACACACACACACACACAACTCAAGGGCAGGATCTGATACTTAGTCTTGAGGTTAAATTTCCTTCTTCCGCAGGGAAATCTCACTTCTGCTCTAAAGACCTTTTACTGTTCTGATTGGACACACCCAGATTATCAAGGATAATCTTTCCTTAGGCAACTGATTATAGATATTATCCACATCTACAAAATATCTACATAGCAACACCTAGATTAGTGTTCAAGTGATGAACTGGGTCTTACAGCTAGCCAAGCTGACACATTATACCAATCATCACACCAACAGAAGTAGTATTTTTTTCACCCTCCCTCCAGCAACCGTGTCCTTTAGGGAGTGAGTCACACAAATCGGTTCCAGCATGTGTGGAAAGGCATAAAAGGGCCTCTAGGCATTTGTTTTTCTTGCCCAGAAAAGGGGACACATTTCTAGCCCCACTCACGACATCTTCATTAAGATGTGGATCATTGAGGAAGCCTGACCACAACAAACTAAATACTGAGAAATGACAACAGAGAAAGATGAGTTTGATGATGTCTCTGAATTGATGAATCTACTAGTCCCAGAATTTTCCTCCCCAAGAAGCTCTTCTGTGAGATAATCATCATCCTCGTGTGTAGTCATACCTTCTGTTGAAATAAGTATCCAGACCACACCTGACCAACTAATAAAAGTTGGTCACAACAGGATCAATTCTGCCATCTCCAGTTCTTAGAGATCATATGAATACACACACGTGTGCACAAAATCCGATAAGTTCATGGATTTTTCTAGCTATCTAGGGTCAGATCTCAGAATGTTCCACCTTGTTTTCACAAGGAAGGATTTATTAACAAGGAACTGCTCCTGTCATTGAACTCAACTTCATATCAGTGTTCTTAGTCATAGTTCATGACAGAAACAACGTCTGATTAAGTCATCTTGCCCAATCTTTACATCCCAATAAAGCAAAATAAATCAATGCATAAACTGTGTTCAGGGCCCGACTCCATCATTAACTGGCTGAGTGATTTGGTAAACAAGCTTCACTTGCCAGAGCTCAGTTAATGCATTTACTCAATGAGCAATCTGGCCTGCATCAGTGATTTCCAAATTCTTTTTTAAGTTGAACCTGTTTTTCAAATACATTCTTCCTCTCACCCCTATGTGACACAACAAATACAATCAGAGTTGTTCTAATCGACCTGTAAGTAGGAGGCTCTATCTGTCATTCTCTCCACATGGAGCCTTAGCTCTCCATGGGGTTCCAGGAGAAAATTCAAGAGTCTATCCCAAAATTATTTGAAATATATAGGGCTCTCATTATTTTATTTAAAGAAAATCTATTGAAGATTTACTATGTACCAAGCACTGTGATAAAACAGTTAACAAACATAAACACATGAGCACCGAACAATGCACGAGCGAATCAGACATATTCAGCTGATAGCTCCAAAAGAGATCACTAAAGGATGGAAGGAGGGACCTTCACTTCCTTCAGAAGGGACACCGACCAGAGAATCCCAGGGCACCACCACGATCATATCTAGAAAGAGGGCAATAGCCTGCTCTGGAAGGAAACAGTGCCTTGTCTTATTAAACTGGTAGTCAGATGTGCCTGGGAGTATCTGATAAAGTGATAGAGACCAAAGTGCACAGAAGTGATTTTGCATGTCTTTATTTGCTTTGGAGGAAGGGCAATCTAAAAGGTAGTGGAACATCTCAGGAAAAAGAGAGAAGAATGGACAAGACAACAAAAAAGTTTATTTCTCAGAATCTCCTTGAAATCTGTTTCTGTATCCTTGGGCCAAAGGAGTAGAGGCGAAAGCTGCCAGAAGTGAGATCAGGAAGGTTTTGTGATCAGATGACCAGACACCTCTGATGTGGGTCCCAGGTGACAAGATGTGACACAGAGGCAAAGGGTATTCTCTTTATTTTTCCTAGAACTCCAAAAGGGCCTGGCTTGGGCACAATAGATGCTGTCAAAGGTCAGGTATCATCTGGAAGCTCCAGGAAGCTAGATCTTGACGCTGTTGTCTCAGAGGCGAGACATTCACACTGTGTCAGTCTGTTTAGGTTAAATTATGCTGCAGTGAGAATTGTTTCCAATTCCAGGGCCTTAACACAACAGCAAACTATTTCTTGCTTAAGTCATCTGTTCATGGGATTTGGGCTGTGTCTTCCTTATTTTGAGGCCGAGGGTTACAAAATAAATTTGACCTTGGCCTTGATGGCTTTATGATAGAAGAGGGGAAAAAAGTGGATCTGGCAAAGCTACTCAATGGCCTGTAAGGAATCATAACGCTGATGCTGGACGTGCCCGGTGTCCCTTTTGCCTACAGGACATTGGCCAAGCCAGCCAGAAATCATGGGGACAGGAAGGTAGCATTTTTTTCCATAGGGTGGGATCTAAAATGAAGAACAGCAAGGAAAATGGATAACAATTCAATACTAATATCTAGAAGGAGGCTGGGATCTGGAAGAACACCGGAGAACTCTGTAAAATGTATGTAAGCCATTCCCAGAGGCTACCAGAAAGAACAAGACCAGTTAACTGAGAGCTAATGTTAGTCAGGGAGTGACTAACACTCTAGTGGAAGTTTGATGTGTTGCTCTGAATATGATATAAACACTTGCAGGGTCCTGGGAAAACCCACCACACACCACATTCTGGGGGGATCGTTCAGAGAAAGCTGTCTTTAGAGGCACCAAAACCAGGACAACTTTACTGCTAAGGACCAGTAACGTTTCAACTCTCCTCTGATATCCTGACATTATAATTTCTTGGTAGCCAGAATGTTAGCTGATGCAACTTTACTAAGTAGCTGTTCTAGCTACTCTGGTTGTATAACAAACCACCCCAAACCGAGTCCTCTTTGATAGCCCTAAGCGGGGGGACACCCACTGCTTTCCTCCATTTCAAGGACCTCTGAAGCTCTGAGGGCCATGAGGTCTCCCGTTAAGTCTAAGCTCTGGCTTTCTTGCATTATTATCAGTTCATTTAATCCAAGCTCACCCACTAGCCTGAAAACCTACTGCTGGCGAGAATCATGTCTATATATTCCTCTTGGCTGTTTCCTGCCTAATGGGCTGGTGGGTGGCAAATACTCAGTACCTATGAATTGAATGAATAATGCAGAGATGGAGATGAAGGGACTTGGTGGAGCTGGTGGAGTTGGATTTAGACTCGGGTCTAGGTAAGGTTAAAATCTTTGCCCTTCTTAAGAATTCATTTCTACAGGCACCTGGATTCATTCCTATACTTTTGAGAAAAACCTCCAGAATCACAATGATGGAGTCTCTTTTCTAACAACTTTGAAACAATAAGGATGAGAAGACTGGAGACTACATCTTCTACACACTTGAGAAAGTTTAGGACCCTTAGAAGGGTTTTCCCAGGTTAACAGAGATATTCTGAGACCATGTATTGTCCATAGCGAAGTTACAAATACTTAGTTCTTCTCTACCTCACTGCCTCGGCAGCTTTTCTTCCAACTATTGCCGCCCCCTGGAGCTAGCTGGGGTCAGGTCTCCAGTTCTCTCCCATGGGGTATGCATGGATGGTCCCAGCATCATTCCCATGATGAAGCACGGAGATGAAGTACGGCCATCAGCCTGGCTCCTGGAGTGACTGTGTGGGACAGAGGCCTTGAGAACCTGTGAAGCCCATACACCATGAATGATAAGTCACCGTGACTGTGTGTAGTTGAGATCCCAAGAAAACCAATGGCAGCATAGTCAAGTCTCATCTGACTAATACCTCTCCCAACACACAGCCAAGTTCATTCTCTTGAGGATCTTTGCTGAAGCTGATCTCTTTTCTGAAACGCTTCCCTCCTCTAGCGATCCAAATCCTGTTCATCTCCTATCACCCACTTAACCTGTAACACCTTCCCCGGCAGCTCTAGCCAACAACGATGTCTCACTGTCATTCATTCATTTCACAAATGATTCCCGAGTATTTACTGTGTGCCAAGTGGGTTCAACAGCAACAGTGAATGCACCTGAGCACTAAGTTAGACCAAGTACAGTTTCCTGGCCTTAAGACCTCTCTGGCACCTCCCAGTCCCTAATTATCTTTCTTTTTTCTCTATGTGTTTATATATTACAGCTCTGCACATTTTTTGGCAGATCAGAGAGGATGCTCTTGTGCTCATATCATCTCTTCCCCTTCCCTTCCTCCTATCTTCCCTTTCTCTCTGTGAAGCTGCTGCCTCAGGCTATTAAATGAACACATTGCAGGGAAGGTCACCTCCAACCTAGGAGCTTCCTCCTTGTAAAGAAGCTGGTTGGTTCATCACTGGTCACAATCACCGTGGAATGTGAATGCCTGGTTCCCTCCTTGTACTAACTCCCACTACGCATGGACCTAACTCAGTCAGCGGCTTGCTTTTCAGGAGTGAGGCTGACCCCAGGGGGCAGGAGAAAGTTTGTTTTCACAGAGCCATCCCCATGTGGAAGCTGAGTGTGTGCCAACACACACAGGATCCAGGCATTAGGGATTTTGGCTCCACCGGGACAGGCCGTGTAGGTTTGAGGAAGCATAGACTGCTTGCTTTGATGCTCTGCTCTTGGTGTAAAAGGCTCTGTAACACCTGAGCTGGGAGGCAAACATAGTGCCCAGACTGGGGACATGACCTGCCTAAGATAACACAGCAAGTAGGGACGAGCTGGAAGTGGAAAGTGGAATTCACGGTTTCTGATGCAAGATTCTTCCTTCCATATCACATCCTGGCTACACTTTTCAGGACAAATGGTTATTTTAGGTTCTTTCATGAACAAGTATTACCTAAATAATAGCGAATAGCTGTAATGTAATATTTGCCATGTTCCTCACACCTACTCTCTATCAGGGTGTGAGGGTGATGCATACTCTCATGAGTAAGACATTCTTATTGTCGCCATAAAGCAGAGGTGGAAATTGAGGCTGAGAGAGGTGAAGCAGCAAGTCCAAGATAATTTAGCTAGAAAATGGCAGACCCAGGACTCAAACCGGGTCTGGGGCAATCTCAAACTGACTTTCTTGACTACTAATCTGGTGATTCCAAGGACTTCTGTCTCACGTATGTCTATAATCCATTTGGAGCTTTGACCATCTCGCCTGAACCCAGAGAGATTCATGGATGGGGGATAGGACTTGGTTTCCTCATTACTGAGGAGTCACAGGACCAAGTCCACCATCTAAATGCAAACTAGGAGCTGTACTGACCTATGGGAAGAACCCAGCATATGTCCAAAGAAGGTCTGTTGTGTGAATAAGTTCAGTTGAGTCCAACTTGGAAATTTCTTTCTGGTCCTACTTTCTGGTTTCTACTTCACCGTGAACTCTTTCTTCAATTTCTCCATTACAAACTACTTTCTGAGGAAGAGGGAATGTGTGAAATCATTCCTCATGGGAAGGAGAAAGAAATGTGGTCAAGAACCAGCTGAATGGCAAGTTACCCATTCATTACTATTCATTGACTATCACCTTTGTGCCAAGTTCTGTGTCAAATGCTAAGGAGAGTTTAGTCAACTGACCCTTGCTCACATTTTCAATGTCATCTAGTGATTGAGCTGTCACTTCTATCATCTCGTTACTTTATTTGCTTTGAGTTTCCCTAAACATGCCAAGGTCATTTCTGCTTCAGGGACTTTTCATGTGTTTGGTCTAGTTTGTCAGAGATCCTTCTATGAGAATAACTTCCTATGTTCAGATCCCAATGTGTCCTCCTCAGAGCATCTCTCTTTTGTTCCCAATTTAATTCATGTTCCTCCCTCCATCGCCCTATATCACATCTATTACATCTCATTGCTGTCATTCCTTTGGAGTTCTCACTATTCTCTGAAGTCACCTAGCTTACTATTCCTTTCTTTATTGTCTGTCTTCCTCAACTAAAATGTAAGGTTCATACAAGCAAGGATCTTCATCTTTTTCTCTTTGTCCTCAGAATCAAAATGATATACTTAGAATAGAGTAGTAGGTCCTCAATAAATCATAAGTGGGTGAGTGAATAAGAGTATATCGAAGTGATTAAGAGAAGGAGATGAGGTAAAAATTTGTCTCCTAACACTCACTAGCTGTTAAAATTTTAGCAAGTTAACTTAACCTCTCTGCCTATTTTCCACAGCTGTAAAGTTGGCATAATAATATCTATAACCACTAAAAGGATTGAGTGAGGTGATGTAGGCAAACACTCGGCAGTCAGTGGGCGCTTGATAATGGGAAAGCCATTAATACAACTTATCATCTCCATCATCATCATCATCATCACTCTTGCTTAGAGCGGAGGACCAGACAAGATAAAGTTAAGGAAGAGAGAGGGAATCTACTTATGATGCTATGTAATTATCTACTCAGAAGCTCCCATCACTGAGCTTTTTCCACCTGCCAGGCACTATGCTAAGTGCTTATTGTGCAATATCTCAGGTAACATTCCTCTGAGACTTATGTGTACATCAGGCAAAAGTGAAAGCAAGCAGGATTCAAAATATTCCCCCCTACTCCAACAAAACTGCTTCTGTCATTACCTGGATCTTTATTCTGATAGCTCTACCTTGTGGGGCGTTCACTCAAACTGGAGAAGATGATGCCCCCTGGAAGTTTGGATCGTGGACCAAGGTGAATTTCATTATCTGAGACCCCAAGGATTAGTGGCAGACACTGTCCTTCTGTGGGATTCCAGTTTAATCACCTTTAATACCAGGGTTGAAGGAAAAAAAACTCATAGAAGTGTTTGATGTTCCTGCAGCTAGAAACAGCTATGCCCAAGATCACTTATCTGGACCAGAATTTCTCTTCGATCAAAGCAGAATCATTTTAGGGAAGCATTGCTCGTCATATGTCATCCTCAACAGATGACTCCGGTTCAAGATGGACTTATTACTGCTAGTCTATAGTGTAAAAACCTTCTAAGACCTAGTCACAATCTAGCATGATCCTTCTGAGGATTTCTGAGAGGCAGACAAATGCTTTCATTAACCATAATCTGAAGGAAAAATGAATCACCCACAAGTGGACAAGACAAAGTTCAGGTCTGCAGAGAAACCTCACTTCTGAGTCCAAGGAAGCCTCCTCATCTTCTGGTTCTAAGACAGAGCTTACAGGCAATTCAAAACTGTCCTCTGGATCACTTTGAGGTCATTTAG
This sequence comes from Solenodon paradoxus, assembly GCA_004363575.1. Classification (NCBI taxonomy): domain Eukaryota; kingdom Metazoa; phylum Chordata; class Mammalia; order Eulipotyphla; family Solenodontidae; genus Solenodon; species Solenodon paradoxus. The sequence continues at coordinate 111,503 of RJWH01002988.1, forward strand.
TCCTCCCGCGTAATTAGTTACTTTACATCTCTTCTTGATACTTTGATGAAATGAAATATTTGACCATTGTGTGTATGTTTAATTTTTTGTGTGTATTTTTAAAATTTTGAGTTTAGATGATTATCTGAAAATTCTAACCTCTAATGATATTCTTTGGAAGACAGTTTTCAGAGTCTGGTTGAAAGGATGAAAGTCAAAATTTCCTCTACAAACTTATGTAGGGTGCCAATGGCAGGTATAATTGCCCAACACAGCTATAGCTCTTACAAAATATGAGAACTTTAAGGTCATCTACTGTAGGAATAGCACAGAAGTTTCTTCTCAAAGTCCACATTGGATCTACCGATGGGAGCTTCCTGAATCTCTGGGTTCAGATGGATCTGGGGACCATTATCTGGAGTAAACAGGATAAAACAAAATGATCAACTAGTGATGTCTACCATGGTCGGGAGATGCGAGTTGGGACCTGTTAGTCAAGTATATTCTCTCCTACCTACAATCTTATCACCTCCTTTTCCAGATGGGTAACCTCAGTCCCACACTAAAGCTACTTATCCCAAATTATATAACCGGCTACCAGCTACCTCCAACCCAGGGTCTTTGCCACCACATCATAAGATTTAGTTCCCATCACCCACAAGTGGAAAGCAGGCTGGCTAAACAACCACCACAAAAAGATTGTACATGCCCACAATGTGAGTTTAGCGATGCAGTTCCCGCCATACTGGTGACTTCCACAATTTGCTTTATTTTAAAGCTATTTCCATTTTTTTTTCTTTGAAAATGGACTCAATGCTTGATTTATTTTAATGGGTTCACTTTATGCCAGTCTTTTAAAAGTCATGGGAACTTTTTGAATTGACACAGTTGGATTAAGCTTATTTTGAAACAGGGTGATGGGGTTCTCACATGGGATACCCAAGAGACAGGAGCTGTTAACTTATGTTTTGTTGAGTGATGGGTCCTAAACTCTCCCCAGTGACATGTTCCACCATCCCAATCCATTTTCTTTCCTGGTATTCTCTGCCAGACCTGCTGGCACAGCTGAAAAGAAATACTGAATGCCCCTGGCTTATGGCAGAGGAGTGGGAATCACATTTATTTTCAACGCACCCTGGAGATCTTGACATTAATATGTTTCCATCTCTGTCTTCTGTTCCATGAGCTGATGTTTTAATATGATCTCTGGTTAGTGCGGGAGAGGAGGCCCTGTGAGGGGGCGTCTGGGATCCAACCCAGACAAGTGGTGGGAAAGCAAATCTCTTGACAGACCGGCACAGGAAATTCTCCTTTCTTTAGAAGGCAGATCTGTCCCTCCTTGTTCAATCCTCAGCACAGCTGCACCACTCAGGGCATAGAGACTCACCAAATGAAAGTGGATTCCGATTTGAGAATCAGTGGCAAGTCTAATTTCTGATTACTCCTTTTCCACAGTCTCACCCTGCTGCGGGGCTGGCGGGGATGGGAGTTGGGCTGAGATTGAGAAAGGGGCCATTACCCGAGGCAGAAATCAAATGCCTATCACTGAGATGCTGGGCCTGTGGGTTGCCCCACCACCCAGAGTGGACATCACCATCCAGGACCTCCTCTGAACAGGCATCTTGCACACCTTCCCATTCGTCTGCGGAGCCACCCTGTGAGGCTAGCTTTCTGGTTTTTCATCCTATACTTAGGGAAACTGAGGCTCAGAGAAGTGAGTGACGTTAATGAGATTTCTCTTCATTGTATTTTATTTACTTATTAAATAGTATTCATAGAGCACGCCAAGAACTCCACATGAATGGCGAATTGAAGACAATCTTCCAAAGGATGTGCTAGGAAGGAACCAACAATGCACAAAGTTGTGGAAAAATGTGTTCCAGGTAGAGGAAGCAGAGTATGGATGAACTTTGGATTTCAAGAAGCTTCTTTAAGGAAAAGTAAAGATCTAAAATCATCTCCCAAAGGTAGGGAGGCAGATTAATTTGGGGCAGGCATAAAGAGTTAGAAAATGTGACATATATTTTCTCTCTTCTTCACCCCTTAGCTTCTTGTCTCTTTTTTCTCTTCCTATATGGTGACGAAGATGACCACACCAGAATTTTCTATCAGTTTAGGACACTGAAATAGTGTCTTTTCCTCCTTCCCCCTCATCCCTTTCTCTCTCTCTTTGCCTTTGTCCATATTAATTCTGGGCAATAAATTACATTGGTTTAGCCTGAGTCAAGTCTAACTTTAATTCTAGTTAAACATCAGGAATGGGAGTGCATGAGGTCATCTTATCCAACTGGCTTCAGGGGGCCAATCATATGGGTAAAGGACTCAGTTAAGGTGGCCACTAGACTAGGGGCAGATAACCTGAAAGATGCCGCCTGCCCCAGTAACAGAGTTGAAAATCAGACCCAAGCACTACACAGTATAGCTTCTCACCATTTATCATTTCAAAGTAGCCTAACAGTGACCAAGAAAGCCCCTGACCCTGGTTATTTGTGCCTTCCAAGAGGTTGGCTCTCCAGGAGGCTGCTAAGCAGGTCTGAACGTTCAGCCATGCGGCTTCCATATGCTTGTGCCCATCGAATGGCATGGTTAAGGGGACAGGCTCTGGAGCTGGGATGCCTGGGCTTCAGTCCCAGCTGCGCTACTCTGTGATCTTAAGAAAGGTGACCACACCAATCAAGTGTGTCTGTTTCCTGCTTTGTAACATGCAGATAATATTAGATTCTAGCTCAAAGGGTTTTTGTGACGATCAAGTGAATTAACATGAGCTAAGGACTTAATTGAACAACATTCAAAGAACACAAGTTATTTTCACTCACCCAGACTGAACACCATGAAGACAGGGTCTTGAGTCCACATCAGGGTCTGTAATATTCCAGAATCTTAGTTTCCGTAACTCCATGATGGGCCCAGCCATGATGGACAAAATTCCTTTGAAATCCTGTTCCAAACAGCACATGGGGCAGTGAACCCACATGCTGACCAAATTTGCTGTCCCAGCTTAGCTTCATTATTCTCCCAAGATCGCCCAGACAGATCAAAGAAAACCCATCCTTGTCCAGCCAGAGATTGCTCAAGAGGCCACCAACTGCTGCACAGGGAAGGGAATTCCCATCTGCTGATTAGTTCTGGAGAGGAAGAGGGTGGGCCTTGCTCTTTCCTCCAACATGGATTGAGGACGGACCATGTGTCAAGGCTGGGAAGAGGGCCTCAGGTGGCAGAAATAAAGAACAAGTCTAGGAATCCAAAGCACTTGATGCCCAGTGGGGGAAGACATGAAAACCCACAGACTATTATATGGGACTATTAATTTGTTTATTGTGCTGTAAGCATTTAATGGGATTATAAAAAGGAACAATAAAAGCAAGAACAATTATGGGAGATGAAATGAAATGTAAAAGCAAAATACACAAATGCATAAAGAGGATAAAACAAGGAGAAAAAGAGAGAATGGGGGAAAAGATGTGGTTGGGGGGTAATTAAATTTGTAGCTGGCACCAAGGGGCTGGTTTCGGGGGTCTGGGTCTGCCTCTTCCAAGCATCGTGAGCTGGAGAAATATATTCTGCCTTTCTGTGTGTGTCTCCATTTCCTCATCAATAAAACGGAGAAAACAAAAACAGCATGGAGATTTTGATGAAAGAATGAGAGCAATTTTAGAAAGCACTTTATCCACTGTAGGTGCTTAGCAGAGACGGGGTGAGGCTTTGGCTGCGGGAAAAAGGCACGAAGCGAAGATCAGAGGCATTGCTATTTGCCTCTTTTCCTGCTAAGTCCTGACCTTTGTGGGAGGAAGCTGCTTACAGAGCAAGGAGGAAACAGGAGACTGATTCATTAATAACCGATAGTGATCAATAACAGAGAACATCCATGGCGCCACACGCAGAAATCTTTGGTAGAGTTGGACTTGGGCTCAGGACACCAATGAGCTTCCTGCTTCTGTACCCAAATGACACGTTCCAGGCAGACAGACTTACTTTTTCACTTGGGTTGAGGAAGAATCAGATCAGGAGAGAAAAAGAGGAAAAGATTAAGCTAAAGTCACCTCACAGAGGCTGCCCTGCCTCAGGCTTCTTGTTTGGAGACAGGAAGGGTCAGAGGGCATTGGGTGCGTAGGGTGTTGCCATAAACTAGTAAAGCATCACCCAGTGGGAAGGTCTGGCAGTCGTGTTACTTAGATTAGACACTCATGCATATGAGTAAGCTGAGTGGCACAGAGGAGTTAATGAGGGCGAGAAGCCTGCAGAGAGAAGTGGGAGCTTCTGCCCTAAGAAGAGTCAGAGAGAGATAACTGGCTGAGCTGTTGGCACTTCCTATCAACATACCTCTGCGAGTGTCTACAGGCCACTGCTTTCCTCCAACATCCATTCCCAATTACTCACCTCCCAAAACTTCCCTCCTCCCCAGGCTTACATTTCACCATTTCAGCCAGGCATCTAGTCCTGAGAATAAAGTCCCCGCCTTTCTCGTGACTAGGGTTGGCCCTATGGCTATGTTTAGGTCAGTTAAGAGCCTTTCTAAAAAAGCAAACCACCTCTTCTTAGAACTTTGATTTGCTTTCATTTTTGTCCCTTTTCTCTTCCCTGCTGACTGGGATGGAAACAAAATCATGGTGATTCCAGCAGCTAATGTGGATTATGCAAACATGGCCACATCCTAGGAGGGCAAAATCCTGGAGTCAGGGCCTCTGGGGTGTCATGATGCAGACACTTCAGATTAGCTTGGCATGTCTTACCTTTGGGTTCATGCGTGAAAGAGAAACACATTTCTGCTGTGTAGGTATTGGTGATGAACTCTGTTACTCAAAAGTTAATTCTAAACAACTCAGAAGACTAGGAACCATTTTTTAAAAATATTTGGATTTAGAATCCTAATTCAAAGTCATATTTTTTTAAAGATATATGGATGAGTAAGATAAGTCCATAAAAGTCTCTTGCTCTTATGATCTCAAGCTATAAAGCCTTTGTGCCTGTACTGGATGCCAAGTGCCATACTGGATGTGACCAAAAATTCAGAGATGCATGAAATGCAAGCTTTCTCTTGCTCAAATTTTGGGGAGGAGTTTAATGCATAGGTATTTGCTTCATGTATCAGATGAGATTTTCTATCTCATAGAGGAAACATTTGAAATTGATGTAAGATGATGAGGAAGAGAAGAAGTAGGATAGTAAGTAGTATCCTTGGTGAGTTACTATTAAGACACAATGACATGACACAAAAAAACTTTCCTCCATTTCAGTGTTTCGGATAGTCATTTCATAAAGCATCTTGATTGCTTAATCATATGAATTTGGTTCTCGGTTCCTGCAATCTGTGTGAGTCTGCTCAAGTCATTTAATATCTCCCAGCCTCTGTTTCCAGTCTGTAAAATGGGAACAATGACACCAACAGAGGCAGAGACAGCTGTGTGTGCTCCCTGATTCTTCCTGAGTGCTCAGCGGACTGCATTTCCCAGCCTTCCACACAGTAAGATGTGGCCATGTGATGGAGTTCCAGCCAATGCAATGGGAGCAGGTGGATGCCATTTTCAGAACAAGGCTCTTCTAAGTTCTGTGGTCCCTTGTCTCTCTCTTTCCTTTTCTGCTGGCTGGATTCAAGGGATGAGGACTTGAGATCGTCAGAGTCACAATACGGGAGAAATCTGGGTAGATACAAAGTCTCAGGCGAGACGTTAAACTGCTGGAGTTTGTTATAGCATCTAGCACTTCTACAACTGGTACACTGCCCTTCAAGGAGGTCATATGTGTTAAAAGGCTACGTAAAGTCCCAGACATTGTCACTTTCCAGTAGATGACGGCGCTGGTCTTGCAGCTCTTGGACATTCAGACCAACCAAGTAGAGGAAAGGAGTAGACCCACTGTAACACTTTCAGTGTTTTTTTCACTCGATCCATTTGCTCGCCATCTAAGTATAACTCAATGCTCACCCTCTGATTCCCTAGAGCTAGTCAAACAGATTGGGATATGAGTGACTCTGGGCATCAGGGGACACTGACAGTCTGCAGTGTGATTCGCACTCCCTGGGTTGTGCAGTACACGACTCACACATCCAGCAGCAGACCGTCTGCTCGGTGCCTCCTGTCAGAGAAAAACCAGGCTGGGAAGGTTGACATGCCTCTCCATCTCTTGTCACTCTTCTGTCCAACCTCCCACCCCACTGCAGTGTCAGCTCCCACAGGGCAGGCTGTTTTACCTGTTTCATTCACTGCTGGGCTTCTGTGGATCCCTAGCAGGTACTCGAGAGGCAGAAAGCATCATCTGCAGTGTTACTCATGGACACACTTCAGTCCACCCTGGAAACGTCTGAAGCATCCATCTCTCAACCAGCTTTGACACAAGGCCTCTAAAGAAACCAGGGAGCTCTTGAAATGGGCAGAATCAGTGCTCCTGTTCCCTAAATGCCTAGCTGGTGTCTAACTCTGTCTGATAACCTGCCATTGGTGCGCCCAGTCCCCAAGCTGGAAGCGTGACATCACCACGGGTAGGACCAAAGGCGCCTGTGAGGAGAACATGAGGACACAGTACAAAGTACCACTGGACTTGCAATCACACACTGTGAGAACAGCATTGCATTGAGTCTCCACAGTCTGGGACGACAGTGCCTGACCTGGGAAATGTGACCTGAGGCTCAGTATGACTGGGTTCGCTGTGGACTTCAGCATGCCACGCCACCCCAGCCACGTGGTCCCAGAATGGCTGATTAGCGGGTGTAGGATCTTTCCACCCAGTTGTGAAGATTCCTTTCTCTTCTGCTGGATAGCAGTTCAGTGATAACCCCTGCTCCTTGCAAAGAGCAAGTGAAAAATCTCCCTCGCATGCAGAAAACACACACCTGGCTTTGATGGAGCACATGTCATCATCCCAGCACCTGTTAGACACTCAATGTGTGCTGTCTCACTTCCGCCTTGCCACGTTCTGTGACTCAGAAAGACCAAGCCCCATGCTAGCATCAGAGAAATTAGGAAAACTTCCCAAGATATTCTTAATAGCTAAGACACAGTGAGAACACAGTGTGGTCTCCTTCGAAGTGCTTTCCTAGGCTGACTTAGATAATTGGAACAAAAATCCAAGGTCAGAGGGTATGTGGTGGTGCCCATTTTACAGACTGGGAAACTGAGGCTCAATTTTCCAGGAAGCATTAGAGCCAAGATTCAAATTCTGAGCTCCCCCGCCAAATCCAGTCTTGAGGCTGGATTTGAATCCAGCCCTTCCTGAGCCTGGAACACAGTCAAATGAGTTTTACCCACTGAAAACTTCCCAGAAACGGGACATGAAGTGAGTCAGGCTGGCTCAAAGTCTGAAAAGTGTCCCTCGTTTCTGAGACGAGGCCCACTCCTTGCTGCTCTCTTTCTGAATTAGAGACTTGGGCCCGTGACATAGCTTACTGTCCCTTCAATTCAGAGCTGAGTAAGCAGACAAAAGGTGGATGTGTTTGCACATGTGTGCAAACAAAGTTTCTCTTCGGAACTGCTGCCTTTGGAGACTTGTGGGATTTCCCTGCTCAGCGTCACTCACGACCTGCGCGTCCCAAGACTGTGGGTGAGAATATTAGACTCTTTCTAACGGGTTGTTGCCTCTTTCATTAAAAAAAGTTAAGCAGATGATAAATAAAGGTCGATAGAAAGCTTCTGTGAACAGGACCCTCTCCTGCAAGTGGCCTTCCCGAGGCAGATCAGGGCGGCCCTGGCAGCTGCAGCTGGAATGGAGGACCCGGACGCCACAGCTGACATGCAGGGGGTCACTGCCTTTTAGTCCTCACGTGGCTCCTCCCCACCTCGCGCGACCAGGGAGCACCGCCTCACAGTGGGAGTTGAACACACTTCCTCTGACTCCCTGAAATGCCTCCGGGGACCCATCGCAGACAGAGGCCGCTTCAGACTCACTCTCCGGGGGCGCAGGTGGATGGCGCCCGGGCGCCAGGGGCACAGCGCAGCTGGGGCGAGGCTGGCACGTTTACTGCCACCTTTTCTACGTCAGACTAAGAGGATCTAAAAGAGTGGCTCCTACCCGCGGCTCTGTGCTGGAAATCCGCTCGACTTCCCGAATGTTCGCTGAAGGAGTGCTGGGTGGAACCCAGTCCCCTGGGCAGGTAACCTCGCTTGGATAATGTCTATTCCTCCACCTTAGCAACCACTCAGGATATTGGAAAACACTGATCTAAAAATGACAAAAAGGTCTTATTTGTTGGCATTGTGTGATGTTTCTTGAAATACTAAGTCAAAGATTTTTTGACAGTGACCTCTCTAAAATGACAACTTCATTGTGAGCAAATGCAAGCAGGTTTTTACCCAAAATAGTCTATTCTCCTGAAACTTATAAACTAATGAAACTCAATTCAGAAAGAATAAAGTAATCTAGTCACCCTTGGAGCTTCTTCTATGTACCAGACACTGCCCGAGGAAATTAAAAGGCATTGCTTCATTTAATCCTCTCACAAATTCATGAAGAGAGTGTTGGAAAAGCACGTATTTGGTGTACCCTGGTGGCCTGGTGGTTAAGGCCACCAGACATAGTCCACACACATCCCAAGCGACCAGTTTCTGTGTCTTGGGGCCAAGGGGAACAATCAAGAAATTAATACATAAATCAAATAAATGAAGTGCTCTGGCACCTCTCTCTTCCTTGCCTCCATTCCCACCTGCCCCTTTTCCTTTAAAAAAGAAAAGAAAATCCATCTCAACCCAGATAAATAAACTGTGGCTCTGAGCCAGCAGCGGTTTCTTGAACTCACATAGCTGGTGGATGAAGAGCTGGGGTGTGGGCGGAAGGACTAACTTGAACTCCTTTTATCCCCTCCTGATGGAAACAGGGCAGGAATTATTATTCTGCTTTTCCTGAAAAGGAACTGAAGCTGAGAGGGGTTTCAGAATCTATATTCCTTTCCTGTAGCTTCTCTACGTACCACAGACGTGGCTTAAAACAGAAATTTCTTTGCTCACAGTTTTGGAGGCCAGAGTCTGAGATAAGAATTACTGGGCCAAAACTGGGGTGTCGTCGGGTTTACAAGTCCTTTGAAAGGTCTAGGGGAGCAGCCCGCTGGGCCTCTTCCAGCATCTGGTGACTCCAGGTGCAGCGTGGCCTGCAGCTGGCTCCTTTCCATCGCTGCCTCTGTTTCTTTTTTTTCAAGCCAGTGTATGTTCAATAACCCACATTTAAGGATGAATTATGAGTAAGTAATTATAACACCTAAGATTTGCTGGACACTGACTTTGTACGAAGTGTCATTTTTCTGGATGTTCTCTTATCTGCTCATTTAATCTTCTTAATTATCACCCATGAATTAGGATCCCTGGACCTCCAACTCGTCAGTGGTGCAGCGAGGCTGAAAGTCCGTGATCTGCCTCTGCCAGTGTTACTACCAGTAATGCAAACAACAGGGAGTAAGGTGCTTGTAAGCATTTTCATAAAATTCCCCTTTTTGTTGTGCTGCCATCTAGATTGTGGCAAAGCAGATATGCACATTTTCTTCCCAGTTGGCAAGACCCACGCTCTGTCTTAATGGCCTTCTCTGTGTGTGCTGCAACTCCCTCTGCCTTCCTCCTCTCATCCAGGATGGTCGCATTTCAAGATCCTCAACTTCATTACTTCTCAAACATTTACCTTTTATCAAATGCGCCCTTTGAAGATTCTGGGTGAACACTTTGGGAGTGAGCAGTGTTCATCCATGACAGTATTCCATAGCTAGCTGGTGGTAGAGGTGACATGTCACACAGATCTTGCTCAAGATCACCCATTGCAAATAACAGAAGCCCAGCTCAAATTCAGTTTTGTAGGTGTCTGTAGAGTGGGGAGCAGGTGTGTGATGCATTGTCCCTGTCATTGAAAATCTGAAAAGGTAGATCTGCCTAGTTTCAGGTGTGACTCACGTTTTGTGGTCGGGGCTCCCTCCATCTCTTGGACAGACTCTCTCCACCCCACAGGTAAAATGACTTCTGACATTCCCACATCTACACCCTTCCAGTTTACTCAGTAGACAGTGACTTCCCTTTCCATTCACTTGGGAGAGTCATATCACCATCCCTGAGCTAATCACTCTATATAGAGACTTTATATTCAATTATAAATATATATTGAGTACATTTTTTATGAGTTAGGAACTCTTCAAGGTCTATGGAGCTACACCAGTGAACAAAAGACAAATTCCTTCCCTCTCAGCTTATATTCTGTTGGAAAATACAATGAACATATAAATGAAGAAACAAGAAACATAATACAAATTCAGATTAAGACACATGCTATGAAACGAAGTAAGGAGGGCAAGGTGCTAAAGAATGGCTCTTTCCAGCAGTAGGATCAGTTACGACCTTTCTGAGGAGGCTCTGTGGGAGGTATCAGGAACAGAAAGCAGTCATATGAAGATTGTGGAAGACCCTTCCAATAGAAAGAAGAGCCTGTCCAAAGGCCCTGGGGTAGTAATGACATTACAAAAACTGAAAGATGACCAGTTCAGCTAAACTGTAGTACATGAACAGGAGAGAGTATGAGAGGGAGAACAAAAGCCATGAAGCCAGAATCTCCACCCCAAACATTCGATTTCCAGTTTCACCTCTCTTTATCTCCTCCCTCTTCATCCATCCTCACTCAGAGGAGTGTAACTGGTCACAGAGAGCAGGTCTATTATATCCTGTGTCACTCCTCTCACTGCAAAATATGATTTTCTTAGAGTAAGTTGAATATTCATATGACCACACCACCTACCTGGTGGGTGCCTTCTTCTCCTCCATGAATAATGGGATTCAAGCGTGGAACTGAGTCAAGAGTTAGCTGACTCTGCACGTTGGATCTTCATTCAAACTCAGACTCGGTCCAAGCAAAATGCTTTGGCAATGGTTATTGGGGTGGGAGTAAGGGAGTTGATGAACGATGTTTCCCCTTTTCTCTTCTTTTTCACTTTCATACGCCTCTGGGCTGATGGTCCCTGGCCAAGGTCAGAAGTACTCAAATGTCACAAGAAAGCAGATCTTTGAAGTGTTCATCTGTTCTGCTGAGGGGGCGAACAGGAATGCCCAAAGGCTCACCCAGAAATGTAACTTTCTTGCGCTTTAGACAGAAAGCCTAGGCAGGCCCCAGAGACTTGTTGGAAGCCTTGAAGTTGATTTGGAAGCGCATCTGAACTTCTGGTTGGGACTTTGAGCCAAGGTGGCAGCCCTCTGGGAGTCTTCATTTGCTCTTAGCTATTCAAAGAAGCTGTCTGTTCAGGGTAGGAATTGGCTGGACCACTGCCTTTAATTTTGAGAAACTCAGAAGCCAGATGCTGAACTGCCCTGGTGTGAGTCCTGGAATCTCTTGTTCTCTAGTGTGATGATGTAGACAAAGTTATCTGACCATGCGAGTGATGAACCAAGGAATGTGGTGGTTTCACTGGACGTTTCCACTATCTTTTGCTATTCAAAGTAAGACCTATGAATTAGAAGCATTAACATCACCTGGGAGCATGTTAGAAATGCAGAGTGGCAGGCCCAACCCAAGATCCACTGGATCAGAATCTGCAGTTTAACATGATCCAAGTTCAGTTGCATTGCACTATGAGCTTGAAAAGTGTAGCATTCCACAAAACTTTGTTCAACATGCAGAACGCTGCCATCCTCCACACTGTGTCTGTGGCAGGCATCAATAATCAATCACAGAGTTGTTTTCTTGCTAAGCTTAGGCTCTCCCCAAGTCATAGCTCCAGGCAGCACTGGCCGGTCACCAGGAGTTGGTTCGAGAGTAAATCCATCTTCTACACTGGGGTCAGCAATGGAGGAGGTCACTGTGGCCTTTTAGATTCACACAGATCTTCCCAGTGCTGAGCACAGTAATGGGCTCGTCCAACGTGCCAAATAAGTGCTTGTGGAGTGGGTGTGTCTTCTCCTTGGCTACAGCCCACATCCTCCGGAAACCAGCATTTCCATCGAACAGTCGGGAAGCCCGGTATCTCTTCTAGGCATTGAGTTTTGTAGTTGGCAGTTACCTGTTGGAAAGTGGACATGAGTTTATGGAGACGTTAGGGACTCTGTGAGAATCAGAGGAACCCGTCTGTCAGCATGTGGACTCAAACCACACACTTTTCTCCAGGACGTGGCCCCTTGTCATCCAGCTCTAAAACCCAGCTGCCGTGCAAACCTGGCCGTGTGCAGAGGTGGGGTGGGGAAGAGGGTAGGAAAGGCAGCAGTGGGCGGGAGGAATAGTCGGACCAACCAGACTCCAAAGAGAGAGCAATAATGATTATAAATAGCATCCTTTTGACGGCCTTTTGAAGTACTGTCCAAGGCCAGGTGGAAAATCTTTCCTCCCCTGCCTTTCCCCTCTAATCGCCTTCCCCTCATTTTTCAATAAAGATTCTGAGTCCAGTCGGTCGCCATCGGGAGCATTTGTTTCCCATTAGAATACCTTTTGCGATTTCAGTGTGTTATGCTAGATAATTGCTTTAATAACAAACTGAGGAAAGACTTTTGAACATTTTAGGAAGTAATCTTTTTTTCTCCAGTGAAAATCTAACAGACACTGACAGAGGACTTGGGAGTAGTCAAAGAGGGAACGAAAAGGTGGTGGGGGAGGTAGGAAAGTACCAGAATTTCTCATCCAGCAGCTGCAGGTGGAGATGGGCAGCCAGGGACATTCTGCCGTAAAAATGATCAGGGACCATGACGTGCACACAGAGAGCAGGAGCTTGAGCACTGAGCAAACTTAGGGCATGGGGATAAGCATGAGGCAATCTCCTTCCTGACATACTGGCAGGAAGCTCCAGGGGTGTGGTTTTTTTGTGGGTGTCCACATAGGAAGGGAATGCCTTGGGGGGGCCACGTCTCTATAGAATTTGCCTTCTGTGCCTGGAGTACTCAAGATGTTCTGCATGTGAGTAATTCATTAAAAAGGAGCGAAGGGGCCTGGCCGGGAAACAATAGCAATTACATCTATTCTGCAGCAAGAGCGCTAAGTGCCTAGTTGCCTTAATCGCCCTGGCAACACTCTGTCAGGTGAAAAATCAATAACGGGGGCACTTCCATTGTGCTCACCGTCAGCGCTGATGCATCCTCATCTGCACAGACTTTGGAGCCAGCCTGAAAGGCTGATTTGATTTTGCAGATGAGGAAGCTGAGACACGGGGGGTTAAAGTTAAGAATGCAGAACGAGTGGCAAAGAGTGTGCCTGTTTTGCTGCCTGGCGGATGCAGAGGTACTGGGCTCCCTTAGACTGGCTTTCTGCTGTGAAACCCAAGTTCCATGGTAGTGCTTCCCCTGCTTGTCGGTGCTGGGGAGAAACCAAAGTGTGGATACACGGCTGGAGGATGGTGGGAGCAGGGCCTGTGGCAATTGTCTAATGAGCACCTATGTGTTCTGAACTGCAGAGAGGTGACCAGACTCAGAATATATCAGGACCCAAGTGATAGAATTAGGAAGTGATCGGCCAGGCAGACACGTGGTGTGCCCATTGTAGAGACACGAAAACACAATGCTGACTCTTGGGGAGGCGGCATCTTGGCTGGGACCCCAAATCTAGCCACTGCAGGGAAACCCAGGTGGCTTATGAATGTGTTTCTTTTGCCCACTCCAGGAGTATGTCAGAAGCTGAAAGGATGAGACTTTGGTGCACACTGGTGGCCTAGTAGTTTAGTCCACGAGGCACAGTCCACAGATGTCCCAAGGTCCCCAGTTCAAGACCCTGGACCTGGACGGGGGTGACGGGGTGACACATGGGGAGAGCACCCAGGGTGAGCAACCGAATAAAATAAAGTTCTTCCTCCTCCCCTCTCTGCCTGCCTGCCTGCTCGCCTTCATTCTTGCCTGCATCTTTCCTTTACAAAAATAAAAAAGGTAGAGATTTTGCTTTTTATCCACGGGTTTTCCATGGGGCCTAGAACAGTGCCTGGTGCAGTGGCAGTGCCCTGCTGAGAGCTGATGAGTGACAGACGAGAAGCAGCTGCAGGAGGGCTGGGTCTGCATGTGGACTCAGGGTGTCGGTTAGCATCAGCAGCGGCTGTGAAGCGGGGATTTCTTTCATTGGCTGAATCACTTATTCACTTATTCAAATTAGCAAATGTCTAGCGAGCACCTGCTATGCTGTGGGTCTGTGTTGTGTCTCTGAGATGTGGCAAAACAGCAGACAAGAGCCTCTGCGCTGGTGGAACCGGACATTTTAAAAGATTCAATGAGACTTTACAATGGAATCCTGGATGGACCAGCAGGAGGGTCCTTGATCCCACTCATGCTTAGAAGCAACAAAGCACTTTTTAGGAAGCAGCAGTACTCAGAGGTTCTGGGGGCAAAGGTCCTGAGCACGTTCAATCTCCTTCCTTTGTTCCTGCCACCAAGGCTGTTGCTCTAACTCAACACTGACCCACAGACAGGTGCCTGGACTCTCGTCTGATGTCTCCAGTTGGTTCTGTCCTTTGTTTGCCCTGTCACGCCACCAAAGCTCAGAGTGAGTCAGCTTGCCCAGCCCTAGAAATGGGCTCGTGCATGTACCGTAGAGGTATGGGGGGGCCCTTTGGCATGGGCGTTTCAGTGACCCCAGAAACTGCCACCTGCTTGTGATAATGCTCATAATCTGTGATATTTGTACAATCCGGTGTCTTTTCAAAGAACCTGGCCGCCCCTCATCTATCTCACCACCCACTGAGGCAGATAAGAGGGTTATTACCCCAAGTTTATAACTCCACAGGCTCAGAGAGATTCAGAGACATGACCAGAGCTACCAAGGAAAACTGAGATGGCATTGATTTTGAAAGGACTCAAAAAGGGGGTGGAAGAGTAATAGTGAAATAGCGACATAAACATGTGTGAGTGCATGTGTTTGATAGTTCTTCAAAGGAACAGAACCTATAGCATAGGTGGATTAATAGATAGACAGACAGACAGAAGATAGGTAGATAGATAGATAGATAGATAGATAGATAGATAGATAGATAGATATGAATGGATGATGGCTGAGTGGGTGGAAGGATGGATGGATGATGGGTGGACAGATAGATGATGGATGGATGATGGATGCGTGGGTGGGTGGATAGATGGATGGATGAATGGATGGATAGACAACGGGTGGGTGGTGGGTGGATGGATGGATGATGAGTGGAGAGATGGATGGACAGATGAATGATGGGTGGGTGAGTGAATGGATGGATGCTTGGATGATGGGTGGGTAGGTGAATGGATGGATTAATGGATGATGGGTAGATAAATGGATAGATGGATGAATGATGGATGCATGGGTAGGTAGGTGCATGCATGAGTGGATGAATGATGAATGGGTGAATGGGTGGATGGATAGATGGATAGAATATTTATATGAAATTTATTTTCTTAATTATAGAGGCTGGGAAGTCCTACCATCTAATGTCTATACGCTGGAACCCAAGAAGAATAGGTGGAATAATTCAGTCCAAATGTTCAAGTACCAAAGGAACCAATGGTGTAAGCCCCCGTCTGAGTCCTGAGAAGCAAGACCGTGATGTCCAGGGCAGGAGAAGACAGATGTCCCAGTTGTTCTCCTCTGCCCACTCCCTGCTACTCTCTCTCTCAGGGATTTCTAGATTTCGGTGTGCCTGAGAACCACTCGAGGAAGTTGTGAAAAAAATTTCCTCTAGGGACCTGCCCAGGAGGCTTGGATTCTGTAACTTGGGCTCCGAGCCCAGAGATCTGAACTTTAACTGTCTCCAGATGACATGTTGAGAAAGGGCATACTGCACTGACATGTGACCCCAATTCATCTGTGATGGAAAAGTTCAATTTAAAAAGCAAAAGTCAGTGGGACTGAGGAGAAAACTCCTTATCATTGGGCTGTCAGTGAAGACCAACATGCGTGGATGAATGACGGGTGGGTGGGTGGGTGGATGGATGGATGATGGGTGGGTGGGGTTGAAGGCCAGCTTTCTATCAGCTGATGTGCCTGAGGAAGCCTAGACAAGGGCCCTTTTTATTTCTTTCATGATGTTCTCCACTGTGAAGTAGTATTTGGAGGAAGGCTTGGGATAGAAAAGAGGATGGTGCGGGAGAGATGGTTCAGCAACCAGTATTTATTGACCACCACGATATAGGAAATGTATTCTGTATATCAGCACATGTATCTGATGTCTGTAGCTCCCAGCATGGCTAGCACGGGCCTCGAACCAGATGGGTCTGTGTCTTCATCGCAAGTCTATCCCATACGGGGTTCTCTGTGACCCTGACAATAGAGTCAACTGCTCTGAATCTCAGTTTTCATGTCTGCAAAATGGGGAAAGTTATAGAACCTTCCTCACTGGATTGTTAGGAAAATTGATTATTAAAAATATCCACAGAGTAATTTTGATGGATCAAGCATTGCTCTCCATTCTGGAGCTGGAACAAGAGCCCAGAGGCAAAAACCTGCCCTCACAGGACTTACATTCTAGTGGGTGTGTGCGAGTGCTCGGCACGAGAGCCCTGCAGGCACCCTCATGCCCACGTTACTGTTAGGGACTCTGAAACCCGGGAAGGCAGAGGCTCTCCCTCCTGGTCAGAGGCCCAGCTGGGATTTGATTTTGGTCGAAGCTCCTGGACTCCTGACTCCTTCTCAGCAGGGAGCAGTGGGGAAACCCAGCTGCGGAGCTCAGGCAGAAGAGCAGAACCCTCAGAGTAGAAGAAAGAGGGTGGCTATTCCAAAGAGCCTGCTTGACAAGAGGAGATAAGATCAGGCGGGTTTGGCCTTGGCCTTGCTGCTCTACAAAGCATTTTGTCTCTTTCTCTCCCTGAGAGACTTGGAGTTAATCAAGAAACCCAAACAGGGATGACCCAAGATTGAACTAGTCTGGCAAGGAGTAGTACAAGGAAGAAATCAGCCAAGAGCTGAATCCATTCCAACAAACAAGGGTATTTCTTGGGCATGAGCCAGAGTGGCACCAACCCTGAAAAGCTTTAAAGTGTAGTCTGGAGGAGAAGGAGAGAAACGGGAAACTTATTTTTGATCTTGGAGCTCTCAAAGACGAGAAGGAACCTGGCTATTCTTAGCTGCGTCTGGGGGCTCAGAGAAAGCTTTCTTGCTGAATTATAGACAACACGAGCATTTATTAACTCCCTCCCAGTTGCAGCCTGGCTGCTAAGCAGATTCCAGGAGATGTTATCTGGAAGGTGCATCACTGTGTATAAATATTTTAGAGGTCAGGACCCAACACAGAGTTTGAACTTTGGAAGGGCCTGCGCGTGTTTATCAAGGGGTGCATGTTTAGGCTTCATTCTGGGTGTTGGGTAATCTTGCAATCTCTTTGGAGGATGGCTCAGAGCAAGTGGTCATTGCCTTATGAGGCTTGGGAATGGGGTCCCACAGAGTATCCAAAAATCTGCTTACATGGGTAGGTTCTGGCTTTGCACTCTTAGCACATCTTCAGGAAGGAGGCCTCAAACCAAGTTTAGAAAGTCTGACTCTTCCATGAGAATCTCCTAAGAAACGTTTCTCAAATGTTAATTGTCTTGGGATGAGTATTTGGAAGTCTTGTTCAAAGGAAAGTTCAACTAGGACATTCTCGGGTAGGACCTGATGCTAATTTGTAACGAACTCCCAAGTAGTTCTCACGATTGCATGCCTAGAGTTCCAGTAGTAAGCTTCTAGAGTGATCTCTGGTAGCCATATTGCTTGTTACGTTATAGGGATGAAAAATTCTTGTGCATCAGGTAGGAATGTGTTTAGCCTCAAGTAATAGAACATCTAGCCTCAGTGGCTTAAATAGATGGGGGATTTTAGAGCTAGAGGAGAGAGAACCCCAGAAGTGTGCAAATCCAGCAGCTCACTGTTGGCATCAAAGATACAAGACCTTCCTTTACTTCCTCTCTCCGTGCATCCATGTGACTGGAGTCCTATGAACGCAAATGCCCGTGGTGTCTTCAAGCCCCTACAATGTGGAGCCTGAGATCACAGGTATTTTGAACTGAACCCTTGCTGTCCTGAGCAATACTGCAGCCCTTCAAGCTGAGGAAGACAGGATAGGGTGATGTTGGGCAGACAGTCAGAGCGCCTGTCTCCCTGCTGCTTCAGCTACCATTTGAAGACATGCTGCTGAACATTTGAAACAGTGGGTCATTCCTGAGGACTTAGTGGATGCTAGCAATTCTGTTAATGGGTGTCTTCATGAATGATGCCATTTGGTTCATAAAACGCTTGGAGGAGATAGAGACACTTCATATTTTTAGTGACCTCATTTCAATTTTTCAAATATGCCATGCTGCTCTGCACTGTGGGGTCTCTTCAGGGCTGTCCTTTCTGCCTAGATGTTCTCCCTCAAGCCCTCTTGCCCTGTTGTGTGCTTGTAAATGTTTAACAACTGGATGTCCATGGGAATAAAACAAAACCCTCTTCTGCAGTCCTCGCCAGTCTCCACGGCATACATATTGCCATCACGGCCAAGTTCACGCTGCTGACGTGACGTCACTGAAACAGAGTGGAGAAGACAAGAGTCCTGGCGTGTGACTCTAGCGCACTCCCACCCAGCGGCGGTCATCGCCACGCGGCCTCGAGCACAGATAACAGCAAACCATGGTAAGATGGTTAAGAGGTGATGAGTTTTTAAAGCGTGTCACTTTTTAGTGCATTATTTGCATTTCACGTTTGTATAATTTGATTCTTAATTACAACTGTGCTTAGTAGCCAGCTTGCCACTTTGCTGAACACTGAACTCTCCGTTTTCATGCGTGGCTCAGCCCCAGACACCACGCCCGCCCCGTGTCTGCCCTTCCGCCAGCCTCCGTGCAGGCTCCCTCCCCTGAGCCCCGCCATGCAGTCTCACAGCACCTAACTTGCAGCAACGGGTTCAGTGGAATGATAATTTGGTGGGTTTTTTTGCCGCGTCTTTGAGTCATGTTTTTTCCTTCATTGGGAAGGATGCTGCTTTTGTATTTTCCTCATCGCTCTCCTCTGGGCACCTACGAATCCAATACAGAGCAGTTGCGTAAAAATTGTTGTCAACGGGATGAGGGCAAGGCAGGTAAAGAAACGCGCTTGGTGGCTGACGCCGCTGAGCTGGGACATAGACTCAGGGGGAGACAACCCAGAGTTGTGCTTGTGTGCAGTGCAGGACGGCAGCTAGAGGTGTAGCTGCAGGAACCAGCCGGTGATGGACTAGAGCAGCATCACGATGGGACAGCACACATGTTCTGATTTCACTTATTTGTTCTGTTCTTTACAACTGCCTTTGGAATTGTCCCAATTTTCTCTCAAAATCAAGAATCAAAAAATTCTGTTTAGTTCAAGTAAATCACAGGCAATCCCAAGTCTCTTGCTGTCTTCAGTTAATGGACAAGCACATGGACAGACCCTGTCCTGGCTGAAAATGAGGGGGAGTCTTTTGAGTATTCAACAGAAACACGTCTTGCTCTTAAAAAAAGAACACAGAAAAGATAATTAATGAAGTAATGGTATGAAGCCCAGATTCATAATTACATCTCTAGAGAGATTGGGAAGAGGGAGAAATTAGATTGGAGATTGGCACGTAGGAAGATTCCGTAGTTTAATGAAGTTCTGTTTCTTACTCTGATTAAGAAGATAAAACATTGACTTCATTAGCCTTTAAACCTAATCTATATTTATTTATAAATTACATATAATTAAATACAATCATATACATATTTATTGTGTAAGTATCTTTACATAAAAACCTCAAAGTATGAAATTGAGAAAATTCCAAACACAGCAAAAACTAATCTCTGTTTAACCTGGACATTGCTGTGTCTGGATGAGATGCCAAGTGGTCTGGTCGCCGTCCTGTGAGAGACCACTAAACTAGAATCAAACCTGCACTTTCTTCTCATTCTTTTAACAGACTCTCTTAGGCTCCTATGTGTTCCACACTGAACTGGCTGCAAGAATACAATAGCGAATTACACTGGGGCTTTTAAAGATTTGTCTAAGTCACTGAATGAACCCGTCCTGGAGCCGTTCTACCTCTAGATGATTTTTCTTGCCAGGTTTTATATCTTAGAGCTTCACGCATCTATGAATATTCGAATTTGGATAACAAGTTTGACTTGGCTATTGCTTGGCAGCCATTGTCATCCCAACAGACACCAAGTCACGGAACAGCAGTGACACAAGAACGGGGCCTGGCTTGCTTCGCCCGTGGAGAGAGTCCCCCAATCACGTGGCACATAGTCGAGCACTGGCAAGTGAAGCTTGGCCATATGATGGCATCCCTAACATTTACAAGGACACGGGCTGAGAAACCACTCCCAGCAACCTCCAGGAGGTTTGCATTGGAATCCAAGAGGGACTCGCTCAGGTTGCTGGACAGAAACACATTGATAGTCTCTAGTGACAAAGGACAGCTTAATGTGACCTACATCATGATAGAAAATGTGGTCAACCAGGGGGTTGAACGAAGTAAAACCGTAGTCTGTTAGCTGATAAGCCAACAAAAGGTGGCTTGTAAAGCCAGATGAATTATAAACAACAGAGTCATAGATAAAGGAAATTTCATCCAACAAAAATGCTCAGGCTTTGGGCAGAGCCCAGGGGCGGTTCCTGGAAGGCCTCTCCGAACGGAGCGGGTTGGGCTGCACCTGCTCTCTCCTTCTATGTGTCCCCTGCTCGCAGGTTTCACCTGAAACTCCACAGTCCCTGTCCTTGCCCAGACTCCAGGAACCAGGACAGCAAGCCCGATTCCCACTTCACCTTCAACTTGCAGCTGGGCAGGTCCTGAAGAAAATCTGTGCTGTCAGACAGAAGCACTGAGGTCAGGTGAGTATCGGAATCGATAAGCATTCATTGATCGCCTACCATGGACAAGCCTCGCTCTAGGTCCTGGGATACATAATTCTCCTCTCGGCCATCAAGCTGAAATATATTGAACCCTTCCTCTGTGTTAGGCACCATCCCCAGTGCTTTTAATTTATACGCCATGTATCACATAATGTTTCAGTCAATGACAAATCGCACACAGGATGGCGGTCCCTGTAGACAGCCTAGATGGGAAGTAGGCAATACCACCTAGGCTTATTTAATTACACACTATGATGTTTGCACAATGAAGAAAGGACCTAGCAACATATTTCTCAGGACGTACCCCACTGCTCAGTGAAGCCAGACTTTACTCCATGAAGCCTCTGTAAGGTAGGTAGTGTTTGTATCCCCATTTTACAGGTGAAACAACTGAGGTCTGGGGAGAAAAAGGTGATTTTCCAGCATGGAGTACACAGAGATTCAATACAGAAAATTAACATGCTCAAAACTAAGCTGTTGATATTTCTCATGACAGCCCCGCTCTGCTCCACCTACTACACTGAAGTTTCTCAACCTCAGGACCTACTGACATTTGTGCTGGATCATTGGGGGGGGGGGGGCGGGGGGGACGACAGGCCTGTGAAACTGTGTTCGATAGTCTCCCCAGGCTCTGCGCACTAGAAGGCAACAGCGCTTCCTTTCATGACAACACAAACCTTCTCCAGCATCACCCCACGTCCCCTGGGGTGACAGCCCCCACCGCTGGCTGAGAACCCCTGGGCTGCAGCCTTCCCATCTCAGTCAACAGCTGCTGGTCTCATAAACTTTGTGGTCACCCTGACTCACCTCTCTCTCTCATACTCCTCACCAATCCCATTAGGAGTCTCGGTTCTCCCTCCACCATCAGATCCCTCAGGGTTATTTCATCAGCCTCCGACTGTCCTCCTGCTTCTGCACTTTTCTCCTTTGATTTCTTCCTACTGCTGCCAGAGGTCTGCTTAGGAAGCGGATTTCAGAGTGATTCCTGCTCCACTCACATCCCTGCAGTGGCTCCCCAGTTCCCTCCGAGTGAAAGGGAGGCCTGTGCAGCAGCCCATAGGCGCCTGTGGGTCTGCTCCCCTTCTGCGCCCTGGGGAGGTCCATCTCTGACCCTGTCACCCGCCACATGCCCCATCACTCCATCTGCTCCAGGTTACACTGGTGTCTTCCCCACATCTCCCAAACGCCAGCTGCGTGAGTCAGCACCGGCTGCCTGAACAATATACCACCAATGGGGAGGCTTCAGGAATGGAAATGCATTTTCTCACAGTTCTGGGGGCTGGGAGTCCAGGGGACGGTGCTGCCCTTGGGAAGGTTCCCAGCGAGGCCTCTTCCCAGCTTGTTGACAGCTGTCTGCTCGTGTGCCCATGTGGCCTCTCCACTGGGTTCTCTCCCCATCTCATAAGGATACCTGCCCTTTAGGCTCAGGGACACATCGTCACCCATCATCAACCTTAATTATTTCCTTGAAGGCTCCCTCTCCAAGTTCACTCACACTGGAATTAGAGTTCCAGTGGGATGAGGGCTCAACATTCAGTTCACAACCTCAGGCATTCTCCCACTTTCATTCTTTTTCTTTAGCTCTTCCCTGTCTCTCCAGAGTGGACTTCGTGGTAACACCCTCACTTCTCTTAAGCACGCTTCCCTTCTCCAGAATGCCCAGAGCGTCCACTTGCACTGCATACTTTTTTAAAGAGAGGAAGGAAGAGGAGGAAGAACCATGTTGAAGGAGGCGAGGCAAAAAGGAAGGAAGGAAGGAAAGAAGGAGAGTGGAAGAGAGAGAGGGAGGAAGAACTTTCATCTATTCATTTATATGTTTGGGTTGCTTCCCCCACCCTGGGTCTGAGCTTCCAGGCGATACCTCCCATTACATCTTTATCACTCTCTTCTCATACCTTGTACCACTCTCAGTCCCTCTCCCCATGTTCTGCATTTTCATTTTTGTATGCACTTACACTTTCTCACATTCTGTTGGATTTGCTAACTGATACTCGCTAATTGACACCCATGGCGACTCCTTCAGTCATCAGAAGGGGAGCTCCATGAAGGGCAGGTCACTGGTCTGAGGACAAGTGTATCCACAGGCTGCCAATCCGGATGCCTGAATGAATGGATGAGACGGTGGATGCAGGACCCAGCCTTAGGAGTTCTAGTTCTAGAGTCTACACTTGACCTCCGAGTGACACCCCTCATACTGCCTGCAGACCCAGTGGGAAAGAGGTAGGTAAACAGATAATTTCAAAGCAACGTGAGTGATGAAATAGCTACATTATAAGCAAAATGCTAAGTTAGCAGAATGTGATTGTCTTTGTCTGCCTAGGGCGTGTGTGTGTGTGTGTGTGTGTGTGTGTGTGTGTGTGTGGTGTGTGTGTGTGAGTGTGCGTGTGTGTATCTGACTTGTGGAACATGATAATATTGAAGAAGAGTCCCCAAAAGAAAACATGCAGACACTTGCACATTTAAAACATCAAAAATAATTTTTATTACAGTTACGGAAGAAGATACGTTGGCTGTCAAAATATCAGAAACCACAGATAAGCATAAAGAAAATAAATCACTGTATTTCCATCATTTTTTTCAGATATGTTCACATATCTGGTTTCCTGAACTGTATTTGCACTTTTTCTTTCCTTTTAAAATAGAATTATACTGCATATG
This sequence comes from Solenodon paradoxus, assembly GCA_004363575.1. Classification (NCBI taxonomy): domain Eukaryota; kingdom Metazoa; phylum Chordata; class Mammalia; order Eulipotyphla; family Solenodontidae; genus Solenodon; species Solenodon paradoxus. Next base: position 134,816 of record RJWH01002988.1, read on the forward strand.
CTAATTCGTATTCCACTCTTTGAACTTATTCATCCTGCGGGGGCATTCCTGGATGGGCCCTGAGGGTTGAAGAGGAGTTCATCATCCTGCTCCTAAGGGGATGTGTGAGGAAATGGAAAAGGATGAGATGAATTTTCACACCTGAGTTGTTTTAAATGAGCAAATGGAGTTTAAGGTGGTGAGAAAATAGGCCGAGAATGAGGACCCAGGGGGAAGGAGAGAGAGATCAGAAAAACCCATGTAGTCCAGTAATAGTGTGGCTATGCTCTATGGAACACAAGTGACCAATGGGATGGGAGATTTTAGGAGATAAAATACCACTGAATCACATGAAGAGAAAGCTATTCTCTTCCTCATTCTCTCTCAGTCCTTCGTGTTGAGTGGTCTTGGTTAGTACAAATATGTCTTTAATGCTTCTCTAAGACTCTTGATGTGCCTGCTGTGAAAGGGTAAGAAGCCTTAGGCTCAGAGCCTTTCACAAATAACAGTATCTACTTAGAATAATGTCTTCTTTGTGCTTGTTCTATTATCAACGATTTATTCAGCAAATACTGAACACATACTATGTGCTCCTTTTATGGGCTTTTATTTATGGCAAGACTAACTTCCATTTATAATGGCGTTGTTCTTATAGCATAATGGGATGATGGCATATTTCTTGGGAGCATGCTGCAGACTGAATTGTATCTCCCCCTAGTTCACATGTGAAGTATTAACCTCCTCCACTCAGAATGTAACTGTTTTGAAAGTAATGTCATCAAAGAAGTTAAAAATGAGGTCAGTTGGGTGAATCCTAATACTAGAGAGAGAGAGAGAGAGAGAGAGAGAGAGAAGACCATGTAGGCAGAAGAGAAGACAGTTGTCTATAAGTCCACTAGTGAGACCTTGGAAGAAACCAACCCCACTGACATCATGATCTTGAACTTTTATTCTCCAGAACTATGAGACAATAAATGTATGTTAAACTGCTGATCTATCGTGCTTTGTTGTAACCACCCAAGCAAACTAATCCAGAACATACATGTATTGTTGTTAATCAAACAAGCACCTTTAAGTGACAAATGAAGCCACTTTATTGGCGGAATAAGGATAGGGCGGAGCTCACGGCAGCACGGCGTTGAAACATGAACCTTGAAACACGAGAACAGAAAGTTCTTAAATTTGGAGAGGCCTGGATGAGTTTAACACAAGGTGTCTATAGTACCCCATCTAAGGAAAGTTGACAGCTGAAATTTTCCAGTTACAGGAAACTGTGTTACGGTTGGAACACACCCCCATTGCCGCACACTTCAGTCTGTGTAATACTCCAACCCAGTGAGGGTCTCACACCCACAGTCGAAGAGGCCTCTGTGAACTCTCTCCTCCAGCTGCCCTGGACCCAGCGCTCCTGATTCTCACTTTCCTTCCCCCGCTCGCCTTTGCTCTGTGGATTCTCCTGCAGGCACCCCATCCGCCCTTCCTGCAGACATTCAGTCCTCACTGGACTAGAGTTCACATTATCAAAAACATTTGCTCCTTTCCTGTGATTCATTCCCGAAGGGACCCTCCCTGTGGGGAAAGTCATGACTGCCCACCTCACAGACGCTATGCTTGTCTTTGTGTCTTACTTTGCCCAATGAATTATGAGTGAATGGGTGACATTCCACTTCTGTGCACAAACTTTAAGAACTCCTGAGTGGTCCCTCGTTATCTGTCTATTCCCTCGGACGTGAGAGGCAGGATATTCCAGACAGAGCATACAGCCTGCTCCTATAGCCTGAGTTCACAGTGAAAATGGTGCAGAGCTGAGCTGAAACTGACCCACTGGGCCAGGGAATGTTTGAAGAATACTTTTCCTTGTCCTGAAGGTTTAGGGGTTGCTTGTTACCACAGCGTAGCAGAGCCTAAACTAACTGATACAGACTCTCTTTGCTAAAACCTGCCTCCTGGAGCTCTGATTGGATGAGGCCTTGCAAACATTTCCTCCATGCTGGATGCTGCAGTATTGGCTTTATCTGCTTTCTTTCTCATGAGACTGACAAACCAAAGTCACCCACAACCAGAGTTTTGACAGTCAGTTGCAGTCAAATAGAGTACTAGTAGAGTTGGATATGGGCAGAAACTTGGTCTCTTAGCAAAATGGGTACCCACGCAGCCAGAGCAAGACAGGCACGGGGGGACAAGGGGTTCCGTTGGGACAAAGCCAGTGTCAGGGTGGGTGGGGAGAAGACGGACCCTGTGAGCTGGAGGAGACCGTGGGGTGGAGGTTTGGAGACCGGCTTTCCAGTGAGCAGCTGAGCACCAACTGAACGGAGGCGGGGAGGGGATGCAGAGTCAGCAGCCCGGAGGAACCCTGGCTCCTGTACATCAGCAAGGGACTAAACTTTCTTGTGCCTCTGCTTCCTTAGCTGTAAAATGGGGCTCCTGGTAATAGTGATCTCTGAGCTCTTTTATTAAAAAAAAAAAAAAAAAAAGCCTTAAATGAAGAAAGCAAAATGTACCGGAGTGCCAAAGAAAAATTGTAGTGAAACACAACTATCAAAACTTTGAAACTTTTTGTGATAATCTGTTTTAAAAATAATAAGGTCTAGTTTCATGTCATAGTCCTAATGAACACAAACAACAGTGTATGGGATCTTCAATAACAGGAATGTTATTTTAAAATATTTCCCCTTTATTCAGATGAACAAAAACAGACCCAAATGCAAACAGAAAGAAAAAAAAAAAAGAGAAAGAGGAAAACACAATAAAATAATAGAAAAACCCCTTCCACAATCAAAGAACCTCTCAGCACACATGTAAGGAATACACCAATTCATATATGTAGAACAGGATCTACAGCAATCCCCAGTGGTTATTAATATAATTGGTTTGTTGCTCTAACTCAGGTGATAATGATGATGATGACAGAAGAGATCTAAGACACATTTCAGTTCTTGGGGCTCAGTTTTCTCATCTGTGAAGTGGGGTTGCAAGCCCCCAACCTCCCAGGGATCTCAGTAGTTTCATGGAAAATGCCTACGAGGAGGCACTGACATGAAGATTCTGCTCTTCTTACCCCGAGGAACTGAAGTCACCCCGTCTAAAACAGGTCTGCTCAGCCCTGCCTAGGTCATGTCACAGGACTGAGGAAAGAATCAAGTGGGAGGCTAGGAATGGTGACACCAGAAAGTGAAACTGATCAAAGAGGATCATAAATCATCATTTTCATATGGGATTGCAGCTTCATTTTCTTTTAGTTTTTCTCTGCCTGGCTCCCTGTCAAGAATCCAATTAAAAAGGAAACACCTCCATTGCCCAAGAGAAAATATTACAAAATTGAAACCAGGTCTAAAAAAAAAATTTAAAGAGCCCAAATATATAAAAAACGTAAAACATCCAACCCCAGCCATAGCCACCAGCCCCTCGCCCCACGCTGTCCCTTCGGGGATGATGGTTTAAACCTGTCTGACTCCCGGGAGGGAGAGAGAGATCCCAGGTGCTGCTGGCTCTGGGAGCTGGAAGAGGAGGGAGGCTACCTTGCCTCATTTCAGAGATGGTGCTTGTGGCAGTTTCTAGTTCTGAGTGTCACACGGCTGCAAGACACGTGACCGAATCCCCAGAGATTTCCCACTGTCAGGAAAGTCACCGGTGAGATTTGGAAATTAAAGAAGTCCTGTGAAAAAGACACTTACTTCTTTGGGGACGTGGACACACTGAGGAAGACGTATTCTTGCTGCAGAGAGTGACTAGACAGTGCTGCTCGCCTTTGGCTCGGGGATCCCCTGTGCACACTGTCGCCCCAGTTTCCTTAGGTATTTTTGTTCCTATCTTTTTTTAAGATGCATTTTTATTTGTTTGTGTATTTATTTTCATCTTGGTGGGTCCCCCTGGCCCCGGGGATGCAAAGCCGGGTCCTTGGGATGCATGTGGACTGTGCTTGGGCGGAGGTGGTGGGTGTAACTGCTACTCCAGCAGGGTGCCCCTGCTCCTACCTGAAATAACACATCTACACTGTGTGAGCTCCGCACATTCTAAGACCTGGGTCCGTCCTGCTCACTTCTGAACAAGAACTGATGCTTGTTAAACATTTTTTCAGGGACTGTACTTCTGCTCCTACTGCTGAAGCCTCATCTTGCCTCTTGAGCAGATACTTCTCACAGGGTTCCCACGAGAAAATGGAAGCACAGAGAGCTGAAGAGTTGGCCAGGAGCACAGAGATGCAGGATGGAGCCAGGATTTGAATCCAGGCGATGCGGACCCCAGGGCTATGCTTTGCCCTCCCATGTCATAGAAAGCACATCCAGGGATGTGCCTTCAGCAGAAACTTACTGGGAGTCTTCTCCAAAGCAGATCAGAGGAACATGCCACTCATTGCCTTTCTGCTCAGCCTGACCCTTGGACCTGGGAGAGGTTCTGACCAGTCAGGGTCAGGGACCTTGACTCAGCTAGTCCCCTGTCTGTTGTTTGCTTCAGACCCATTTTGTTGTTGGAAGCACTGATTGCTTTTGTTTGAAGTCTGTCTATCAGGGGAGAGGAGAGAAAGAGAGGGGGCGGGGGGGGGGGGGGGGGGGGGGGGGGGGGGGGGGGGGGGGAGAGAGAGAGAGAGAGAGAGAGAGAGAGAGAGAGAGAGAGAATTAAGGAATTAGCTCAGTGATTATGGAAGCTGGCAGGTTCAAAATCTGCAGGGTAGACTGGCAGTAAACTGGAAACTGAGGAAGAGCTGCTCTTTCATTCAAGTCTAAAAACCAACAGTTGTCAAAATCCCTCAGGGAATTTCTCAGGGAAGGTCAATCTTTGTGTTAGGAAGGTATTCAACCGATTGGGTGGGGCCAACCCACATTATAGAGCATAATCTGCTCTTTTCATAAAGTCTAGCAGTTAAAACAGGAATCTCATCAAAGTCAACCTCACAGGCGCATTGGGAATAATATTTGACCAAATACAAGGGCATTACAGTCTAGAGAGGTTGATACACAATTAACCGTCACAGCCTGGCCAGGAGAGTGAGTCATGGGACTGTCTTATACCTGGGAAATGGGTTAAAAGAGAAATAGCTATGAAGTTTTCTTATGTATCTTATTTGCCTGTCATCTCCACCAAAACGTTGACTATGAGAAATAGAATTTTTACCTGTTATTTTCTGTGCTGAATCCTTACCCATTAGTATAGTCCCTGGTACACAGCAGACATTCAATAAACAGTCATTAAGCGAGCGAGTGAGTGAGTGAATGCACGTGTGCATGTGTGAATAGCAAGTGTCCTGCATCACATTTTCTTTTTCATCTTGATCTCAAACACCTTGAACTAAACAGAGAAGAACAAGTGTCCCCCGTTGGGCAAATCAAGTCCTGTGTCTCTGGCCCACCTCAGAGAGTGTGTCTGCCCTCCCCAGGCTTACTTTATTAGCCCACAAGCACTTCTGATTTCTCTGACTCCACTTCTTGCAGCAGAAGACCTAGTCCGGATGTGGGGGGTTAGGTAATTCAGAGTCCAGGAGACCATCCCCCCACATCGCTGCCTGGTTGGGGTAGCTCTGAAAAGCTTAGCCTTCTCGTGGTTTTGCTATGGGGCTTCCAGGGCTTTGAAACCACAGGAATCTCACTGCCAGGGGCCAGACCTGTTTGCTAAATCCTCCTTCCCTTTCACACCTGTCTCCTCACCACCTCCTCCCTGCACTCCCCTCTGGCCTCAACTCTGGGGCGATGGCTGGGGATTAAGAATGAGTGACAGGCTCCTAACTGTGGTCTCAGCTCCAGGCTCTGACCACACCTCATACCTCAGAGGCTTAGCATAAGTTCCAAGGAGTTTGTGGGCTTCTGTAGCCTGGACCTCCACTATCAATCTCTGGTAAGAATGATAATTGTGAGTACAGGAGATATGATTGTCTTTCACCCCCAAACCTTACATTCCCTTCTTCCATGGTAACATAACCTGATTTTGAAATGGTTGATGGTTCCTATACTGCAGAGAATGTGGGACTTCCCCTGAGTCTAATGAATGAGCATAGAAGGTTTATACTCCTTCCATTTCAGTGATTGATTTGGGGGATGAACATGGAACTCAGTACTGGCAAATGAAATAAGAGAAAGTCTGGTGAAGATAGGAAGTGTCCATCTTCAGTGAAAAATACAAGGCAATACCTTAGGAATTGGTTGTGTGGCTCCTGCCTCTGATTTCTGCAGTTTGGGAATATTATACCTGGAGCTGCTGCAGCCATCTTGTAACCATGAGGCAAAAAGTTTGATCGTGGAAAGTCATTATTAGGAAGGATCGAGTAAAAATGTGAAATGAATCTGAGTTATTGATGATATTGTTCAAACACAGAGTCAGCCTGGAATTGTCTACCACTGATCTTTTTGTTGAATGAGATGGCAGTGCTGGCATTGTTGAAGACACTGTTAAATAGGGACCTTGTGGTTAGCAAAAAAAAAAAAAAAAAAAGACCATTTTTCACTGGTGCACTGAGCACTTATATGAGCTTGCTCTGACTTGTGGCCTGTGTTAGGCATTTATAAACCCTGGATCAGTGAACTTCCAGAAAAACCCATTGTACAGATTAGAAAAATGATACTTCCAAGGCTATAAAACTAACAAATGATAGAGCTCCCATCCAAACCTAAGGCAGAGTATCGCAACCATGTTCTACTCTGCTGATCTTTAGTGTAGTGTGATTTTTCAGAGGAAAAGAATATTTAGTTGTTGTTCCAGAAAAGGGAGAAAAACAGGGAAATGGGTCTTCTTCCAGGCTGACTCTTACCTTCAGACATAGAGGTCAGATATCTAAGCAGGAACATACAAATACACTGGAAAATAAATGTCCCCAAGACATAACCCCAAGGAGCTGCTTCCCCGAGAAGGGGGTTTACTTTCCCCTGCCCCATGGGGGAGCTGCCGTTCACTGGGTATAAAGCTTCAGCACTGCAAAAGCGAAAAACTCTGCAGATCTGCTGTCCAGCAATGTGCGTCTGCTTACTAATACCCCACTGCTCACTTAGAAATGTGTTGAGAATGTCGATTTCATATAATGTGGTGTGTTCTTTCAACCATAATTTTTTTTATAAAAGAACATGGAAGGAAAAATTTTTGCTGTTCCATTGGAAACCATCTTTCCAAATACTGGTAACTAACTCCAATTAAAAAAATAACCTGTTTGGAAGCTGCTGTCAGAGTCCTGCCTCTGTCCCTTACACGGGAGGTGACAGATGTTTTTGACTTTACAGACCAGAAGGTCTCTGTCGCTGTTCAACTCAGCCGCTGTATGCAGAGAGAGCTACAGATCATGCAGAAGGAAATGAGCATGGCTGTGTTCCAACAAAACTTTATTAGCAAGAACAGGCAGGGAACTGGCTGTGTTCCAACAAAACTTTATTAGCAAGAACAGGCAGGAAACTGACTGTGCTCCAATAAAACTTTATTTACAAGCAGACAGTGAGCTGACTGTGTTCATAAAACTTTATTTGCAAAAACAGGCAACGAGCTGACTGTTCATAAAACTTTATTTGCAAGAACAAGCAGCAAACTGACTGTGTTCATAAAACTTTCTTCATAAGAAAAGGCAGTGAACAGGCTGTATTTCAATAAAACTTTACAAAAACAGGCAGCGAATGGGCTTCAGCCGGCGAGCAGACCCCTGAAAAGGCACTCAGTCACCTGCATTCTGACGGTGTCTTTAGGAAAACCTGCACCTCCAGACATTTTCCTGGCCAGGCAGCAGGTATGTCCACGTACAGAGCGTGTGGGAAGTTTTGGAGCGTTAATGCCCGTGGGAGCAGTCCTCCAGCAATAATGAGTGGGAGGAGCTGGCACCAATACCCCAGCTCCCTCGCCCTTCTGCCATGTAAGGGAAGCTCCAGCGCCCCCCAGCAGGACGGAGCCCAGGCCCACACTGTCACCTGCTCATCACCAGCCTGCCGGCTGCCTGCCACCCGCCTGCCACCCTGCCTCACCTCCTGTCCCACAGGGCCCTCTGGGAGCACCCCTCAGACAAACTTCTTGCACTTCCACCCTTGTGTCAGGGTCAGAGTGAGCTCCTGGGGAAATGCAGCCTGACACACGGCGTGTGATCTGTCATGACTGAGGTTCAAGTTTGGTTCTCATCTCATTCATTCATTTATACAAATGTCTTACTCAAGGACTGAAAGTAGAGACAAATATCTGAAATCTCCACTCATGAGAAAGGCGATTGGGTGACAGGAAAGACTCAGATTAAAAAAAAAAAAATCCAGGGAAGAACACACAGGAGGCTTCGTGAAAGGCACGAGTACCACAGATGAGAGTGTGCAAACTCCAGCCCGAGGGTCAGTCTGCGGCCGTCGTTGTAAATGAAGATCTCTTGGGACGCGGTCACACACTCAGCTCTGCACGTCTGTGCCGCATTCACATACAAGAGCTCGTGGAGGCACTGACACAGAGACTGCATGGCTGGAGCAACAGAAAATATTTACTATCCGTCCCTTTCCATAAAAATGTCACTGACCCCTGGCCCAGATGACTCAGACAAAGAGACAAGGCAACACAACGCTGTAGGATCTGAGGGTGAGGGTTTCAGACCTCTTAGCTTCAGGTCCCGTCTCCTTCTTTCAAAGAAGTGGGACCTAGAGGCTCTTTTAACCTCTCTGGCCCTCACGTCTCTCTCTGCAGAAAGGAGGCCTTGTGACAATAGTCCTTCCTCATGGGCAAACATTCAAGGAAACTGCGTATGTAAAGAACCCAGCCCCAAGTGCTGGTGCTTCTTAAGAGCTCAGGACACTTGCCTCCATCATCCTGTGATGGCTTCTCGGGTCCCGGGTCAGACATAACTCAGGGACACAGCTGCCCGGCTGCGCCCGGAATACAACCAAACACACGCCTGCACTCTGGGCCCCAGCCCCTTGGAGGGCCCACAAGTGAGATCAGCAGGCAGGGCACATTCCATCACATTATCCTTTTCTGCACCTCCCAGACCTTTGGTCTTCGAAGGAATTCCCAGCTACTGGAAGGTGGTGAGTGCAGCAATGTGGATGGAAGCAGTTACCCCGAGGCCAGCCGTGGCCTTTGCCTGCTGAGCAGGGAGAGGGGCTGTCTGCCAGGAGAGCCACCCAAGCTGCTGACCCTTCATCTTCCTGTGTCCCCCAGCCATCTGGGCGGCAGAGGGCTGCTAACTGGGGAGCTCTGGCTCTGGACGTCACTGATGATATAACCCGGGGAGTGAGTCCTGGGACTCGTTGGCACCCCGTTCCAGGGAAGCCATGGGGAGGGAACCCTTCCAAGGATCTGCCTCACACGCTCGCAGCCAGGCCATGTGGCAGGGCTGGAGCTGGGGCGCTGGCGCCTTCCGTCTCGGCATGACTGTTTCTAGTAGATGCCAAGGGTGTGACTTCCGGAGGGACCGGAAGGCCCACTGGTAGGAATCCCAAAATCATATACAAATGGGAACTGAGCACTAATACAATCACTCCTGCCTTAACAATGTGGAAATGTTCTGAGAAATGCGTTGTTAGGTCCTCACCATGTGCCCGTCGTACTGTGTAATTACACAAACCTAGACGGTGTAGCCAGCCACACACCTAGTCTCTACACAGGCACCACCATCGTATGTGTGTCCGGGCTTGATGAAAGCATCACTAAGAGATGCATGATTAGATTAACGACTCATTAAGCAATGTATGACTGCAATTATATTGTTGCCATATGGGTTTTATGTTGATAATAATGACTGGCAGCCAGGGCTTGCTCCTCAGAGCCCTCACACACCAGATGATGATGAAGACACGGCACAGAAGATAGGCTGCATTGTTGTGTCCATGTTGTCCTTCCCAAGAGGAAAGCTGGTCACGGCCATCCAGATCCCCAATGGCAGAGCTGTGGTTCAAGCCTCCTCTTTGTGACACCAGTTAAGAAAGCATTGCGCAGACAAGCTTGCCCCTTTTACCTTTGCAAAGTCTGTTTGGTGAGACTGTGTTCCCTCATCTGAAAATGCATTCCCCTCAAAATGTTGGCCTTTGGGCACCTGGAAACATCCAGCATCAGCACCTCATCCACTGTGCATCCACTATGGCGGGCACTGCATACATTACTGATGGATGACTTGCTGCTCTGATGTTTGAATGCATGTAAAGCATGTAGTGCCCAACGCTTACTGAGTTCCACTGTGTGCCAGACCACACTGAACTTCTGCAAACATTTTTCATTGATCTTTGCAAGAGACCTGTAACATAGATATTATTTCCCTTCACTTCCCAGAGAAGCTGCTGAGACTGCAGGACATTAGGACTCTTGCTTAGCCAGAGTCACGTAGCCCACAGCTTATAACGTCATTCTCTCCATGTGGGAAGTGGAGGAAAAAATCTTTGTTTTCCATTCACCGTCAGGGGGGACTTAAAAAAACAACAACACATGAAGGATAATTAATGGAGGTTGAGTGCAGCAAAGCATGGATTTCTAATTCTCCAGAGTCATGCAACAGCCAAATGTTCTTTCCTTTGTGTTTTTGCTCCTCTTTTTTGTCTGTATTATGCATTTGGCATCTGGTTTTATGGTTTAACTGGAGAAATTACTACATTTAGCCAGTGTCATGGAGGAATCCTTCTAACTTCTGGAAGCAGAGACTCCAAGATGATGGTGGTTGGGCCGGAGCAGAGAGGTAAGAGATGGGGTGTGGGTTGAACTCCAACCACTCAGCTCCTCCAGGCAAGGAAGCAACATTTCACACCACCGATGACTCCTTAACTCAAAGGCAGCCTAATGACCTCCAGCGAAAAATTCCCCATGCACCCTTGGCTCTCTGACCACAAGAAGACTTCCTCTCCATTCATCGTGTTTGGGACACATCCATGCTCATCTCCTTCCTGTGAGAAAATGGCAGGTCTACACATCTGTGTGTGTTTAGGCTTCATCTAGAAGATGTGTCTGTGTTTTCCAAATGGAAAAAAACTCAGCATGAATTTCCAAAAGGAGCATTTTGAGGGAGAATGAATAGTGGAATATCTTTCCTAGCAGCTTCTTTTTCTTGAGTTAGATCTCTTATAGAGAGAGCATGCCATTTAGTCATTGGTTATGCCCTAACTTGGGAACCTTCTTCAGTCATTTATAGAGTCTTGTGTTTCTCTCTCCAGTAATGTCTGAATTATTTATAGGAGGCGACTTCATCTCAGTTGTCTCTAAGAGCCCTGAGCGCGTAAGGTCCACAGTGTTCCATGAAGACATTCCCATGGGTTGGCTAATGAAAGTAAACTCTTGTTTTCATCAATGGAAACAAGTAGCTTCCAAAATAATAATAGTTATTTTTCAAATGCTTGCTTTAGGCCAGACATTGTGCTGAGTATTTTAGTTGGTCTAAAGCTGCAACTCTTATCTCAATGATTATAACAACCTCTCAACTATTGATCTCTGTCTACTCTAGCTTTTAGACAAGCCGTCTATGGGTAGAGCAGTCAAGTGACTTTTCAATTATGTAAGGATCATCATGTCACTCCTCTACACAAAACCTGTGGGTGCATTCCCATCGAGCCAAAATAGGATTCAGAAGTCTTCCATGATCTGTCCCTACCTTTCTCACATCATGTCGTTCACCCCTACTGGCACTGTGCTTCACCTTCTCTTGCCTTTGGATGTCCCTTTTACAGCCCAGGCTTGCTCCAACCTCACGGGCTATAAGCTTGCTGATCCCTGTCCAGAACTCTCCTCCAGCTCATCATGACAGGACCATCACCGACCATACATGCCCACCCCCTCAGAATTTTAGCTTAAACACCTCATGTATCTCCAGAGAAGGCACAGTGTCCAACTTAATCAACCCTGAAGTATTTGTTGATACTGAATAGCTCATTGCTCATCAATCAGTTGCTAAATTAGATGTTACTTCTTAACTTGAAATCATTGCTTCCATCCACTAGATGTGTCTGGCTAATACAGAACCACTGGTAAAATACAGATATTTAAACTGAACTAAAATGCAGTTCCTTACTTGTACCAGCTACATTTCAATGCGTCAGGTGTTAGAGGATACTACTAGTGGATACCCTATTGGACAGCGCAGACCGAGAACATCTCCATCATCTTAGAAATTTCTCTCAGGTTGTTCCTCTCTAGAATGTAAACTGCCTGAGAGTAGATCATGGTCCAATTTCTTGACCTCAGAATCCTTAATAATTAGTTGATGTTGAATAAATAGCTGGTATTTATTTATAAATGTATTTTTATAATTTGCAAAATATGACTCATTGAACAAGAGAGCGAGTATAACAGAAATAATAAACATTGTTGAGCATTTATTACATGTACTCCTTGCCTAATTTCATTATTGTCATTATCTCATGCATCGATCCCTTAACTGAATACGATAATGGCTATTCTGCTCCTTATGCGATTCCTACATGATCAGTGGCACACGAAAGAGGATGAACGTTCTCCTTGGGGAGTTGGAGTCATTAAAAGAAGCCAGGCTTCTACACTGTATATAAAGTTAGGACTTATTCGTCTGATAACTAAAACTTTGTACTCTTTGGTCAGCGCCTCCCGTTTTCCCAAACCCTCCAGTCCCTGGCATCTATCATTCTACTCCCTATTTCTCTGAGTTTGACTTAAAAAACGTTTTATATATCAGTGAGCTCAGATAGTGCTGCCTTTCTCTGACCGGCTTATTTCACGGAGCATAAAACCCCGCACGATCACCCATGTTGCTACAAGTGGCAGGATTTCCTCCTTTCTATGGCTGAATAGCATTCCGTCGTGTGAGTCCCAGTTTCTTTCTTCCGGCTGTAACGAGGAATGCTTGGCACACTTAGAGTGTGAGGCATGATCTTGGATTTCATATATTGTGAAATGTTGACTGCAATACATTGAGCTCACCTCCATCTTCTCACATCATATTTTCTTAATCTGATGGGTGATAATTTGGTATTGTGTACTTGAAATGTGTGAAGGGTAGTAGGTCTTAAGCGTTCTCACAACACACAAAAACTGGCAACTGTGTGAGGTGATGAGTGTGTTAATGAACTTGACTATGGTCATCTTTTCACAATTTCTATCAAATCAGCATGCTGTGTACTTTAAATATATACAATTCTATTTGCCTGTTAGACCTCCACAGACCTGAAGGGAGGGAAGGAGAAGCCAGTTCTTCTAGGATCTGCCTTCAAGGGTCTCTGCATTTCCAGGTGCAGAGAGCCCTGGGCTACCCCTGGGAATGGCCTTACTACCCTGTCTCCATCTAGGTAAGGGGCTGTTGTTCTCCTGAGCAGATAGGTAAGTGGGGGGACTTGTAACCTCCCCTCCTCTCCCACACCTCCTGGGTACTGGGCATGGCTACATGGGTTTATTTGGACCAGGGCTCAGGAAAGTGATCCCCGCATGGTTCTTGACCTGTCCATTCTCTAAAGATGGGTCTGCGTTCTTTTCTGCCAAACATTTACTTTTCTCTTCTTTTCTGCCAAAGACCTATCTTGTTCTACTTTCTCCTAATAAATATCCAAAATATCCTTGCTAAAGCAGAGTGATCTCACTGTAGCAATATCTAATACTGTAACATGTCCTGGACAATGTGGGATGTGCTGAATTCAGGGCACACAGCCTACCTGGCTGTGATCTGAGGTGAAAAGTACTGTGATTCAGAAAACCTGAATTCTGGAACCACCTCTGCAAACACTTCTCATGGTGAGCAGATCACAGCCACACAGCCTTACCTGACCGAAGAGCAGGAGGGTTAAAAACACTACTCCTGCAGCCAAACTGTGAGTTAAACTCCTGGCTCCATCTCTTAGCAGCCCTCTGACCTCAGCAAACTGCTCTATGTCTCAGCACTTCGACTGCAAAAAGGAGTAATGGGAGAACCACTTCAGCTGGTCCTGAGGTTGAAAAGATGCTAGATTTAAGTGATTTAATGTGTATATTTATAATAAATGTTTCAATACTTAGTAAGTATGTAGAAGAGGATTATCATTATTGCTATTTTGCATCAGCTTTCTTATCTCCCAAGTAAATGAAGTCATACACTGATAAACACATATATTGTGTCATTGGTATTGTTGGAGTCAGTAATGAATGATGATGATGATGACATCTGGTTTTGAGAATCTGCTCTTCACCAAATACTATACAAATTGCAATGAAAAATTATTTTACTTATAAGAAAAATAGATCCCCAAAGTCTGTATTCTAACCTTTCTATAATAGGAAAGTGAATGTTAAAGAGGTTAAATCACTCACACAGCCAGCAAGCAGCAGAGCTGGAATTTGAATCAGGCCTTTTCTGGGGCCCAAATGGAAAAGGTCATTTCTCTGAGCCTGTATCCATGTCTGCAAAGTGGGTGTCACAGCTGCCACCTCAGAGCTCAGACAGAAGATGAAATGGGACAATATCACAGAGGGTGCAGCTTGGAAGCTGGTCCACCGTGAGCAAGATGACTGTCCCTAAGTGACTAGGAAAGAAGATGGTATGTTGAGGGATGGAGAGTCAAAGACATAGTATTGTTCAGTAACAAGTAACGTTTTCTATCTGATGTGGCAGAGATGGCAAGAGAGAGGTGTAGGGAGGGCAAATAGGAGAGGTGGCAAAACCCGAGGCCTGGAGACACTCACTAATTAAGGGTTTCATCACCAGCTCAATGATGTGTCAAGATGACAGTCAGTCAAGCTGATAAAGAAGATGAGTTAACATCTCCTGGGGGAGGCCCGGGCCTGAGAGAGCTTGGCCAACAAGAGCACAGCAGTGAAAAGGAATCTGCTAGTTTATTTGACGAACTTCAACTGTGGGCCATGCTGGTGGTTTAACCCTCTCTCAGTTAAGACAAGGTCTAACACCCCTAATTGGAATAAATTCATATCATTGGCTCCTATGAGCTCGTGTGAGTATAGTGAGAATGGATATTTGGGGCCACACAGAAAAGCATGAAAAGGAAATGGAAAAAGCTCAAAACAACAATTTTGGAATCCCCATTCTTACATTCTTTGTCTTAAGCAAATCTGGGAGTGAACAGCCTTCAGGCATGATGCAGAGGCTCAACATGATGCCATCAGATGTGTGTCTCTTTCCCTGACCTTCCTCTGCCGTCCTGGTGGCATGCTCAGGTTCTCACCCTGTGGTCTCAAGTTGACTGTGTCTCTTAGACTCAGCTCCCTGAGATGCAGACTCTGAGACCAGGATTGAAGTGTAAGTGGTTTATTTGAGAAGTGGCCCGAGAAAAATCTATCAGCAGAGTAGAGATGTGATTAGGGAAGTGGGAGGAGGGTACTTTGATGCCCAGTCCCACTGGGGCACTCTGGAAATCCATGTCCCATTTCAGGGACAAGGGAGCTGGGGTACAGATTCTCCAAGCCCCAACTGGTTGATGGCTGCTCCCAAGGTATTAATTCCACACTCTGCTGTCTATCCTATAAAAAGGCTAAGAACATAAGAGAAAACCCTCAGTATCAAGTGTTTGAAGTAGGAGGTCTCTGCAAGAAGGGGCACAGTTAGCCCTATGCGGGGGTGTGGGGAGATACCATGGGTACCTGTTTCATTCTCTTCTCCTACGCTTGCAGCAAAAATTCTGAAACTGAACCTCATCCAACTAACGTGGGTCATATGCCTTCCTCTCATCAAGCACCATCATCAGAGGAATGGACAATGCCAATTAGCCAAACTCCAGGGAGAAAGTAAATGAAGTCAGCTTTGCCCACGCAGACCTAGAGCAGACAGGAGTTCCCTAATGAGCGTGCAGGATCGAGAGTGAAGAAAGTGGAGTGAACGTTAGTCCAACAAAAGCACCACATGGATGTCGACTTACCCCCAGCAAGTGACAGTACTGATTTTGTCACCCTCCACCCCTAATTAAAACCAATATCTTTCCCTTTGTAAAGGCAAAGCCCTTTCTGGTCCCAGAGCAGCCCCATGGAAGATAGATGTAAAAACGAGTGAGGCGAGTCATTTTTGGTAGCTCAAGTTCTTGTGGAAGGCACACACAGGCATGCACGGATGCAGACATGCACATGTGCATACATACACACATACATGTTATATATGCACATACACACACATTTTAACAGGAGCTTTGAAGACGTGTTCAAATGTCTACATGAGCTTAATTGGGTCAGATGTCATCACTGACTCTGGCATTACTTGAGTGGGCCCAGGTTTTGGAGAATGGGAGATAACCACCATTCACATGCCCATATGGCACTGTTCAGTGGAGGGATCTCAATAAAGGGAGCCCTGAATCCTCCTCTTCTATTTGCAACTTGGCATGTGACATCTGGGGCTATTTCCTCACATGGCCCTTTGGCATTAATGTAGTTTAAGTACTTTGGAAAGGTGCCTAAGTGATGGCCATTATGCAATTTTCTTTTAAAGGTAGAGGAAATGACAATCAGAGAATCAAGGGGAAGGGGAAGGACTTGTACCCAACCCTCGCCTCCTGTGAAAATGTCAGAAGGCCCCTTAACCCATGGTAATTGCAAAACAAACAGAGCTCAGAATTCTTATAAAGCCGGGACTGCTCTGGAGAAAGAGCAAGGTCAGCCAGGAGGGGCTGATTCTCTTGTCTACATCATGTTTTTGAAACTCCAAAGAAATGGAAAAATTGATCTCCAACAAGTTGAATACATTGCTTCTAGTTAGTAGGGACCTTGAAAAGTGGTGCCATTAATCATCAACTGTATCAGCTTGGGACTTCTGGGTCTTGTTTGCTTCTCTTTGCAATGGGAACAACCCATTTTAAGGAGTATAACAAAAATCAAGGTGCATAGAATATGTGCTAAGTATTGCAGCAGAGATTGCTATGCCTTGACATCCCTTTTCACCTCTTCAACAGCACTGTACTAAGAGTTTCACCTAAGCACACAGCTTCCTATCTGCCAATTTTCCAATTACATCTGCAGTTAAATGTGGTCAAGCTACTAAGTACTTACCATTGCAATCTAAGTGGAAGTAACTTATGGCAGTTTCCAGAACCTATAATTAAGAGACAGCTGAAGTAATGTCCTTTGCCCTTTCCTTGTCCTTTCCTCCATCCTGGCACCTGGGACACAGAGGTTGCCATCTTGAATAAGGACAAGGGCCAATGAAGGAGGGCTGTACATGGAGAAACAAGGAAATGTAAGAAGACTGGGTCCCTGACATTATAATACTCACACCTATCTTTCCAGGCTTTCTTTCACTAGCAACCCATCTCCAGTCCTGGTTCATTCACATGATTTTAGCATAAACAGCAGAGCTAGGTCATGTGGAAAAGCCACAAATTCATCTCACATTTAAATTCAGCATTTCAATTGTGTCTATTACTAAGATAACTTTCTTTAAATGAATCCTTCCAGATAGTGTCCAACTCCTTAGAAAGAATTATTCCTGGCCTTTCCCCTTCCGTTTCCATTTCAAAATTGTATCAGGTTGAATGGGCAAAGGGTGTGGCTTGTATGACTTCCCGGAGGAAAAAAAAATCCACCTAGGTGGCCTAGGATGACTTGACTGCTGTTGACCCTGTTTACGTTTGCGGTTGAAACCCATCACCGGTCTTTGCAAGATCTGGGACTTGATCAAAACCTGGTGCCTAGATATGGCCTTAGAGCAGACTTTCTAAGTCTCTGTGTTCGCATATTTCCCCATTCCTCTCTCTCTAGAAAACAGTTTGTTTCCACTCCGTTGGCTCACGAATAATCTGTTTTCTTTTGCCCTCAAACCCCTTGGTCCCAACCTCTTCACCCTAGAGCCAGGAGCAGCTTGGAAAAGCTCAATCTCTTCTTTAGCCTAACTCTGCTGGTCACAGAGTCTTCTTGACGAAGACTCTTCCTAGACTCTCTTCCTAGAATCCCAAATGGGAATAATGACTTTGGTGGAAACAGTAATGTACCACTGAAATTCCTTTCAGGAGTGGAGGATTTATTCCTCTAGCTGTCAGGGGACAAAAGTTCTGACTACCTAAGGTCATCTAATGACTACTCAACTCAGATACAAAGACCCCAGACCCCCAACCTGGTACAATTCTGAAGAAGTATCTCCACGTGGAGACTCCCATGGGTACAGCAGAGACCTGTGTTGGAATTGCTCTACAGCTCAACTTTTCTCTCTACTCAGCCCTGCTCCTAATCCCTCCTTTCCACAGGTGTTGATTCCAAATAAACTTTTATAAATATCTTTATGCCATACTTTGCCTCACAATCTGTATCCCAGGGAATCCAACTTGCAACCTGGGCAGACATTCCTTTCCCCCCTTGGTCTTCCTTCTCCTCTTTAAATCAGAATATTTATTCTGGTTGCTTCCTTCTGCTTTGTCTCTTTCCATCTTCACTCACAATCTCTTGGGACCAGATGGAGTAAACTATTTCTTCATTATCTTTTTGTTAGCAACAAACCTTATGGCCTAGCTCTAAAGAGTCAGGACCCAGAACAAGAGGGAGGCCAGAGACACCTTCTATCATTTTCACCCTCCAGCATGTCACCAGCGACACCCACCCACCCAACAAAGTGGAAACCAAGGGGTCTGGTAACTGTTGCAAAGGACTCTGGGAAATGTAGCATGGGCAAGGTCTGGGAAATGTAGTAAGAGCGTCTGGGGAATGTATTCAGCAGGACTAGGAAATGTATTTTATAAAGAGCAGCTTGCTGCAATACAGAACAGAAGAGGATGGAAAAGATGGGAAATGGCTGTGGAAGTAAGCAGGCCTCCAGTGCCTGACTGATGCATTAATAGGTTAAATACTCCATGCAACCAAACCAAGACATATGTTGAAGTAATTCCCACACATACTTGAACATAAAATTTAATGATTTATTTATTTACTAATGTATAATCTTATGGCATAACATTCCCAGCAAGCTGTTCAGAGCACGTGCTCAAACACACTGTCTAGAGGCCTGTCCTGTGCTAATTCTCCACGGCTGAGCATTTAAGTTGCTTCTTTTTTTTTCCCCCCTTTTGTCCTTAGCATGGCAGTGTTTGCTTCGATCTAAAAATCATCCTTGTAACAATCCTGTCTGTTGGTCTTTGCAGGGCCACCCAGTCACCGAATCCCCAAGAAGTCATTCACCTGGCAGTGAGCCGCAGCACGCGATGTAGCTTGGAACACAGGAAAAGCCTGATACAGCTTTCCAAACCTAGAATGAGATAAGGATGTAATACGACGGATGATGTTCAGATTGGGGAGCTGGGGAGATAGTCTTTTTAGTGGGTGGGATCTGCTCTTTTTAGGCAAAGAAGGTTCTTCTACTGCCTTCTCTCTCATTGGTCACGGGCAAGACTTTCATCCCGCATGGGCTGGGTGAAGTTGGGTACCTCACCTGGGGTGTCCTCGCTGCCACTTTCTGTCCCTTCTAGAAAACCTGGAGGGACTAAGAAACCAAGTTCCTTTGCAGTCTGACTCAGTCGAGAGAAACCTGCCCTGAAGCAGGCGGTGCGATGGCATGTTATTAAACAGAAAAAGAGAAGACTTCTTTCTTGCCATCAAAGAGTGGTGTTTCTAACGCTCAGTATCTGTCGCGGCAGAAGTGGACCTTCCCTCTAGGTCAGTTGTATGTCAGTATCTGTGTGTCCATTAGACTTCTATTGTTGGATTCTTGTAACAAGGTTTTTGTGTCTATAAAAGGTGCCACATCTTTGGGGCTTCATGAGGACAGAGGAGGGCATAGGAAGGGAGTTTCGCATTTGGGGGGTCTGCACCCCAAGTCCTTCCTCGTGTACTTTGCTAGAACACTGCCACCCAGTCCTGACCTCTAGTGTTTTCTTCAGTCACTGAAGAAATTCCCACTTGATAAAGAACAGGAGCAGCGGCAGTAGCAAGGCTCAGAAGCACAGAATGTCTTGTGTCTGTTTGGCATGTACAGATTCACTTCATCCTTACCACAACCTGGAAGGTAGGCTGCTATTTATCATCCCCTGTGCAAACACTGAGTTGCTGCACAGATTGGTGAGTTCGTGGTCCAGGCTCACCCAGCTAGTCGGGGGGGAGCCTCTATCGGAGCCACGGCGGTGAGACCGAAACGCCCATTCTCAGCCTCTTCTGCCTGAGCCTGCCGTGCCAGCTTGCACAGCGGTGGCTCTGCAGGACTCTGCAGGTGCTGTGACCGCAGCCCCACCGCCCAGCAGGCAACAGATGCCTGGCCTCATGCTTCTTGTGGTGGAAAGGGCATAGGAGTGACGTACGAAAACCAAAATTGTCCTCCCTGCCTCTCCAACCCTTAGCTGCGTTCTGTAAGTCATCCGACCTCGACTGAATTTGATCTGCATCCAGAACTCACCAGAGTTTGTGCACATCCAGCTCAATCAGGGCATGGCAGCAGGCTGCCGACCGAAAAGCAACACCTGATAGGAGGTGGTGTTTTTCCCCATTTTACAGGGGAGCTGAATTAGCAGAGTGGTCCGGTCACTGTCCCAAAGCCACCCTGAGGTTTGGAGTCGGGCCGGTGCCTAGAGCCGCATCGGCCGACGCTCTGCCCAGTGACTCTGGATGTCCCTGGGAGAGGATAGGATGCGATTCCTCTGACACCCCATCCAAGGGCAGTTGGCATGGAATTAGTCTGTCTGTTGCTGACTCCGTCAACAGTCAAAATAACCCAGGAAAACAGCCTTCCCATTGCCGGCTGGCTCTGTATTCTCCAAAGGCGACGAAGCCGGGAAGCTGCCCTGGACCTCTGCCCGCCATAGGAGTGTGCGAGCTTGGAGTTCAGATAAGCTGCCTGGAGCGGATTTGTGATGCTCCATCATTTGGGGGCCGCGGGATCCAAGGGGGCTCTGCATGAGCCAGTCGGTGTCCTTAGTCCACAAACACAACCTGTGCGGCTCGGCTTCTATGTTGTCTTATGTTGTGAATGCTTCCTGCCTGGTTTTAATCCCAGTGCGGACCTGGGAGAAAAGAAGGCATCACAAGGCAGAGGAAGTTGTCGATGGATTGAGTTCGTAACTGAGCTTATTATCATGGGGGCAGGGATGTGTCTTCTGAGACCTGATGAGCAATGCCCCCTGAGAGTTCCCTCATCACCCTCAGTACACACCTGAACCCAAAGTCACTTTGATTGGGGCCCCAACCTGTCTGTGTGGTTTATTTTCTTTGTTTTTCCCTCCCCTGCCCACAGGTCTGGAACCCAGGTCCAAGACTTTCATAGTCTGAGTCTCAGCTATCTGAGCCTCAAAGGGATGTCTTTGTTCTGTTCTCGGCAGGAACAGTGGGAACTCTAGCAGGGGTAAAATAGAGAGGTGGGGGGCGGGGGGAGCAGGACAGTCCCATGATGTCCTCAAGGCTTCTATCCCTCCTGTGCTCATCTGTCTCCAAAATCCACCTCTTTACAAATCCCAGATGAGACCCTTCTAGTCAACTGCCCTTTCTCTCAGCAGGTCCACCTGGGGTCAGGGTCGAACAAACCAGAGGCCAGGAACCAATTCCAGCCTGTTGTCTGCTTTTGGACAGTCAGCAAGCTAAGAACGGATTTTACAGGATTCCTTTGGAAATGGTTATACTGGTCCCTCCTTAATAGTTCATTTTGCCTCTGGGTCCACACAGCCTAAAATATTTACTCTTCCCATGCCCTTTGCAGAAAAATTCTGTCCAGCCCTGATGCAAATGAGTCAATAGGCCTTCGCATATGCTCTTGTGACAGCTGTCTCTTGAAATCATTCCTTCATCCTCTCATTTAGTCTAATTCCTTATGATCCCTAAACTTTGATTATCAACTATAACTGAAAAGACTAAACTTGTGGCACATAAAGTTCATGTAAGAGTTAAATGACACAATACGTGAAGACACGAGCATCTTTCTAGCAAGTCTCGGCTGTAACTAAAGGCAATCGACTGAGTGTGTGCCCCCCCAAATTCATATGTTGCAACCCTAATGCTCAAGGCAATGGCATTCGGGACGGGGCTTGGGGAGGTGAGGGGTCAGGAAGGGAGCACAGACTGGAATGGTGGCCCTTCTAAAAGGGACCTCAGCGAGCTCACTTGCCTTGAGACACAGCGAGAGGAGGTCAGTCGGATACCTGGAACCTGACCGCAGCAGCACCCTGTTCTTGGATTCCATTTCCAAAGTGGTGCAAAATACATTTCTGCTGTTGATAAGCCGCCCCGTGTTTGGTTCTTGGTGACAGCAGCCTGAAGACGCTATAATTATTGGAAGATGAACTGTGCGTGTGGGAACCTCAGCCCACGTGGCTGCACGCGGGTGCCAGACACCTGCGTGTGTGCACGGACACACCTGCCTGAGCCTGAGCATCCCAGGCCGGCCTGTTGAGATGCAGGGGACACTGCCTGTGGAACGTGTGCTCTGAAGCTGGCAGCTATGTGCCCTTGGGTAAGTCATCTGAACTCAACCCCATTTTCAATCACTGGGTTGTTAGGGATGACAGAGAAGACACTGCAATCCACGCCCCGTGCAAAGCAAGCGCTCCGTAGACGCTGGCTGTTTCAGACGCCCCCTCATCGTTTTGCAAACACCTCATGCACATTTGCCAAGCTCTCTAGAAAAGTTTCAGAAAAAGTTTAAAATTTCCCCAGATTGGGTAGCACGTTATATTTTCGTCGTACTACGGAATGCTTTTTAACTACTGTAGAAGGGACAATGTTCCCAAAGCATTTCATTAAAAGCCAGGTGATTAAGCTATCTGTTAGGAAGCCCATTTAAACAATTATGTTTTCAGATAATGTCAAAGAGAGAACAGAAGATTCTAAATGACCCATATCAACACCTTCTCTCTCCTTTCCTTCCCATTTTGCTTTTTTTCTATGTGATCTGCTTTAGGGAAAAAAGATACAATTCAAAGACATCAAGCTGTTATCCCTAATTCCCTCAAAAGTAACAGCGTCCCAGTCTGACCCCAGGTGACTCCCTCACCCGACATCCTGCCCGTCTGCCTCCACTGCCAGCCTCCACTGCAGCTGGGACAAACGGGAGCTCCAGAAGGTGGTCTGGAGACCCTGCCTCCTCCTCTGGAGCCCACCAAAGTCCACGTGGCCAGCAGGACTCTGACACTGATGGGCTCGGATGACTTGGAAAATCACCCCACAGTAGGTGGTCCCACCATGGGGCCAAAGCAGAGTGGAGTTTCTCTTTAACCTTTAAATAACCTGAAGACCAAACTGAGCAAAGAGCCTCCTGACCATCAGGGCATCGGCCTAAATGGAACAGCTATCAGGAGGCCTCCTCGGAGGCAAACCCAGAGTCCCTAGATACTGCTCAACTGGAGAGAGCAGGCCACCTCTCACAGGGTGACAGGCCACGGTGCAGGGCCGCATCCCCGAAGCAATGGCAGGAGAAACAAAGAAGATAAATCCAAGAGCCGTAAGTGCTTTGAAGAAGACCAAACGGGTAGCGGCTTCCAGCCCGCTTGGCAGGGGGCACCGGGCGATGTCTGAGGACACTTCAGACCGTCACGACTTGGGTGGGAGCAGCTGGCTCTGGTGGGTGGAGGGCAGAGCCCAGGACAAGCCCTGCCACCAGGAATCATGACTCCAGATGCCAATGGGAGAAGAAGTGACAAACCCTCCCACGGAGGCGGCCAGGGCTGAGGGCCAGGCTGGGAGACAGGGCAGGGCAGGGCGGGCACCCAGGGAGCAGCAGGAGCAAAGGCCTGAGCTGAGACCAAGTCCGTCCTTTCAGGGTGCAGAACCTGGGACATCACGCTCAGGAGGAGGGCCTGCTAAGGGTGTCCCGCCAGCCAGCAGACACCGTGTGTGTCCATATCCCTGGACCACAGCGAGGCCACCACGTCTCGGGGACAATTCCCCTTGTGCCGAGGACGCCTGTGCATTTCCGACTCCTGCTCAGCTCCCTAGAAGTAGCAGTGACCAGCGGGGACCCTGTACATGGCTTCCAGGGGCCATGTCTCTCCAAGGTGCGGCCCCTGTGCTCAGTGATGCACTTTATTAGCTGTTCTCCGCCCCCCTTTGTGCCCCACTTCTCCATCACTACCTCCTGGGATCCCCTCCCAAATAAACGACTTGACCCCAGCTTGTTGTGCTTGGGGGGAACACACAGCCAACGGTGCGGTTGACCTACAGCCCCTACTCTGGTGCAGACCCTGCGGGAAGGCCGGCACTTGCCTGTTCCTGCACATTTTCCCCGAAACCACTGTCTCCAGCTTTTGTCTGTGACTGTGTGTGGCCTGACATTTCACAGCCAAGAGAGTGGCCTCTCTCGTCTAGACTCTGCCCAGGCCTTCGAGACCCTGGCACACAGAGGCGAGCAGAGAAAGACCTTCCTGCAAAGGGGGCTCTCTCCCAAAAGCCCCAAACCAGAGTGAGCTCTGTCAGTTTCACGGTTCCCTCCTCGCTCCTGTGCTCCGAGGCATGTCAGGGGTCAGTTCACCCATCTGCTGCCCACATCGACCGGCGACATCCCAGGCCGAGTCAGTGATTTTGCTACAAGACTGAGGAGGGTGTCAGAGGCTCTGCCACCCACAGCTCAAGGGACAACATGAGCCAGTGCGTCCCAGCCCCTCCTGGCCTGTCTGTCACTGGACCCTGGGGTCTCAGTGCGGTCTCCTGTCTGAATTATTCAGGGGCCCGAGAAAGCTGATGCCTGGACTCGGGTGGGGCAGGGGCTCGGAGGGAGCGGGTGGAGCTGTGGACAGGCGGTGCGTGGCCGGAGGCCAGAGACGGTCAGCACAGACTGGGGATGAGTGCTCCCTGGGGCTGTGTGGCAGCCTGCACGGTGACGATTGTCAGCTCTGTGTGCAGGGAGCAGAGGACACTGTTGTCAGGCAACCAGCTGACCCGACTGGCCTGGGAGCACAGGCGAGAGGAGGGAACAGAGCACAGCGGACTGGTGACGCGGCCGACAGGAGGGGCCGCCCTGGACTGCGTGTGGCCGCTGGCAGAGCGCTGTGAGGATTTAGCTGTGAACAACACACAAAAAACAATACACACATGCATGTGTGCGTTCTCGTCTGTGCCAGGCCCTGCGCCTGTGCGTGCGCCGAGCTTATTCAAAGCCGCCGTCAACTCAAGGCCTGACCCCAGTTTCTCAAGGTTTTCATGAAAAAAAGCAAAAAATCGAAAATAATAGCAAATAATAACAAATTAATAGCAAAGCCTTCAAATGTGAACCACACCCAATTCAGGGGGACATTAAAATGGCAAAAGAAAAATGTGGTTTAGAAGCGAATAAACGCTGCATCTCTGTGTGTGTGCGTGTGCAGATGTGCACACACGCATCTATGAACAAGAGGTGGGAGGAGGAGGAAGGGAAGGGAGGAGCAAGAAGAGAGCATTGGCATTGAAATAGGGTCTGAAAGCAACTACTCTGAGAGGGTGACATTTGTCACTAATAAATTCAGAGACACAGCCTTCGCTCCCTGGAGACAAACGACATTCTGTTTTGGGTGCTGTGAAATATTCACCATCATCTCTGCTTCCCAATATATTAATATCATGTGGATGTGAGCTAGCTGACCCGAATGACTGGCAAGGGGCAGGTGACGAAGGACCTCGTGTGGCCCAGACTGGACATGGGCAGGTGGCCGGAACAGACCGTGCTGGGCAACGGGGCCGGCTGGGCTCTTGCTCGGCCGTAAGGCACTAACATCCTCAATCACCTACAAGGAGGAGTCGTGGTAGCTGCCCTTCCTCCTTCCACGCAAGGTGACTTCTCTCCAAGCCCCCACCTGCCTGGCTCACCTGCTGAGCAGGGAATTTCAACTTATTTTTTCCTCTTGAAAAAAAGCAGTGGGAGAGAAACAGCCTGTAAACTGAATACGCCGTTGTGTGTGTGTCCTGCCTTCTTGGACAAGCAATCCCGGGTATCAGCTGTGTTAGAGCTGGATGCCCAGTCTGCTTTTTAACACCCGTCTTAGCAAGCCTTCCCCGTTTGCTTTGCTATGTTGCTTTTATGGGGGCGGGGGGTGTTGAGATCAGAAGAAGAAATGTGAACAGCTGGTGAGCCAACACTCAAGAGGACGAGCAGGGAGCAGGCACGGAGACAGGCGAGGCCCTCTGCCCGCATCACGCTTTGGTGATGCTATTTGGACACTGTGGGCAGTCTCTTCCTGTGTTGGCCTGTTTTCCACACTCAATTGTGCAAAAGACACACACCCACCAGCACCACCACAGAAACACAGCACACACAGAGAAACACACACAAAACACCTACATAAACGCCAACACACACACACATCAACACACAAACTCACACACCAAACACATATGCACACCAACACTTACACAAACACTCACCGTTACACACAGCAGACCCACTATGCACAAACATGCAGAGAAATACAAAACGCAGAGACGCGTAAGCACACGCAAATGCAAAAGCAATCATGAAGAAGCACTAACACAAAGGCATTCATAAATCTGCATAGAAACTCACCTATATACACAGACACAAAAGTCACACAAGCAAGCGCACATGCACACACCCTGCTCCATGCCTTTATTCAGAGAACTTGGACCATCCATCCTTTTGATATTTATACCTTGGGGCACGCGACTCCTTCCAGAGTCTTCGATCCTAAGGAACGCATGAGTTGACCACGTCCTTAAATCCCATGTGTTTGCAGCTCAGCTCAGGAACATGAGACTCAAAGTTCCCCTTTGCCACAAAGTGAGGACAACTGGTCCTCCATTTCTCTCCCATAGAACTGGGGTGAGAACCCCGTCTTTCTCCATACAAAAATGCACCACGTGCTTAGTGAGAATATTTCCTTCAACACTGACTCAAAGAAGTCCCTTAAATCTATGAGTTCCTGCCTGAAGTTTGTGGTGCCCGCCTGCAGCGTCTCCCGGTGATCCTGCTTTCCCCCAGGGGTCTTCACACATTCATGAAGGGCAGTCTGTTCCAGGATGACGACCCTCCATAGAAGGCTGGTTTCCCACAGCCCAGATGTGGAGTAAGTACATCACAAAATGCTAATTCTACGCAGGGATCGTCCCTTGATGGTCCCAAAGCGGCAGCCCCTAGAAGGGACAAGTGGAGCTGCATCCGCCTGGAAACGCTGCTGGGCCGGGCAGGGGCAGCTAACCAGACCTGAACTCACTCTGGCGCCTGGGTCCCTACTCCTGCTGCCTTTGCCCTTGAGACCACCTCTCCTCCTTTCCCTCCCCGCTTCTCATCTCTGCCTGCTCGCTCTCCTCTCCCCTTTCCTTGATCGGGGACACAGACACACAGAAATGGTCGCATCCCCTACCTGTGCTGCGTCTTTCCAGGAGGCTCCCCTCAAGCTCCTTCTGCGGTGAGACTGAGCCTCAACGCACGCGTCCGGTCACTTCCTGAGAGTGAGTTCCGACTCGGAGCAGGAGGGGGCACAGAACCTGGGAAGGGGGTCAGTGCTGCCTAATAGAAAGAGGACCCCAGCTCAGAGCCAGATGGCCTGGGTCAAATGCCAGATTTGCCTCGATGGGTCAGAGTGACATTCTAGAATGCGCCACTGTGTAAAGGAGGAATGTGACTAGCAACGCGGTGATCTATCTACACCCCTACCCCCAGCCTTGACAGGGAGCCAGAGGACCCCGCCCAGGACCAGACAGCACTGCCTTCCTGTCCAAGCGCCGGCTGTCTGGCTCTCCTTACAGCCCCCACCTTCATCCCCAAAGCCCAGAGAAGATGGGGGCACAGGCCTCCATCACGAGAAGGAAGGAATTCAGAGACGGGCACAACCAGTCAGCTGGCCCTCCCTCCACCGCCGTCCAAACGGTGGGGACTATCGCACGGGTGACCTTCAGGGGAAGGAAAAAGAAAAAGAACAGTAGAGCTTTTCCCTACCCCTTCCCACAGCCAGGAGCCCGGGACTCTGGCAGCCATGGCGCTGGGGACAGACAGAACCGACTTTGCGCCCTGGTTCTAGAACTTTCTCTGTGTTCCCTATGCCTCTTCTTCAACCTCTCTGGACTTCAGCGCCCTCGGTGGTAACGTGGGCACCACCGTGTCTCTACCAGGCTGTGCTCAGGGATTCCACTCAGCACAGAGTAGGCAGCTATCATTTTGATGGTGTCATTATTCTTATAATGAGCTGAGAGGAGAAGGAAAAATACCTCTGAGGATAAGAAAGCCTAAGACGGGTCCTCACTCTCATAGAGAGCTGATCTTGGGCCCTCGGGTCGGGTTAACCTCCCGTGTCCCTCTGCCCCCTGCCCCCGCTTCCTCCCGACGCTGCACGGGTGGAGCCGGCCAACCACCGAGGTTAGCAGAAGGTACAAACTGGATTAGATGTTAAATCAATTTGGCCTTCCTCCCCAGGGGCGGCCCAGGCAGGTTCCACATGAATAATGATTTGTCTGAGGCAGCAAACTGGATTATTTGATCAAAAAGGGGAAAAAACAACTCATGTTCATTTTTAATAATGGCTTTTGCATCCAGTCTCTGAGCTTGGCTCTGAGGGGAGGGCGGAGGAAGGGGTGGCTGGCGGGGAGGATGGGCTGGAAGGGAGACAATAGCAGAATGTTCTTCCTTCAGAGAGCAACAGAGAGCAAGCTCAGACCCAGCAGGGCACCCCAGATGGCCCCTGGGATTGTTTCCATGTCTTCAAAGCACTGGATAAAAATTGGAAAAAGAATCATAATATTTATCTCATGTGCTTTGCAATGTGTGTGTCCTGCGCTATTATTGCTCTTAGCAGAGCCCCTTTCCTCGCCTGGTGAAGTGAGAATCATGCTCCGATGTCACAGGTGAGGAAGCGAGTCTTCTACAAGGGGCTTTCTCAAAGAACACTGTAAATGCCAGCTAACTCTTGGGTGTAGAGGGCCGTCCTGCATATGTCCTTTGTGTGTGTGAAGTGTTAAGCCATCTCTGGGGAACTGTCACCCACAGATGTCAGCGTTACCTCCACCCCCGCTGCCTCAGATTGTGTCAACCAAAACCGTGCGGTCAAGTGTCTCCAGGACGAGTCACCGCTGGCTGACAGGCTCTGTTCTAAACAGGGGAGTAAGTAGTCAAAGATGGCACCCCTGGTGACTAGATGACTGGTTAGCCCTGCATCTCCTTCCAGACTCCACATGGGAGGCCCACCTACCCTAAGAGGACAATCTTACAGCTCCACAGAGAGTTACCTGCCTCAGGTGCTGGTGAGTTCCTGGGAGGGAAGATTTCTGTTTACAAGTATTTCTTGTAGAAAGAAATCCTTTTTTCTGCTATGATGGTAGGAAACTCCATGTACCCCATTTTTACCAAATGTTAACTGCTCCAAAAATAGTTCCATTCTTCTCCTGAGCAGGTCTGCATTAACAAAACAACAGCACTCAGTGCGTGTTATTCACTGAAGTGTTTCAGTAAAAGCATTGCAGACGGCACTTCCTGATGGCTCAGTGGTTGGGTCCAACGTCTCTGCAGGAGAGCAGTCCACATACATCCCAAGGTCCCGGGTTCGCATCCCAGGACTGGGGGTAAAAACCATTGTGAACAACTAAATAAAAATGCTTCTTCCTCTCCTCTCTCTTCCTGCCTGCTTGTTCCCCTTCATTCCTGCCGGGACCTTTCCTTTAAAAACAACTAGTGGAAATGTGTGTTTTCTGTATACCTACCTACATACCAACTTCCATTTCACCTCTCCGCCCACGAAGCCAGGTTTACAGAAAATAGACCAAGACCTTGAGAGAAAGTTTGCTGACTGTTGGGTTAGAGGAGTAGTTATGGATTCCACCTCCATTTCTCCTGACAAGGCATTTTACGGGGAGCCGCGCTCTGCCGGAATCTTGGATTGCAGGAGTGGAGAACCCGATCCCCAGCCCCCATCACTGGCTGTGCGACCTCTGGCAGGTTATTCAAACTCTTTGCTTTGGTGTCTTCATTTATAAAGTTTTCAAAACATCCATTTGAACCAACTACGGAGAGTCCATTTGCACGTGAGAATTTATATAAATACAAAGTTGTCAGTGCAGTATCTGACTTATGGGAAGTGCCCTTCAAATGTTAGTGATTATTGTCATTAACACATTCATATCGCCATTGCCCCGGTCTTGTAAAGGCCTGGTTCAAGCAGCTGTGATCAGAGCTGAGCCAGGCCCTTCATCCTCTTCTCTGGTGGAGTTGGCCCCTTTTCTCTCTCCCAACAACTGGCTTTAGCAATTTTTAGTCCTGGCCTCCTCCAGGCTCTTTGGAGTGAGAAACGGTAAATATTTGATTGAATTTGAGAAAAAGAAAGGTCACCGGTTGGACCCTCTCTTCAAACATTAGTGAGGGCTGAGTTGATTTTTCACAGATGCATTCAGAAATGTAGAAAATGTGTTAGCAAGCCTTCCTTACTTTGCCCCACTCCACCCAGCTCATGCTCCCTATATCTGCTGTCTGTTCGGCAGAGAGCTCTGGACTTTGACCCTTTATGGTGCTCCCGTTTGAGAGATCTTCCCAGGAAAACCAGCTGCAAGTCTGATGAGTCTATTCCGGAGTGCGGTGCTGGGGTCTGAAAACATCAGGGAAGCAAATGCATATTCAACAGTTATTGCCCACTTACCCAGGCCAAATGCTATCCAAATGCTTTGTATGCATGTGGTTTGGATTCTTGCTGCCCAATGGGTAGCCTCTTTCATTAGCGCATCTTACCGATAAGGACACTGAGGCTCAGAGGAATTAAGTGACCTGTCCAGAGATTCCTAGATGGAAGTAGCCAAGCTTTCAGGCTAGCTATATGCAACTGGATTTATACTGACTTGATGAACAAGACATGGGTGGAGCTGGGTAAGAGGGTAGAGAACTCTTCATACTATTTCTACAACTTCTGTAACGATTTTAATGTAAAATATTAATAAAAATAAAATATGTCATTTGAATACCCAGCATGTCCTCAGTCCCAGTCCCTTAGGAATGCATGAAAAGAAAATGTTCATGAACCCGGGCCTTATGCAATGTTGATCTTCTCTTCCTGTAAGGCTGTCAGTCTATCAGAGCAGGAGCCCACCTGCTCTCATGACCTCATTTTAACTCAATCATCTCTTTAAAGTCCTTACGTCCAAGTAGAGTCACATTCTGAGGTACTGGGGTTTAGGACTTCAACTTTCAAAGTGTCAGGGAGACCCAATTCAACATATGGGGCCCCCTGGATTGGCGGGAATGGGAAGGACTAAAAAAAGCATCCATCCATCACTAAACTAATCAGATGGAGGAAGAGCTATGCGGAAAAATATGCAGAGGCATCAGGCAGCTTCAAGGTGGAGACACATTCAGTGGTTAGAATGAACCAAGCAGAAAATGATCAGACACTTGACAACCGCCTGAGCCAAGCTTGGAAGACTGGGGACGCGCAGGAAACCATTCAGACATACTAGATGCTGGGGGTCCGGGTGTCGGGGCACCTGAAGAATTTGGAGTTCAGACATTGGAAAGAGGTCACTTCTTCTTGTTAATTGAAGGGATATTGCATTTTGACATTCACTTGTTTTGAGGTTTACCTAATAGCATTTTTACATTTACATATAGCACAGGAGCTTTACCCCAATATTCCCCGCCTTTTTTCCTCCATTCCTTCTAAGTTAACTCCCTTTATCCAGTTCCCCCACCCCTCCCTCCTCACTTTGAAAGGCATTGATTTGTCTTTTTGTCTCCCACCATTAAGGTGGTTCCCTCTCCCTCTGCCTCCTTCTCTGTCCCGCTCGCCCCCGCCTTCTCCTCTCCCTCTGCATCCAGACTCTTCCATTAAATCCTTTCTCGGATGCAAACCTTTTAGGGAGTCTGGTCCCAGAATTGGGGAGCAGAGGCAGGTCTGAGAAGAAAGGAGTCACTCCCCTAGGAGGCTGCGCCCCAGGCGCCCCCTGCACAAGGGATCCCCTCTGCCTTCTCTGGAAGCCTGACGGTGGGTGCTGGCATCAGGCAGAGGCAGGGAAGCTCTGGAACAGTGATGCCCACAGACCTGCTCTTTCTGCCCCCACGCTCCCTGGCCCAACCAGCATCTCCGAGAGAAGGACTCCCAGCCTGGCTCCTGCATCCTGGGGTCACACGGCGCAAGCCCGTCGCCTCAAGGCTCAGCCCAAACCCTTGTCACCACCCTGGGAGACAGAGAGCCGGTATGTTTATTTCCAAGGGGGGTTCTCCCTCCACTTCCCCCTTTCTCTTTACATGACATGGCTGTAACGACATGACTAGAATCTTCTGAGGCCAGATTCCTTTTTATTTTTCAGTAAAAGCAGCCAAGGATTTGTCGGCTGAGCTCGGAAAATATTTCATTCCTACTTCAGAAAGGCCAGCTGAGGCCTGACAGCCGATGGGAGTCCGTGTGGGAAAGTCACGCCCCACCTGATGTGTTTGCTCAGACACATCCTGTCCCCAGAGGGTCTCCTTCTGCCATGCGGGGATTAAGGTTTTCTAGAGCCCTTTCATTCACAGCGTCTACAGCTCATGAGGAGACAGCACTGCCCCGTAACTCAGGCTGCAGGGGACAGTAAAGGCCATGAGTCTCCCTCAACGTCGCCCGAGCCCCCTCCCCAGCCATGTCCACAAGGCTTCCAGGCCATGGCCAGAGGGAAACTTCTGGAGGCAGACAGTCCTCCCTTCTGCTCAGTCCTGCTTGGATACCTCCAACCAGCGGGAGAGGACAGTAGGGACCTGGCATTTACTGAGTCCCCACTTTGTGTCACGGCTTTACATATGTCACAGAAACCTGCAGACAGAAGCTGCAATTCGTTTCCAGGTGAAGAATCTGGATTCAGAAAGCTAACCTAGGAATGCTGGGACTGGCCGTGCAACTCAAGGTCATGATCTCACAACTTCCTTCCTTCCTTCCGTGTTTCTCTCCTCCTGCCTTCCTCTACCCTTTCCTTCCTCTCCCTGTCTCCTCTCTCTCTCTCCCTCTCTCTCTCCCTCTCTCTCTCTCTCTCCCTCCCTCTCTCTCTCTCTCTCTCTCTCTGTGTGTCTCTCTCTCTCTCTGTCATCTCTCTCTCTCTCTCTCTCTCTCTCTCTCTCTCTCTCTCTCTCTCTCTCTCTCTCTTCTCTTTCTCTCTTTTTGTGTGTGTTTAGAAATAACCATAGAGATGCATGAACTAGAACTCAGATCCTCTCTCTGGCTGTCATAGCGCAGCTTATTTATGGTTGCAATTGTCCTGGGCATTTAAGCCCCATGGTTATGAGTATGGACTTTGGCACCTAAATAGCTTTGTTGTAAGAGTCAAATAAGATAATGCATGTAAAATATGAGACACAATTCCTGGCAAGTAATAAGCACTCAAAGCAATTTTATTATTACTTTCCAAAATGCAGTATACACTGTGTCTCCAGAGCCTCATGCCCCAGTCACTATTAAATTCTAAAATCTGGAATTACTTTCCACATTATTAAATGAGCATACAAACATCAATAAAATAGGTACTATATGAACCTTTCCACTATAATGAATAAATGAATCTGGCAAAAAAAAAAATCAGCTGCCTCTTTATGTTAGATACAAGATTCCAAAGACTAAAAGAAGATATTGCCTTAAACTTGTTACAAGTTCCAGAGGAGGAGATACACATGTCAAGGAAGCCAAACGTATTAGGAGAACACAGGTGAAAGAGCACTTCTTCTTCCTGGAGATTCCAAAAGCTTCATAAAGAAGATGTCAGGGTGTCAGGCATGACGGAGAGCTACACATTACAGAACAGGCAAGAGAATATTCTAGATGGCACAGATACACCCAGTGCAGAGGTCAGCCTGCCAGGGCCCAAAGGTGGGTGGAAAGAGGCGGAAAGGAGCCTCAAGGCACCCTGTGCTCGTGTGTTCATCCATAAAGCAAGTGTGTTTTGAGAGCCTACCACACATCAGACATTGTTGTAAATGCTCAAAGGCGGGTAAAGCCAAGCACCAATCCAACAAAAACGCCCTGCCCTCCTGCTGCTTGCATTCTAGTTGGCAGAAACAGACAACACAATAAAGGATGGAAGTGGACATCTGGAGGGGTTGGAAGGCCCAATAGTCACCATCAAAGATGACTTCATCCTGATCCTTGCACTCTGTGAGCCTGTGAATTAAGGTTGCTGACGGAATTATGTTTACTAAGCTGCTGACCTTAACATAGGAACGTGTTAGGGATGCTCTTGGTGGGCTCCACGCATTCACGAGTGTCCTTAAAAGTGGGAGACGGAGACAGAAAGAGAATGTCAAGGGAAACGTAGCTGTCGAATGGCCAGCGTCTCGGTTGACTTTGGAGATGGAGGAAGAGACTACAATCAAGGAATATGGGTGACCTCCGCACCTGGAAAAGGTAGGGAATGGATTAACCATCCCCTAGAGCCTCCAGAAGGAATGCAGCCTGGTCACCTGGACTTTTCCCTACCGAGACACTGTGTTGTTTGGCTGCTAAGCAAGTGTCAGGGCAGCAAGATGACCCGAGTACAGGTGGCTATAGGAGCCGGAAGGGAAAAGCAGAGCCGGGAGGGAGCCAGCCAGTACTCCAAGTATGTGCAGCAGGTAGGGGCCAGGGTTCAGTGAGGTTCGGTAAGGTGATCATAAAAGGTCTCTCCAGGAAGCTGATATTTGGACAAAGAACTGAGTAAAGCGATGCAGAAAGCCAGCCTGACATCTGGAGGAAGGGGCTCCGGGAAGCAGGAGCAGCAAGCTCATGGCTCAGAGGCGGGAGTGCATTTGTGTGTGCAAGGGAGAGCACAGTGCCTGGTGTGGTCAGAGCAGAGGGGGCAAAGGAGAGAGAAGCAGGGTTGCTGGCAAGGTGGCCGGACCTGGAAGTACTGGCACTTTCCCTCTGCCTTTGATGGAGGGAGCTGGGCAGACAAGACTCGGTGGGTTCCAGCCACTCACAGACCCCGACTCCTCTCTCAGAGCTAGATGGGAAAGGAAGTCCAGTCTGAGGTCGCTGCAGTGACACAGGTGAGAGTGACAGTGGTCACACGGGGTCAGAGCCGTAGAGGTCAGAAGCGGCGGTGAGAACCCTGAGGCCACCGCTGTGACCGCCTCTCAAGGGCCCAGGAGGGACGGGATGTGGCAGGAAGGGAGGACTTGCCGAGGAAATGCAGCTTGACTGCTTTGTGGCCTGAGCGACTGAGCGAATCTCAAAATTTCCCTCAATGTCTTTTCAGAGACCACTTGGGCCCCCTCAGCTCTCTCCAAGCTCATTTGAGGTTTCTGACCTGCAGCCTTTCTCAGGGTCTCAGAGGCTGGCTGTCTGCTGGGGATGATGGTGCCTCACATGAGCAAGAGGGGTCCAACGGGGTTGAGCAGGGGCAGCCAAGCCACGTCCTGGTGGAACTGCAGGCTGTTGCTACGACCTGGCAAAGTGTGGAGAAGCCTACATATTTTTCACTCTCTGAGCTCGCGGGTCAGCATCTTCTGAAGGACGTGGAGCTGTCTGCACCCCACACTGTAGGGAGCTGCATCAAGGAAATGCATTAAGGAGAATCGGCAGGAGGCAAAGGTACCGCTGGTCAGGCTCCCTACCTCTCAATTATTTATTGCTCATAATTTCCAGCAAATCGCTGGCTGTTTATTGGTGATCATCCATTATTGAAGCGCTTCCTAGGGCCTGGGCCAGGTTTTCGGGAGCTAGAGTGGGGGCGTACTCTGAAAGCTGTTAGACAACCCCCAGGGAGGACGGGGTCTCCGGAGTGGCTGGTCCTCCACCGGGATACACCTTTTAATTGTTGGCTTTTGTGGGAGCCGGGGATTGGTGGAGCTCCAGCATGTGGTTTACCATCGGTAATTGACAGAGCCCTGACGTTTCGGAGCATGTGTGTGTGTTAAGTTGCCTCGTCTACGGGATGACTGTGAAGCCCCCATGGTGGTGAGCTTTACGCGGTTCACGAGCGCTGCTTCTGCCTTTGGACTCAACCCTGCACATACATCAGAGCTGCCCTTCCCAGCACACGCCGAGTCAACAATTTGGCAATCATATTAAAAGGACTGGCAATGACTAGTCATTTATTCACCAGAGAGCTTTACTCCATCTTCGAAGACAATGCTATCATCAGACAGACACAGAATTTCCCTCTATCTCTTGCTTTTTCACGTCCCTGCAATCTATACCAGGCTCCTCTAATCCATCGACAAATCCTCTTGGCTCTCCCTTCCCTATATAGAGATATATATTTCATTTTCCCACCTCTCTCTCTTTCTACCATCACTATATGGGTCTAGGTTACCATCAGCACCATCTCCCATTTGCATGGTCACTATGTTCTTCCTCCTACTCTTCTTATTTCTCCTCTCACCCCTTCTAGTCCATCTCCACCCAGTAGTCATCATTCCAGTCGAAAAACTGAAAGCAGATGACACCACCCTGTTAGCCTCTACAAAAGGATGATAGGATGTCTTCTAAAAGCCTCGAATGCCTTACCCTTGCAATGGGCCTACACGCATTAGTCTGGTGTGCAAGCCACCTCTTGAATATCTCATACAAGAGTGTCCCTCTTCTATGACTCCAACCTGCTGGCTTCTGGCCAGTGACTTGAGCAAGCTTTCCCTGCATCACCATTCTCACACACATTCATGCCTTTCATCCACATCTTCCCAGGACCCATCCCTTCTCATTAATCAACCTGAGCAATAAAGAGAATCTCCTTGGAGAGTCTTCCTTGACCACCATCCTGTCTTGAAAAGGTTTCTGTTCACACAATTATTCACTCTTGTTGGCTTCTGGTCTCCTTCTGGTAACTCCTGTACCATTTGCCAATCACTTATCCATCTTCACTTAGTCTGTAAACTCTACAAGGTCTTCACAAGTATCTAGCACAAGGGGACACACAGTAGATGATAAGTATCAGTTACTATACAACAAAATAAACAACTAAATAAGATAACCATCTGCGACCCCCAAATAGCGCTCAAAAACCTAAAAAGTATGCGCCACCTCTCACAGTACTCTCAACCTCCCACAACCAGCAACCCTCATGTCCTTCATCCTCTAAGGATGTCCCCACCGCTGTACGGTTCAAGGTTAAAGGGATCCCAGGGACTTTTCCTCTTGGAATAGGGACTGCAGGCTAAATAAGCGTCCCTCTTCTGCCTGAAACCTGTCAAACCAGGGACAACTCTTGTCTTAGAACCCAGGTATGACTTTGTGAGACAACCATGGCCACTGAAAATTATTTTTTGTAATGACTCAGGCTGCCTTCCTGAGGTGCGCACCATTTTATTCTATATTCTGATTTCATGAATAATGTGGAATTCAGAGTTTTCTAGATTTGAGTTTGAATTCTAGCTCTGCTACTCAGTTAGCTGCACAGCTCTGGACAAGTGGCCAAAACTCTCTGAAGCTCAATGCCTCTTTGTAAAATGGAAGAAACAGTAGCTTCACCACACCAAGTGTACACATAAAACAGTGCTGGTATGTGCCTAGCACTGTGCCTGACACCGTGAACCCTCAAAACTATGAGTGATTGCAGTGACTATGAGACTGAAAAGAGAGGAACTAAGAGTGTAGGCTGGGGCCAGACTGTCTGGTTCCAACTACAGGCTGGCTTCTCACAATCTGGGCTTGTGGCAAGCGTCTGAATCTCTCTGTGATTTGGTTTCCTCATCTCTAAAACAGAGATAGTCGTAATCCTCACTCAACTCGTTAGATGGTTTTAGAAATTAAGTAGTTCCGTGTTTGTGAAATACATACTTAGAACAACACCATCCTGTAGTAAACACACATAAATGTTAGCTCTTGTCCCTGCCATGATGCCTCTACTCTGGCTACTCATCTTGAATTTTACTGTTCTGTTTTATTGCTATCTTCTTTAGAGGGATCCTAAAGAAGTAAGCATTGGCTAGAACAGACCCAAACATCCATCTACCAGGAAGCAGCACCCATTATGTTGTATGAGTTTCTGGGAAGATATGAAGGGAGACGCTATATGGGTTGTCACTTGATGCCCACAGAATCTGTGACTATAAATTCCTGAATTTCCATATTTGATGATAAACAAAAATGGCAGCTGTTACATTTAGATGAGCACCATACCGGTGTCCTTTGGAAGGAAAACAGGAAAAAAAATACAGAGGTGAATGGTGTGTGTGTGTGTGTGTTCCAATTTATGAAATCTTGGTTTAACCAAGTTGAACAGTTGCCTTTACTACAAGACTTCTCAGGAGCTTTAATCAGCTAATGTTCTTTGAAAACCTCTAGGAGGGAGACACAGAATGCAGGGATTCCAGACTGATTTGGCTGGGGCATCGGTGTTCTGGGAACATCTATTAACCATCCATTAATGACTCATCAAATTAGATTTTTACAGGGCTAAGTTGGGGAAACTCTATTATACATCAAATCCACTACCTGAAAATGGGCAGGGGCAGAAAACAGTTGATCAGATCATTGCCTGGTTCATTCAAGAATGCCTTAACAGTTACCATAGTGAGTAGATTGAAATCCTCCAGGACCCCAAATGACTTTGGTATCAGAGAGGTCTGAGTTCAGAAGACATTCATTCGCAGAAGAATTTCTGATTCGTGGAGTCTGTGGTCCTCAGTGGGATCTCTGGAGCACAGAAAAAAAGAAATTAAATTATTGAAGGCCACTGATACCTCCTCTCTTGTTTCTTCCTACTGAATCATACGGATTCCTTCTACACTTTAGACACATCTGTAAAACAAGTGTGAAATTATATGTTCTCCTCAGTGCCTTCCAACTAGAATGTTCCAAGAACCTCGCAAGGGTCCGAATGTGTGAATGTAAGCTGGTATAGCCACTGTGGTGTATGTCAATGTCTCAAAAAATTGAAAATAGAGCTTCCATAGGATCCAGTCATCCCACTTCTAGCTATGGATCCAAAGGAGATGTATGCATCCCTGCGTTTATTGCCCCACTATTCAGAACAGCCGAGATATGGAACCAACCTAAGTGCTCACCTGTGAATGACTGGAGAAGGAAATCTGGTCTCTATACACTGGGAATACTAGTCAGCCATCAAAAGGTGAAACCTTGTCATTCACGACAACATGCGAGAAAATTCAAGGCTCTTTTGTGGAGTGAAATAAGTCAAAAAGAGAATGACACATATTAGATGACCTCATCTATATTTGGAATATGGAAAACAATGCAAATTAACTAATTGGACACAATTAGAATCAACATTTGGACTTAACAGCCCAACTGAGACGGCCAGGAATATGGTAGTGAAGATTAAGATGTTGTGGAAGAAGGGCTTTACTCTTTTATTCCTTTTTTTATCCTTTTTTCTTGGCTTTGTTTTTGTTTTTTTCATTTTTTTAAAAGCCCAAGTCACAGTTCCTATAATGATCAAAAAAACAAGTTCATCTTCATTTTTCTCATTCATACCAGAGAGAATCTATGGGGTTTTGCTTAACAGAGTGAAGATGACTGTATAATTCCAAGAGTAATTAGGACCCAAGAATATTTCTATTGTTTTAGAGATCTTTCTAATGTCAATATAATTTAATGAAAAACACAAATTCCATTAGCCAAATTACATTTTACTATTAAGGACAAGCTAGGAAGAAAACTAATGAAATTTTTCCATGCAATTCTTCTCTCTGATCTCTCCCCACATGTGAGTGAGAATTTACATGTTGATTGCAAAGGTTTATGTCTTCATGTTTTGTTGGATCTGTGTCTCGTTATACTCACCACATCATAAGAGAGCGCCTGTGAAAATTAGAGCACAGCTTTATTTATCGCTGGGTAAGATATCTTTATCCTTGAGCAGAAAATATAAGCCCCTAAATTAGCATTGATAATTGATAGGTGAAGGGAATACTAATTCAAGAATTAACTAATTGCTTTATTTTCCCAATTAGCTGATCTTTGTTCATTGACTGGAATCTTACTAAGTTTCCACTTAATCATGTATTGATGGCAGATGATGAACTAAGTGCCTTAATTCATTGCTAAGAGACTTTTGATAGGCATCCTGTCTAAACTCCCATGAGTCCCAAGGAAAGCCCCTCTGCCTTGAGAAATCTGGGCCAACATAAAAGGAAGCGAGCACTTTGGAATTTTCCAAATGCACGCTAACGTGTAAACTGAGCACACTGGGTTGGGCTGGATCATGAGCCAAACACGAAAGCTTAAGACCTCCCACCCCAAATAAGAGCAGTGAGTCCTCACATCTTCCACTGTGGTTTTGTAGTCTTTCTGGGATGAACATTCCTGGAGGTTACTTCATTTGCTTCCATGTGTTCAGGAAGTTTGCTAGCGATGACCTATGATTCAGTCCTGCTCATTCTCTCCTATGGCCAGTGCCCTGTGTTGAGTCAAGGGCCTAAGGAAGACTGGAAGAGACAGGGTCCATCCACAAGCTCAACTGTGTTTAAAGACTTCTCCGAGCCCATCATCATGACTCAGAAAGCCCAACCCCCAGGCTCGTAGACTGATGGAAAACCTTGTTGGCTCATATTGAAACTCCTCTCCATGGTATGTTTCACTCCATCTTGGACTTGTCCAGGTACTTGTGTAGACTCTGCCCCATAAACCAGCCATCGCCTCTGAGCTCAATCCTCAACTTAAAATCCTTGGGTGGCTCCATACAGATGCTGAGTGGTGGTGGACATGAACAATGGCTCTTGAATCAGAGTCTACATTTGAATTTACCAACTAGCTATGCATGCAGTCATTTAACATTTAAAATCAAAATTTATATTCACAAAGTATGAATTATAGCTACACCTGTGAAAGCTGAAAGGTTTAAGAGGAAAGCACATCAATGTCTGCAACATACATGAAAGTGCAATCTAAAAGGAAGGTGGACTGTTGGGTGATTAGAGCTATGGAGGAATGATGAATGTGATAAAGAAAATGGTGCAAAATGTCCATTGCAGCAGATGGGTGCTGGTGTGCGCATGGTCCAGTTCTTGCAAATTTATTGTATTCTTGAAAATTCTCATCATAAAATATTGTTGGAAAAATGCTGAGTAAATTAAAACTAGCTAAATAAATGTGCATATACATACATGAGAGAATAAATAATCAAGCTTATCACTCACCTGCCGAAAGCCCTTAGATGAATCTCAGTTATTTACAGGGTGAATTCTGTAGGCCTTACCAGCCCTTCACAAACTGATCTCTTTCTATCTCTTCTGCGTCATCTCTTCTCACCACTTGATGCATCTGTTAGCAGCTTGTAAATCCTTCCAGACCCTATTTGCAGGTTGTTCCATCTACATTGTTCCATCTACATTA
Source organism: Solenodon paradoxus (assembly GCA_004363575.1). Lineage (NCBI taxonomy): Eukaryota > Metazoa > Chordata > Mammalia > Eulipotyphla > Solenodontidae > Solenodon > Solenodon paradoxus. The sequence goes on from RJWH01002988.1 coordinate 175,684, forward strand.
TCACCCTGAGCCTCCAACCCTGATCCTTCAACCAGGATCCAAACTCTCTCTTTGGTCCCCTAGTCAGTCCTACTTTACTCTTTCCTTAAAAGCCACCTTCGACAGCACGCCCTGGTGGAGTAGGTGTGGGGCACAGGCCACATACATCCCAAGGTCCCAGGTTTATATCCCAGCACTGGTGGGAAGAACCAAGACGAGCAAGTAAATCAACTAAATAAGATGCTTCTTCCTCCTCTCTCATCCTGACTGCCTGCCTCTGCTCACCTTCATTCCTGCCTGCACCTTTCCTTTAAAAATATAAATAAAAATAAATTTTGAAAGCATCACCCTTGACCACGGGCTTTGGCTCTTGGCATTTTGAGAATCAAAACTTGACTCCATTTATAATAATATTTAACTCAGTTCACTCTTTCATCCCTTTGCCATCCATTTTAGTCTGCTCCAAATTACTTGTTGGTTATTTCAACTTGTGGTCCACAGGAAATGTAATAGAGATATATTCTGATTTTAACCAATTCACCAACAACAATGATGATCAAGCAAGGCCCTGATGGAGGTCCATGGTCCAGAGTCACAACCATCCTCCTGACTCTCCTATTCTTCAGCAATCACCCCTGGGTTATCATTGTCCAAAACTGCGAGGAAGCCATGGATTGCTTCAGACATGTAGACCGCCTTCGTCCATCTCTTGTAAAGCACACCATGCAAGTCTATACCAAATATCTAGTTAAAATCAAGGTAGAGAGTCTGCCATCTTCCCTGATCCAAAAAAGAAGAAATGAGGCCAACGTAGCAGAATGCAGCAACCCAGTTGGCCTTGGCTGTTCAAAGCTGGGCTGTGTGCACAAAGGAAAATGAGCAGAATGTGTTGGGAATATGACAGTAGTCACTAAAGGGATGAAATAGTCACTAAAGAGAGACTGAAATGGAATGACAAGTTTAACAGTTATGGAACACTTGCCCTGGCTTTGAGGGATGAAGAAGAGTTTGGCCAGGAGAAATATTCCACCAAAAGGGAATGATATCCCCACAAGCAGGCAGGCGTAAGTCCTGTAGCCCCAGCCAGTGAGCAGAGGCGCACACGCGTGTAATGTGATGACACTGAAAGTGAACCCCAAGACCAGTCTAGGGGAGTCTCTTCTCCTGCACGGCAGGGGGTGACCTGTGAACCCAGAGCTGCCAGAGCTGCTCCAGGCCAACAGGAGCTAGATCTACAGTTTCCAAGGGGGTGGCCGTGTGGTGAGAGCCTGCGTCCTGCATGCTGTGACTGGCACTGCTGGGCCAACGCTCACGTGAAGCGCTTGACTTTCAGGACCCATTCATCTTCTTGGCTGGCGACTGCTATCTACTGGTAGAGTAATCTAAGCTAATTGAAGTCAGGCTGGACCTTCTGCAGACGTGAAGGGGAAACAGAACAAGTATTATTTTAGACAGAGAGCAACGGCAAGTCTGAGAGGCTACAAGCTATGAAAATACGTGGATAATAAAAGTACAGACCGGGGACGCTGGTGAGAGGAGAGCCGTGGATGAACGAAAGGTCAGATGGGACTACAGAAAAGCACAGAACTCACTTGAACCAAGTTCAGAAGGGTCTTCTCTCCCACCTGTGGCCAGTGCGCACCGCTTCCCCAGGCAGTAGGGAGCCATGGATGGTTCCGCACAGGAGGCCCAGGAGTAGAGCACTTCGGCGCAGACGTCTGCGGGGCAGGGGTGCTGTGACCATGGTCTGGCACACTTCCTCCTCCTCCTGTGTTTCTCTCCCTTCGCTGAGCCACATAACCACCTTACTCACAAGAAAAAGCCTATTAAAAATGTATTTTATCGATTACCCTGGGCCTACAAAACCTTGCTCCAAGGAGTAACATTTTCCCAGCCAAGCTCTTACTTGCTGGCTTGCCAAGCCTCTCTCTTTTCTTGGGAAGAGTTTGGGGTGACTCCTGAGTATCAAAAATAAGGGTGTCTTCTCACCCAGGAGGATCACGGAAGAGCCTTTCTCAAGACTGCCCTCCCCATGCCGCGGAGTAAGGTGGTTTCCTGTTCTAAATATTTAACGTGATGCCTTCGGTATGTGCTCCCGAGGATGAGCACTTACAAGCTGATGTTTATGAAGGGGGAGGGCGAGGAAGACCAAAAGACACGCACTCAAACAAATCCAACCAAGCCACCCTACTCCCAGCCCCACTCACAGAGCCAGAAGAACACTCATGATTTGTGGATCCACTTGCAGAAGCGAAAAAACAAAAAACAGCTCTCTATTTTCCTAACAGGGGCTGCAAGGGAAAGAAGCAGCTTTGCTCAGGCTTCCTTTGAAACCAGAAACCCCACTCCCTTTGTCCTGACAGCTTCTGAGTGGAGCCAGAAAGAAAGCTACACACACACTTTTCAACTTCCTTCCCTCCCCAAGAGAGGGCTCTGGGAATTTTCTCAGTGGATCCGCCTCCTGGGGAGAAGGGAGACCTTGCAACAGTGGGGAAAGGATGGTGACAGGGCATCTGCTTTGGGGCAGTCTGAGAGCCATGTGCATGTGTGTGTGCTCTCACGTTCATTGTTATACATATGTGCTCATACGTGCTAGAATTCAAGGTCAAATAGCAATTTGGACCACCTGATACCATGCTGGGGCTTGGCGGTTCATCGCCAGTCTCTCTTCCCAGCCTCATTTCCTGGGGACGGGGGAGAGAGCGCGACGTCTCGAGCTAGTATGAGAAGTGAATTGAGAGCTGAGACATGATCTTAGCTGAGAGCAGGGTTCCCACAGAAGAGAGGGGTCCAGGCTTCAGGAAGTTTGTCCCTGGCACCTAAAGACAGCAATGGGTTCAAGAACAAGAGAGAATAGTCTTGAGAAATAAGGAGCTGGTAGCAGGAGCAATATTCAAAATATTCAACAAGCAGTGTGGTAAAGACACAGATGACCGGGACAAAGGTCTGCTGTGGACCAGGAGCTGACAGGGGCACCCCAACTCTGACCCACACTGTGTGCTGGGAAAGGGACCACAGCAGGATTTGGACTTGAATGAATATAGAATCGATTTTTAATCTATTTTTTGCTTATAATCATGCATGATTGCCAAAAAAATAATAATCTCTTCTGATTTACTAGATGAGAAAACTTTTCAGCATGGAAGTCCCCAAAGTGATCTCACAGGAGAAAAAAATGCTCAACAGGCTGCCCACAGGGTAATTAATTGTGTTCAAATGAGTTGGGAGAAAGCCTTAAGTTCAACAAAGATTAACCTTTTATTTTCTCAGTCTGCAATAACAATGGGTGTTGACAGTCTCTCAAAAGAGGAGGTTGGCTGGAGCCTGCGACCTGGCTCAAAATTTATCTGCCTGCAACATTCTTGGCTTGAGAAGCTTCTGGAAGTGGTGGTATTTGGACAGCAATTAGGAAAAGATGGTGCTGGAGATCACCATGATTTTCTAGAAGGGACCGGGCTTTCTTGGGAGCTGGTAAGGTCACAGCTGGGCTCAGGATACGCAGAGTAGCTGGGCCATAGGTTTCTCTCGGGGCCTCTGTGAGACAAATTGGGTGTTGAGCTCAGTGATTCTAGAGCCTATGCCCCCGCTGGATTCTGGAGCCATGAGACAAACTCAACTGGACACACAAGGAAAGGGCACAGCAACCTTCTGAGCTATGACTGCTGCATCGTCCTCCAACAAAAGGAATTCTTTTTCCGTCTCAGTATGCATTGCTCTTTTCCTTTAGTTATTATGCATGATTATCAATGATCCCTGGCAGAGTTAATATTTACGACATATTTACCACATGCCAGGTACCATGCCTAAGGGGCGCATATTATATTTCCTTGAATCCTCTCAACAAACGGACTTAAAGGGGTTAAAATGATCTACATTTTACACCTGAGGCTCAGGGAAGCCCTGAGACTTGACTTGATCAACTTTCCATCGTCAGCAGAAAAGCTGAGAAACGCATCCAGAGCTGGCTCTACAGTCCAGGACTGACAGCCGATTGGCGTCCCCGAACAGAGCACGGCGGGCTTCCGACTGTGGCATTAGTCACCCCGACGTGCTCTGTGACTTCGAGCTCATGACCTGACGTCTTTGTCCCCATGTAACTGACCCTCTTCGCTTAATGCGGAGCTGGCCAAACGAGTTGTTCAATTAGGTGGCATCAAAGGCAGAAAGAGGGAACTGTGTTCATTCATTTACTCACCCATTTCTTTACTTATCCACCCATGAATTCAAATTCATGCCTGAACTTTAATATGGTCTTATTTATGGACATTTCTGATGCATACAAATCACTGCATGTCTCCTTAGGGAATGGGACAGATTTTTTTCTAAACTAGGAGTCCAGGCCAATTTCCGACTCTGCAGAGATTCATTCTGTGCTAAATCACCTCTCGGCTGGACATTTTTCTCCTCTGTAAAATAAAGGGTGAATCTGGTGTGACTTTCCACTCGGACCTGCTCTCAAGCATTATTTCCCAAAGTGCATTCCGTGGATTAGCCACATGATGATCATCTGAAATACTTATTAAAGATGTTTTTCTGAGCTTCACCCAAGACCTAATCAACTTTAACGCCTGGAGTAGGAATTTGCATTTTTTTTTTTAAGGAAAGGTGCAGGGAGGAATGAAGGCAGGCAGGAAGAGAGAGGAGGAAGAAGTACTTGTATTTATTTTATTTAATTGTACATTGTGGTTGTTCCCTCTGGTCCAGGATGCGAACCTGGGTCATTGGGATGGATGTAGACTGTGAGGCGAAGCTGGTGACCCTAACCGCTACTCTACCAGCTCATGCTGTAATCTGCAGTTTTCAGAAAAGCTCTCTGATTGATTTGCATGCAAAAGGGGGTCCCAGATCAAAATGAGTTGGAAAAGGTGAATGATCTAAGCGCCTGTGGAAGATTTACAATGTGCACCAGCATCTTAAAAGCTCCCAGAGTCCTGTGGGTGAGAAATCCGTTCAAGAAAAATAGAACTGGGTATTTCTAGAGTGACTCTGGTGTTTGATGATGAGAAGTTTCTGTTTTCTGCCCATGACTGCCCCGTCCCGCCTCCACCCCTCTTTACCGGTGGCTGTTCTGAAGCATGATAGAAAACGAGTGATCTGCTGGGCACACTTTGAGAAAATAAATCTGGGTGACTGGCAGAAGATGCCTCTGTGGGGTCTCAGAGTCAGAGCTCAGTGGGTAGTAACTGGTTGCTTGCCCAATAATGGAAATGAAAAAACAGATGGATTCCAGCTTAAAAGATGTGTTGGGGAGTTAATGGGAAGCCACACACCTCTGCTGGAAACTGTCCGAGGGAGCACTTAGTAACTCCCCAAAATAGCACGCTTAATCCTTTACGCCTGACTCAGGCAAGAGGGAAGGAAAGGGCCTGGGTGATTCAGCCTTCTGCTGCTGTTCAAACTGTTGACTTTGCCATCTAACCTCTTTGATGGTGCTGAAGTCAGGGCTTTGCTCATCTCCCAGGCACCCAGGTTGAAAGAGCTCAGATTAGCTCCATGACTCACGAGTTTACCCTGCCCCTTACGTGTGTTATTCCAGAACAGAACCCAGGTTGGCTCCACCACGTGTGAAATTCCTTGGTGCTACCCAGTCCCAGTGTCCAGATCCAGTCGCGGTAACCTTCGCGTACGGATCCTGAAGTTTGGAGCTCAGTTCCAGCGTGGACGCTGGCGGGCCTGAGTCACGATGATGCAACATCAGTTTCCTCATTCTCCCTTCTCCTTTCTCGGTCTTATTGATTAAGTTCTTGAACTCATGGGTGATGGGGAAGTTGAGTCAGCCCCCAGAGCCTCAGACAGCACCCAGCTCCTAAGCCCTATAATGTGCCAGTCGTCACGTGGAAAATAGGAAACCAAAAAGCTGCCTTTTGCTATTTCATTGTCTCAGATGTTGTCTCAAGGATGAATTGAGATGATAAATGAGTGGAAAATCAACTCCGAATCAAATCTTATGTCATAGTGAGATTATTTTGTGGGAGACATGCATCAAGTTGAAAGTTAGAGACTACTCCATTTTTTTTGGCCTCAATTTTCCTTTCCAGTTTATCGATCCATGATTAATCCAGTTCATTAATCCATTTCTTCAAGATGGACTGCAAACTCTCACTGGAATGTGAGCTCTCTGGAAAGAGAAAGCTTTTCTATTTTGTGTATTACTATACTCCCCAGCACTTAACTGAGTGTCTGGCCCAGAAGATGTGCTCCACAAATAAATATTTGTTGAATGAATTCAGCTAAATTTGGGGAGATTGAAGATGATGGTAAACTGTTTGACGGTTCTCCCACTACGAAGCCATGTCTCCATTCCTTCTCCTGAATCTGAGCTCTATAACTGATCAATAGAACAGCGTAGTTGGACTTTATATATGGCGCCATAGGACTCAAAGAAATCCAGAAAAAAAAATCAGCAAGGACTATGACCGAGACTTGAACATCTTCAGATGTTACTTTTACCGTGTTCTACTCCATAAAAGGAAGGGAGAAATAAGCTTCAGCCTTCAGTGATGCATATAATATGAACCCATTCCCCCAAGACTTGACTAGCTTCTCAGGAGGAGGAGCAGCTGAAGATTTGTTACCATCTTTAATCTACCACATCTCCCTTTCAGGAAAATTAGGAGAATTAAATACGATCATCTATACGAAGTACCTGATGTGTTTCTGTACATTAGGGAAGAAATCCCTTCTTCTGGGTAGAGACAGCAATTTGGCTTACAGAGACAACACTGGGACTTAGCACCCTGTGGAGTCTCACTCAGATGGCACTAAGCAGGACACAGGCTGCACAGCCATACATAGCAGCCCCCCTTCACACATGAGCACGCGTGCCTAACATGCTATCCGATGGGAAAGACAGCTGGTCCCACAGCTTCAGGGGGCATCAGCTGTTGGGCCAACCTGCTGTCTACCCCTTTTCTTCCGCACCCCAAATGGTACCGCTCATCTGGACAGACCAGCAGAACATGGTAAAAGTAACATCCAAAGACTTCCAAGGCGAGGTCACAGTCCTTCTGATGTTTTCTGGATTTCTTAGAGTCCTAAGGCACCATGGATGAAGTCCAACCCTACATTACCTGTACTCCTGTCAGCGCCCTGAGCTCCCCATGGGGAGCACATCCCTCCCCACTGCTGGTAAAAGCAGTTCCAAGGGGATAGATTCTCAGGTCCCACCTCTCCTCCCCGCAGGGGCCTTTGTGTGACCCAGGCTCCGTCAGAAGATACTTTATCCCAGGAATCTGAATCTTAAACAGAGGGGCACATGAACCAAGGATGAGGTGTGCAGTCACCCCCAAGGCAGTTCCCAGGAGGGACTGTGTTCCTTCTACCCAGCTCTCGTGCTTGAGAGTTCCTTGTCACTTCTGACAGCTGGTTCTTTTATTTTGTGAGCTGCTGGGTACTCCTCCAATAAAGCCATGTTTGCATATGTTAGTCAGAATAGGTGTTTGTCGTGGCAATCCAACACCCCGATAAGGACACCTACCCTTCTGACCCCAGGGAGTCTGTTCCTTTTCCTCCATAATCTCCCATCTTCACCGCTTGCCTTTTTCCATCACCTCCTAGCCCTGCAACTGGTCGAGTGTCATCACTAACATTATGGTAATGGCGCGGTTTTCTTTTCCTGGGCCAAACCATCTTCAAGTGACTCATGTGAAAAAGCACGTGTAGGTGTCGGGGTTATTTTGTTGTATCAGTTTAAATTCAAGCTGTGTGACCTGGGTTAAGGTCACTAGCCATTCAAGTCTCCGTTTTTTTTATCCTCAAAATGAAAATCAATGTTTATTTCAGGCAGGAGGTCAGTGCATGCTGGTTGTCACCCACATGAGCTAGGTGCTGAAAGGGCTACGCCTCCCTTCCTGGAGCTTGCAACTGGGCAGTGCCGGCGAAGCCACATGGAGAGACGGTCAGCCACCATCTGCCGGTGGGTACTGCAGGCAGAGCAGGAACCCCTGCTTGTCCCACAGCGAGCGCGTTCCATGTACCAGCTCCGTTCTGGGTGCTTTGTGTGCACACAATCCTCACCGCAACACTGCGAGGGAAACAGAAGGCTCGTCCACACTACACAGATGTGAGAACCGTGGCACCAAGTCATGCAGCCAAGAGTTGAACCCAGGTTTGTTTGACTCCAAATCCATTCTCTTAGCAACTATATACTACAGTAGTCTCTATTTTCTTCATGCTCCACTTCCTCTCCCTACAAAACAGCTGCGCTGCCTAGAATAACTCAGCTAGAATGGGCCTGGCAGTCCTTGTGGTAGTGAGTGGTCTTTATCTTGCGAGTCAATTCTACGTAACTCGTCGTCACCACCTGCACCATGAATTGGAATCCAGATGGAAAAAGATGGTGGTCCTAAGGTGGGCAGCATGGAGAGAAGTAGACAAAGGGCTATTTCGAGAGGAATAGAGAAGGCTGAGGAGCTCACAAGGGACAGCACAGTACCATGAGCAAAGTGGGGGTCTGCTAACTCCCTTTAGGCCAGAGAGCTAAGAGGAGGATGAGGTTGTCAGAACACAGAGAACATGGCTCTGGGGAAGGCCTGCAGATAGGAGTCACGGTCCTCGGACAAGGGACACAGTCAACCCATAGAAGTACACGTAGAGGTAAGTCCACTCCAGCTCACTATAGACTTGACCCATCAGTATTCACCCTGACTTTGCTGTCTTCTAGCTCTGATTTCCTGCCTTGTGCTCCAGCAGCTGATCCCCCCAGACCTGTCCATGCAAGCCATGCGGGTCAGACTCCCAGAGCACAGAATGAAGGAAGACAGGTAGGACCAAGAAAACACCCTGTATCACATGCAGGAACATGTTGGAGCCCAAGGAAAGGCTTGGCGGGGTGGTGTGCCAGTCACATCTAGTCCCACCCACTCAGATGCGAAGGAAAGAGCAGTTTCCAGGCCGGGGGATCAACACGTGGAAAGTTCTCATTCTAGAAAGTTCTGGAACCCAGGTCTTCTACTCCAAACTCTGCATTTTCCACTAGACCCAGCTGTGGCTCCTCACCCAGGCCATAGGTGGGCTGAGTCCGTGGGTAAAGGATTAATGTTCTGGTTGGGAAAGAATAGGCCTCGTGCATACTGGGTGGCCCATTCCAGTTTATTGACCGCCTACACACACAGCACGAGTGCCCTTTCCTCCAAGGACAGAAGCTGGAGAGGACAAATTGCAAGCACATGCATGTTTAAGGAGAAGAGTTCCTCTAGACAATGTGGGCAGTGGACAGGGGCACAGAGCCGGGAGGAGAGGCAGACACGCCCACATGGCATCAGAAAAGGCTTCTTGGAAGAAAAGGCTTCTTGGAAGAGAAGATGCACGAACTGAGTCAGTTCAGACACGAATGGAGTCTCCTCTGGGTGGACTTGATTGGGAAGGACATTCAAGCGTGAGGACACAGCATGGGCAAAGGCATGGAGGCTGGAAATAGCTAGATTCACCCGCGGGTGTAAAAATAGTCCAATGCAGCTGGAGGGAAAGGTGCCAGATGGGGGAGATGGATGGAGAGGGAAACGTGAGACAGTCATCTCCTGGAGACACTCAGAGTCCTGCTAAGTTGAGGCTTTCTGGAAGAGTGGAGAGCGATGTGGCCAGTGCACGCCTTACCCCACACTTTGGGGGTCTTGGAGCAGCACCCCATGTCCACCATGCATTGTCTTGTCTCTGTTTTACATTCTCCAAAGTCGCAAAGGGCATGCTTCGCTGTGCCCAGCCACAGTGCAGAGGGCAGGGAAGGTAGCGCCTTGGAACAGCTCTCCATAAATAAAGGATGGGTCAACCTACTGGTAGGTAACACTGCTCTAGCTTCTGAGACACAAGGCGTGCTCTCCGAGCTTCCCCTGAGCTCCCCATTAGCCTGGACCCAGCTGCCTGAGGTGGTCACCTGCTTCTTAACACATTCTGCTAGCTCTCCCTCGGTCCCCCCCTGTCCCACTCCCTCTCTTTAGCTTCCTGCTGGCAGCTCTCACATAACTATTTGCATCCAAATCCCTGTGTTCAGATCTACCATGAGGACAATGCAAAGGAAGACACACAGACACTGGGAGGTTTTATGAGAGAAGAAGTAATGATTAGCATTTGAAGATGATCAG
>RJWH01002989.1:0-45022 GCA_004363575.1 Solenodon paradoxus
AGGAGGAGAGGAGAGGAGAGAGGAGGAGAGGAGAGGAGAGAGGAGGAGAGGAAAGATGAAGAGAGGAGAGAAGAGGAGAGGAGAGAAAAGAGGAGGAGAGGAGAGAGGAGAGGAGAGAGGGGGAAGGGGAGGAGAGAGAAGGGGAGGAAGGGGAGAGGAAAGAGAACATTATTCCAAACCCATGATACTATTCTTGGATTATGGCTGGGAGGTGTGACTTTGAGCAGTCCTGTGTTAAAACAATTCATGTTTAATTTCTTTGGACACACACGCATATAAAGAAGAAACCATGGCCGTATCAAATTTTTGTTTTTATTATTCTAGTCCAAAAATAAAAGAAAGAAAGAGGAACACCTCAAGATGTAAGTGGTTTCCCTGATACAGCAAGTTCTTAAAGATATATTTTTTATTCTAAAGAATGTTGGCATCGTAGTGACTTCTCATCCATGGTTTGTGCTTTGGCTCAAGCCGCCTCTGCCTGGTGCTGGGCGCTGAATGAAGGGTGTTACTAGAAGGGCCCAAGGGGGACCAGGAGCCAAACCTGCAGTGAGCCCTGCCTGGCTTTCCTTTCCAAAAGGCTGGCGGGAAGGCGGACTCCATGACTCCAGAAGTAAGCGGATCAGAAGTTACTGGCCAAGAACAACCAGAAAACTTGGTGGAGTTTTTGAAAGACACACTCCTTTCTGTTTGTCTCTAAGAGAGCCTTGGTTTTGCTTGGATAAAAGTTCATTTCATGCATTTTATTATTTAGCATCTACAACTCTCTCCTCTCTATGGTTTTCTGATTTTCCTGGACATATAGTTTACTAGTAAAAACTCTTATATTCCATCAGTGATGGGATCTGCAGAGTCACAGACTCACTTCCCAGTGCTTGGCAAACAAGAGCTATTTTGCTTTTATCCAGTGAAAGCTATTATTCTTTTTTTAAAAAATTCAATCCTAAAGATGTAAGAGCCTTTTAAGTGCTAAGGTGGGCTTGTTCATCATCCATCATCACATCATTACTTTCTTAGTCAATGCCACCGCGCCATCCCTTTCTTGTCTGTGTCCTGTGGCTGGAATCCCAAGTCTTTTGCAGCTTAGCACCTGTTTGCACAAAGCATGTTTTATCAAATCTTAGGATCAAACACCCCACGCTGTCTGGACTGGCCCAGAGGTCTCGCCATGTGCATGTCTATCTCAGACCCTCTACCATGCAGACCCCTCAACTGAAAGGAAGGCCCTCCCCTGAGTCTGTTTTCAGTCCCACCTGGTCTTTGAGGTAGGTCCCCTCCTTCCCCATGACTCCTCGTCCTGACCCCGAAGCTGATCTGCTTTCTTTAAATTCCACAGCATTTGTGCCCACCCCTGCACTAAGTGATCTTACTCCGACAACTAGAATACGTTATGACCAATTTAATCATAGATGACTAAAATTAATGATAACTCTACCCTTACTATTTTGAAAAGTAGGAACCGGTATTTGCTCCAGGGCTTCCGTGTGGATGCACATGACCCGCTTGACACACTCAGCAATGTTATCACTTGGTGAGAACTGGTAGGCTTGGGGTTGGAGCTGATCTGAGAACAGAGGAAGATGTCACTATTTTCGGAGTTTTTAGAGTAACTTCCAGGACATCGGCCACTGTACCACAGTGCTCATGGACTAGAGAGCAATCGAGCAGTTGCAGATTTGAAATAAAGTGTGGGGGCATCAGTCAGATTTCAGGATAGTGTGAGACAGCTTTGTCCTTGTCCAGTTGAAGTCACTGCCTGATCCCTGAGACTGGAAATACAAGTGTGTGCCTGATCCCCGCATTGGTGAGCTTCCTGAACCCTGAAAACAAACCATTTTGTTTCTTGACAGGATGTGCGTATTCTAGCAAACATTTAAGTTCTTAAAAGAATTCTGGGAACAGATTTGAAGATCAAGTGTGTCTGTGCCTTCTCCCTGTTAGAAGACTTGGATTGGATGGAGGGACCGTATGGGAGGAATGGGTAACGGAATTCCAGCATGCACCCAGTAACACCACGTTTGAGGAGAATGGCTGGGTTTTGTTTGTTTCAGTAGTTTCTGACAGTTCCAGGTGGTGGTAAGAATCACATCTTCCAAGTCAATAGCAAGACGAATGTCTACAAATAGGCAACACACTAGCCAGAGTCAGACTTATTTTAAATTTCATAAACAGGGAATTAAAAACGACTATTGAAACTTAGGAACTGTGGTGTGGACTTCTGAACTCTCCAGAATACATTTCTTTCTATCTTAGGAAATGACTCATGGAAAGCCTCATACCTTCCTGGGCATAGTAAAGAAATATTTTGGGCCTTGTTATTGTGCTATTTTACTAGGAAAGGCAAAATAATTAATTACTTTTTAATTAGTAATGGAAAAGAGCATGATGACTAAAATAAAGTAGCTGAATTAAAGAATTATTATGGAAGATTTCTGCCTTACCCTCATCTTGTTATCCTTGGTTTAGCATTAAATTTTGTTTTGGCTCCTGGGGGCTTGTTTTAGGAAGTTAGAACTGGATTCATGTTCGAAACAAGTTGCTGATAACCTTCTGGAGTTGTTTCTGGATGATCTGGCAAGATGTAGCAACGCACTTAACTTTTATTAAGGATAACCTTCCTTAGAACTCTTTGTACACGGAAGAGACTACAGTGATTGTAGCACCTCATTTATCTAGGAGGCGCCTAACACGACCCATCTGTTGGCTGTTGAGTTGGACGGTGGTAGAGAGGAGAGAAAGATGCGGCTGGAGAGAGGACGCTGGAACGAGTGTCTGGATAGTAATGGAATTTCACTGCTGCCAGCTAAGAAATTGATGAAACTGTTAAAAACAACTAAGACTTAAAGCTAAACCCTCTAGGGTTGTTGAGAGTAGGGTGGTATAGACTGGAATTGATGATGGTGTAGACCAGAACTGATGTCAGAATCATAGATGCAGATAATTCAGATGCTTGCTGAAAAAGATGAGGAAAACAACAGCAAACAGTTTTCTCATGCTTACACGGACTATTCATAAGACAGACTACATTCTGGGCCATAAAATGTAACTCAACAAATTTAATAACTGAGACATCATACAGTGCCTGTTCTCAGACCACAGTGGAATTAAACAAGAAATCAGTAATAGAAAGATAGGTGGAAAATCTCCAAATACTTGGAGATTTAATGACACACAAGTCAAAGAAGGAATCTCAAGAGACTTAACAATATTTCTAACTAAATTAAATAGAAATACAGCATATTAAAGTCTGTGGAATACAGCAAAAGTAGTGCATAGAGGGAAATTTTTAGCATTGAATTTATACATTTTAAAATATATATATAATTTTTATATTATATAGTAGAATAGAAGAAATTTCTAATAAGTAATCTAAAGTTTAGATGTCAGGAAACAGGAAAAAGAAGAGTAAAGTTAAATCCAAAATCAGAAGCAAAAAGGAATAATAAACATTAGAGGGGAAGTCAGTGAAACTGAATACCGGAAGTCAATGGAGAAAAACAACAAAAGCAAAAGCTGATCTTTGATAAGATCGATAAAATTGATAAGCTTCTAGCTAGGTAGACTAAGGAAAAAAAGAGAGAAGACATTAATACCTAATGTCAGAATGAAAGAGAAGTTATGACTACAGATTCCATGAGCATTGAAAGGATAAAAAGGGATATTGTGAACAACTTTACACCCACACATTTGATAACTAGACGAATTAGACCAATTCCTTGAAAGATGTGTCTGTCAAAACTCACACAAGAAGAAACAGACAACCCTACCGTTATAGTTGATAATGTTGCATTATATACTTGAAATTTGCTGAGGATAGATCTAAAGTATTCTCCCATACACAAAAAAGGAAGATGGTGATTATGTAATGTGATGAATATGTTAATTTGTTTGATTGAGGTGACTATTTCACAGTGCATACATATATCAAATCATTCATTAGCTGTATCCTTTGACTAGATGCAACTTTAAATTATCTGGCAATGAGGCTGGGCAAAAGGAGAAGAAATAGAAAATTCAAATAGATCTCTATTGATTAGGGAAACTGAGTCAATAATAACCTTCCAAACAGAAAGCACCAGACCCAATGGATTCAGTAAGTTGTAACAAACATTTAAAGAAGAAATTATACTAGTTTTCTGAAGTAGAAGAAAGACTTTATCACTTACTCTATAAGTGATATGTAATTTAAGGCCATAATTACTCTAATGCCAAAACCAAAGACATTAAAAGAAATGAAAGCATTTCTCATGTCATAGATGCAAAAATCTTCAATCAAATATAAGAAAATTAATCTAATAATGCATACAAAGAATTGCACACCATGCCCAAATGGGATTTACCCCATGTATGCAAGACTGTTCAGTTTTGAAAAGCAATCGATGTAATTCCTTATATGGACAGGCTAAAGAGGAAAAGTCATGCAATCACATCAATAGATGCAGACAAAAACTTGACAAAATGCAAGACCCATTTATGATAAAACCTCTTAGCAAGTTAGGAAAAAAGAAGAATTTCATTAACTTGATAAAGTTCATCTATAAAACCCTGCATGTTTAATGGTGAGAAACTAGAAGCTTTCCAGTGAAATCAGGAACAAGGAACACTGTCCCCTCTTGCCACTGCTTTTCAGCATTCTACTGGAACTCCTAACTAATGCAATAAAGGAGCGACTGACTTTTAAAACAACATCGAAGTCATGATAGATGGCTAAGGTGCAGACTATAAAAGCTCTGACCCAGGTTTGAGATCTGAGGCCAGGGCCAGCAAAAAAGAAAAAAAAAAGACATAATTGATAAATTGGTCTTCACTAAAGGAAAAGAAAGAAAAGTATACAGATAAAAAGGTAAGAAATAAAACTGTCTTTATTAAGAGATGGCATGATTGTGCAGAAAATCTGAAAGATTTGACAGACTCTTAGGACTAGTGAGTGATAATGGCAAGGCTGCAGGGTACAAAGTAAACATACAAAAAGTCAATTATTTTTTATATATTAACAATTAGCAAATGGAATATGAAAGTAAAAACACAATGCCATTGTTACCATTACAGTAACACTTCCAAAAATGAAATACTTAGGTATCATTCTAACAAAATATGTGCAGGATTTATGTGAGGAAAACTCTAAAACTCTGATGAAAGATAGCAAACACAAATTAGATAAACAGAGAGATACTCCATGTTCATGGATAGGAAGACTCGGTATTGTTGAGATGTCAGTTCTTTGCAACTTGATCTATAGATTCAATGAAATAGCCAATTCAATAGAAAATTCCAGAAAGTTATATTGTGGATACCAACAAGCTGATTCTAAAGTTTATTGACAAGCAAAAGACCCAGAATATCCAGCTCAATACAGCTTAGCAAACACGTTCTTTCTGAATAATGTGTCATTAGGTGTCTTTGTTGTTCTGTGAATGCCATTGAGTGCAATTACACACATCTAGAAGACACAGTCTATGACACACCTCAGTGATTTCTAGGGGTCACAGTGGTCTGTGTGGTTTGTCATTGATCAAACGTCATTATGACGCACATGACCACACTGAAGGGGAAGAAGAAAACTGGAGGACTGACATTACCCAGCCTCAAAGCTAACTATAAAGCTAGAGTACGCAAGGCAGCGTAGTGAAAGAGCAGACAAACCAGCTGAACATAATAGAGAGCCCAGAAATAGATCTCCATGGGCATAGTCAACTGATATTTGACAAAAAGAGCAAAGCCAAAACAATGTGACCAAGTTCTTCTTCTTTTTTTTTTTTTTTGGACAGATAGTGCTGGAAAAATCTACATTCTCATTGAAAAAGAATTGAATCTAGACGCAGACCTTACACTCCTCACAAAAATTAACTCAAAATGGATCAGAGATTTAGATGTAAAATACAAAACTATGAAACTCCTGGGTAACCTTTGAGAAAACCCATGTGGCCTTGGGTTGGGTGATGACTTTTAAAATGCAACACCAAAATGTTGCTCCATGAAAGAAAGAATTGATAAACCGGTCTTCGCTAAAGTGAAAGTTTATGCTCTGCAAAGACACTGTCAAGAGCATGAGAAAACAAATGACAGATGGGAAGAAAATATTTGCAAAAATACATCCGATAAAGATGCAAAGAACTCTTGTCACTGAACATGAGGAAGCAAACAACTCCACTGAAGAGACACCTTACCAGAAGAGACAGAGATAGCAAGTCAGCCGATGAAAGGCGCTCCGCGTGTGTCTTCAGGGAAATGCCATGAGAACAAATAACAGTGCACCTGCCAGAATGGCCGAGACCCAAAGCACTGACGCCACCAAGTGCTGGTGGGGATGTGGAGCAACAGGTGCTCTGGTTCACTGTTGCTGACGACACGAGGGTACAGCCGCTTTGGAAGACAGTTTGTCTTTTTTATTTTTTACACAAAACTAAGCATAGAGTTAGCACATAATCCAGCAATCACACTTCACCCCAATGCATCAAAAACTTCTGTCTGCCCGTAAACCTGCAAACAAACCTTTAAAGACGTTTCAGTCATTATTGCCAACACTTGGAAGCAACCAAGATGACCTTGGGTAGGTAAAGGGAATACACAAACCGTGGTCCCTTCAGACAATGAAATATTACTGAGCACTGAAAAGAAATGAGCTATCCAGCCCTGAAAAGACATGGAGGAACCTCAAGTGCAGAGAGCTAAGTGAAAGAAGCCCATCGGAAAAGTTGCATACCATATGATTCCAATTACATGGCATTCTGGAGAAAAAAGCAAAGCCACGGGATAGTAACACAGTCAGTGGCTGCCAGGGACGGGGGACCAAGGAGCGATGGACAGGCAGAGCACAGAGATATTTAGGCAGGGAGACTATTTCTGTGACATGACAGTGGTGAAGACATGCCCTCACACACCTGCCCAACACAAGAGTGCCCCAACATACACGGTGGACTTGGGGAATGATGAGCAGACAGCCCCCTCCGCTGTAACAAAGCACCCCCGTCCAGTGACAATGCGGGTGGCTGAGCCTGGTGGGGGAAGTGGATTGTATTTTCCTCTCAATGTTGCTGTGAACCTAAAACTTGAAACAAATACGACTTATTCTTTAAAAAAAAGATGGGGAGGCTGTTTTAGAGTGGTTCAATGATTTGTCCAAAACTGTGTGACTCAGTTGGGGGCTGGATCAGAATTTTGGTTTCTTTAGATTAAATACAATTTTCCTACAGAACACTGAAAAGAAAGGCTGCTTTTCAGCCTGTCGTCCTGCTTCAGGGACGCTCAGGGCCCCCTTGGAACGAACACCACCGTGGTGGTGGAGGAGGAGGGCGTGACTTCTGCAGGCTTTGGTTTTTCTGGAAGTTCACTGACGTGAAGCAACTCATGCTTGATTAGGGAGCAATGGGAAGGAGAGGTTTTGTGTGTGTGTGTGTGTGTGTGTGTGTGTGTGTGTGTGTGTACCAGCAGGCATATCTGCACATATTCATGTATGTGCACATGTGTACATATGCACACGTGTGTGCGGTCGTATGCATGTGTGTGCATGTGCACCTGCTGTGTGTGCATGTGGGGAGGGCGTCATTGCATCTGTTAACCGGTATTAGTTTTCGAGGGCTGAGGACCGAGCAACCAGCACATAGCGTTCTTTTTTCAAAAAGGATGGACGTAAATAGCAAAGAACCTTGCCGGTGACTTGTTGATATGTGTTGTAACAGAATTAGCAAACAAGATGGGAGCGAGCTTTCCACTGTGGTTGGTTAGGTTTGGAAAGTTCTCAGTTATTCCCTGCTGGCCTGTGTGGTCAGGACATTTGCCCACGTTAGCTGCAGACTCAAGATCTGGTCTGATCCTCGCAGACATGTGGTTGTGACCCAGAGACTGGAAGACCAATGTCCTCTCCCTGAAAGCAGGCCATCCCCTTGAGCACCACCAGCTCCAAAGCTTCCCGAGGTCAGGCCCAGTGCCCCGCGGGGTTTCCACAGAGCTGTTCCTCATTAGCAGTGTTTATTCCAGGGTGAATCTCTCTCTGAACGCTTCCATGCTGACGTCCACATTACCTTTCATGCCAGTGTAAAGGAATCTATTCTCATGGACTCGTAGGTTCATAACCTGGTGGAAAGAGGCCATTCGAAGGAGAAATAATCTGAAGACTTTGCATCCTGAAGGCAAAAGGAACATCTCTGATTTGAGGTCAGGTTTTCTAAGAGAATTTGCTTGCAAACATTTTCATTGCTTTTGTTTGGACTTGGGTTTATTATTGAAGCGTGATTTCACTGCTTTGGACCAACCTTAATCTCTCAGGCAGAGTTTACTGGGTGAGTAGTCAAATGGCAGCTCTTTGCACATCTGGAACATCAGATAACGCGAATTTAGTTTTGGAATTTCGGGTAAGAGGTGTGTGATCTGGATGTGGGCATGTGCATGGTATGGGAATGATAGTTAAAGTGCAAGCCATTCTAGAAACAGGGCGAACACCCCCACCCCCGGTGTGCAGAAGGAGTGCTGCCTGCTTAGGAGCGGCCCCGTGTTGACTCAGGCTCCCAGGCTGGTCCTCTGCCAGGCCTCCGCAAGGCCCCTTGGAGGGGTCCAGGCTGAGAGCGGCTCTTGCCATGGCAGGAGCACATGCTGGGTAAGCAGTACCACACGGTGCTAGGTTTTCCCCAGTGCACAGGCTGTGCGGACAACACAGGCCAGTAAAGTGTCATTTCCAAGCCCCATTCATGTGGGTTCGTTGTTGGCCCCGTGTGGCTGTAATTTCAGGTGAGGCACTGTGGGTGAAATAAAGATATTCAGGACTATTTGGGGCCAGATGGCTAGCCCACTCACATGGAGCAGAGGACAGGAAGATTCCATGGGAGGAGTCCAGCTCTCCTTTTGGCCTAAGCCATCACCTTACACACCATTCCGTTGTGAGAGGCTGTGGGGCAGGCTTTCAAGGTATCTAGGGGGTAGGAATAAGATAGGCTGTGTTTTTGGTCAAAGGTGGTCAGACTCTGAGTGTTTACGGTAAATCCTCACTTAAGGTCACCTATAGGTTCTTGAAAACTGATTTTTTTAGTGAAATGACATATAACAAAATCAAGTCCTCAAATAACGTTGTTCAGTCAATGGGGATGAGATGGATTTCTCATCCATGTTATAATGAAATGGCTTTGACTCAAATGACATTATGTGAGGGTCTGCTGGGCATGGTCAGTTAAAACCAGCGGTGGACAACTAGGTGAGTCAGGCATAGCCACAATAACAGGTTGTTGGTTGTCACTCAGGAGAAGAATAAACACTCAGAGGAAGGTGCCAGAAAGATACATTTTGGTGGTGAACCAAGGAAGACATTCAGGTAAAGCAGAATAGAATGTTGGGGATGATCTGCGGTTCCCTGAAAGCTGTGTGGGCACCTGGGGACAGCATGCACTGTGTCTCCAAATGTTGCAATCCAGCTAAGTTCCCTGCAAGTTAAGGAGGAGACCCCTGACATCTCTGTCCTCACAAGTGGTCCTGTCAGAAGAAAGGGAGAACGTGTGAATCTTCTTAACCAGGGTAACATTTATATGGGTTGAACTGATCATGTCCCCTGACTTGAAAGGAGGGGATGGGGTCAGACCCTTTAGGGAGATGGCTGGGGATGGCTCAGTGAGTCGGCCGAGTTTGCGCGCAGACATCATGATATCTCAAAGTAAGAATTTCTGGAGGGTGAAGAATTAGATGTGTCAAGATAAAAATGCACTGAGTAGTCACCATGGGAAATGATAACTTTTCTGGATTTCCTGACACACTTACTCCTTGTTTCCTTCAGTTTTGTTTGATTTGACTCACATATGGGAAGGATGACTTGTGCAGAGCAGCTCCAAAAGGTCTTACTTCAGATCTTCTAGGGAGAGCTGTCATCCCTGACCCAAGGGGGTGTTCCATGGGGTTGAGTGCTGGTCAATGTAAACTTGAAAGACACAGGGTCCCCGAAGCGGGGGTCGTTGTCTTGTGTATGGGAACAGATCTGGAGGGAGAGGCTCATCCGGAGAGCCTGCAACAGGTGGGCTCAGCCATGGCACTGGATCACCCGAGACTGTGCCCAGGGAGGCATTGCTTGTACCCACTCCCACAAGCAGCCACGTTAAGAGAATTCTGCAATGGCACCTGCCATGTAGGTTGGCCATCCTTCCCTTTCTCTAAGAATGCTGCTCAGGGATCCAGCTGATCATGCACAGCTCTTGGAAGCCAGTCTCTAAGCTCTGACTGATCCAGTTCTTCTAGCTGTACTCAGTGGTGCCAAACTCAGCGCTGATGTGCTCCATAAGGCACTCAGCCTGGACTGGGGCTTTTGCAGCCAGAAGTAGCTGGTCTTAGGCTCTTGTGATATCTTGCTCCTTTGTATGGTCATCTTATAATTTCTATCAGAATTTAAAAAATGGTGATGACCATCACGTTTATTTCACTAGTGTCTGTTGGTAGCAGATATTTACATTGCCTGAGAAAACAGCCCTTCATTGTTCTATAAAGACTGGCTGGTGAATACCACAGCATTCGTGATCAGTATTAGTACACTGGGTGCAGATTCTTAACCTTGAAATGGCCAGTTACTCGATGTCAGTAGGAACGTGTCCTTCTCTGAAGCCAAGAACAGTTGTCTATTCGTCACAGTCCTCTGGCCGACCACAGAGAATATCCGGATTCACGTCTAAGATGCTCGCCCCTAAAAGTTACTTTATAAATATAATTTTCATTGATGATAAATCTCCATTACTTAATCATATTGACCTCCTCAGTAAGCTATTCTTTTGCATCTTAAAGGGTTCTGCCCTCCTCTCCTCAGGATTCTCCTATTTGAATTGGGTGGCTGCATGAAGCCTTCTACCAAGGCAACAAGGCCAAGTAAAACTTTAACTCCTTTTACATTTATTTAAGTTTTATGGTGTTGAACTTTGAGATTTTTTTCCCTCCCATTTAGTTATTTATGCTGTTCCGTGCAGTTGTAGGGTTGCAAGTATTTTTGCAGGACCTGTATTGCAGATACCATTACATACTTATTTTCAGACACAGGAACAAATCTATCTTATTTTCCTTTATTTACCCCTTGTCAATAGAACATTGCATAGATTTGCTACAAAACTTTTTCTTTCCCACCTAATTTCCAGGAAAATGTTCATGAGAGAATTGATATATATTTCAATAGACCTAAAGAAATAAAGACCCTAGCTTGACTGGAAATACTTCCTTAGAAGACAAATGAGTTCCACTTAGAGATACTCAAGAATACCTTTTAATATTTACTTATCCCCAAATGACATTGTCTGGAATTCTTCCATCCAATATTTCTGTAATTACCAATCTTCATCTTGTACTTCAGACTCAGAAATGGCCAACAACCCAACGACCCTTGACTACTGTTTCTCCCTGAGTTCTTTTCAAGAACACATTGGTTTTCCAAGAGAGGCATTTAGTTCTTTATTCGTATGTCAGGCTTATAACCTAGTGCCTAGAGAGAGCCAGAACTAGAAGAAGTAAACAGGAGCCAGGAGTTCAAGGTTCATCTTCATCACTTTGCTGACTTGCAGGCTAGAGAAAACTAACACGAGACAACTGTCTGCTAAGTTCTTCTCTGAGAGAACTTGAGAGAGAAGCCATGTGCTGGAGAGGAAGCCAGTTTGATGCATGACGACCACTGAAGGTTCAGTTCATCCCACTGAGTGGTCCAGTTATCTACATGTTTAAACACTGATGGTGCCAAGGAAGCGATAGCTCAGTCCAATATCTGGACCTAGATTTCCCCTAACTTTGTCTTCATCCAGGAGTAGCTTTACCTTACCACTCTCTAAGGTGGTCACTGAATCTTCGCTGACTTGGTGTCCACTCTGGGAGGATGGTCATGAAAAGTAAGGAGTCTTTCTTTGAGATATGACTGTATGGATTTCCCAAGTCCTGCAAAGCACTGTCATTCATCAGAAGACTCTGTGATATTTTCCCTTGAACAGACCTATGAATGACTCCAATAGGTTTATACTGGAAAAGAACTTCATCCTTCTAAGTTGCCCAGGAATCTCTAAAAATGTATAGTATACTAATTAATAAACAATTGTCCCTAATGGTACTGACAGTACCTACTAGTGCTTTTCCTGGAAAGGCCAGGTAGTGAATATTTTAATCTTTTGGATGTGCGGTCTCCATTTAATTACTCAACTCTGCTAGGTCATGCGAAAGCAGTTAGAGGCAACACATCAATGAACGGGCGTGTGTGTGTTCCAATAAACCTTTATTTATGGACACCGAAATGTGAATTTCATATAATTTTCACGTCACAAAATAGTCCTCTTTTGTTCCCCCCCACCCCCGCCCCAACCATTTAAAAATGTAAAAATCATTCTTAGCTTGCATGTGGAGCGAACATAGGCAGTGGGCCAGCTTCGTGAGCAATGTGGTTTTCTGGCCCTCTTTTGAAGGAAAAAGAGCCCACGGCTTCGGTCCTGGCACCAGGATTTGAGAGCCGGACCTGACAGACTGACCTGCAACCTTGGGGCAGTTACTCACTTTGCCCGAACCTAGTTTCCACCTGGAAAAGGAAAATGATAAGGTGCAAGCTCTCGTGGTGAATTACAATGGAATGAGCTCATTTGTGCGAGTCCCCTGAGTACTCCAAAGCCCCACACAATGCAGGGCGCACTGTTGGTCTGTGATCAGTGGAGACCCTGTGCTTTGTCGGAGTCGCAAAGAAGCCTGACGGAGTTTTGACTTCTAGATGACATCCTGTGTTTGTGACACCCCAAGACATTAAGGAAGAGGTGTGTTTTACTCAATTTGAATGAGAAGAGAACATTTTCCTGAACATAGGTTGACTGTATAATCCAGAAATAAGATACTATTTCTTATGATGCTGTATTATAACGCAATATCAGTGAATCATTGATGAAGTATATGCTGCCTATTTTGTTGACTTACAGGCATCCCTTGAAATCATAGAAGAGAATACTTACTACCATTTATGTAGGACACTGAATTACTAACTGTCTTTTTGACTCTTCTGAATCATAGAGAAAATCATTGAAGAAGAAAGACTGAAGACTATCAGGCTATTGGCAAGCTGTCTTGGAAATGATGGAATATTTTAATTTGTAAATCTTGACTCACTCAGCTCGTCAAATGATTTCACCTGATTTTTTGGTGAGCTTAAAAATTATTCGAATAGCATTTTTTTCTGTTTTCTTTCTCTGTCTACCAGCCCCCACCTTTGTAAATGGTTTCTCAACATCCCAAAGATATTGGCTTAAATCTAAATAAAAAGGAAGTGTGTGGACGAGTAGGAAACTTGAAATGTAAGAAGGTTTAGGGAGAGAAAGAATAAAGATGTTGCTCTGGAGACTTCCAAATTTAGGCTTTTAAATGAAGTCATAGATGATTTTTCATCACAATGTAATGAAAAGTAGACATTTCTGAGCCCTCGTTTGTTCAAATCTGCAAGAGAAAATTTTGCTGGAGAAATAAGTTAACATTTTTAGAGATGGTAGCTGGAATTATGTTAGGGAGCATAAGATGCTGAACTAAATCTTTGGCTCTGGAACTGAAGTAGAGAAAGAGCAAAACAGAGAGAGAAAGATGGAGGGAAGGGAGTGGGGGAAGAGAGAATTTCTTCTAAGGACAGCTGGTAGTTATATATTGGATCAAATAGGTTTGCATGTTGTGTGTCGAAGGAATGGAAAAACAATATCCTGAAGTTTTAGTGACTGAAAATGGTTAATCCAAGATTATGGTTCGCCCAGGGGACAGCCAAAAACATCAGCAATTTTATTAGTTACATGAATCAGACTTATAAATATGTAAGTACTCTTCAAGTTGGAAAGCATGTTGGGGTGGGTGGAAATGAGGATCTGAGCAGCCCTTGGGGAGGTCATGCTCCCAGCTGAATCTGTTCATTTTTCTCTGATTGGGGTCAATAGCAGCAAACCAGCACCAATTAGTTCGAAGTTCTTCCCTGGCTGATGGGGCTGCCATGTTTTTCTGGACAGAGGGACGAAATGCACCACCCAAACACTGCAAGATCAAGTTGGGAGCGACCCTCACTGGTTATGGGTCTTGTATTCGAATAGGCTTATTTCTTTTCATAGCACTTGATTTCTAACAAAATGAGTGCATGGATGAGGACAGACTGTGTGGGACAGAAAGGGCAGAACTTGTGGGGTCCCCTTTGTTGAACTGTCTGAATGAAAAATACCATTCACTCCTTGCTGCTTAGAAAATTGTCTTAATAAGCATCTTTCAATTCCAAATATTAACAGTCGACACAAAATACACTGTTAAACTGCATTATCAAGAATCGTAGAAAAATAGACATGTTTGGTAGGGACAGTCTGGTAAAAGTCTCCTCTGAGCCTCCTCACTTAAAGATTCAAGGCTCACATACAAAAACGAGATTTGGTTCATGTTCTGTCTTCAACTACATCAAAAGCAAAGACTGAGACACAGGGAGAGACCTCACACCCAGGGCCCTGCCTCAGACACACAGCGACGTGTGAGTAGGACCAGAGGCTGGTCAAGGCTCTTGGGCCCCTTGTGCTAAAGGGCCCAGAGCTTCTCCTCCAGTTAGACAACAGGACATGTGCTGTCCTTGAAACCTCAGCAGCGGACTTCAAAAGGCCCATTGAGTCTTCAAGAGCTAAATCGCAGGCTTTTGGCAGCCTCTGCTCAATCTTGCTTTGCTGCCCTGCCCTGTCCTGCAACTCCAGGGGTGCTGCAGGGGGCGCGCCCCCAAGCTGACTGTGCCCTCCACAAGGGACAGACAGCGAGGTAAGGCCACAGTCCCTCCCTGAGCCCAGCAGGAAGTGTATGGGGCTCCCTCCTCATTCTCAACGACAACCTCCTGAGATGGGGGAATGGATATGTGACTCAACAGATGGTCATGCAAAGGGTGAAACAGCGGTGGACAGGAAGGGCTGTGGTCTACAGTTTTGTTTTTCTGAAAGTCCCTGCCAAGAACAGTTATCTTGGTCAAGTGGCAGAAGAGGGACCCCTGTGTTAAAGTGAGAAGCACGCTCCTGAGCTCTGGGACGTGCTTTCCAGTGCGAGGGTCTCCAGACAACAGGAACGCAGGGGCTCGGGGAGGGAGCGGGGGACAGCTCGTTTGAGGCTCTGCCTTCCGCGGCACACAATCCTCAAACTGAGCACAGTTGTAGGGGCTGAAAATGAACTTGGATCCAGGCAATGAATATTCATGATGTGACCATGCGCAGAACAGTTTATAAATGTAAAATTAATGTGAAAGGCCTGTTACAGTGCAAAATCTCCACCTGCCCTTGAGATTTCGTCTGAGTCTCTTCTTTTTCTATCAGGTTTTTTTTTTTTTTTTCATTTTAAAATTTAAATTTTCAGTACGAAACGCCCTTCCTTCCTTCCTTCACCATGTATCTTGTCAGATTAAAATGAATGAAGGCTGTGGTTTTTTGTTTGTCTTCTGTTAAAAGGGAGACACTTGGGATTTGATTTCTAAGCCGTGGCACAGTTGAGAGAGATTTCTTAGATCGTCACCAAGATTGCCAGTGTGATCTGCGAGTGTCGAACTCTGTAGTCATTTCATAAATGCAAAAGAATAAGGAAAATAACACATACCAATGAGAGAAATGCTGATGGATAAGCTTCAGGGACAAGAAACGTGCCTGATGGACTCACCGTGTGTGAGGTCATCACGCTGTATGTCACCCACTAGACACCTTTGTGAATGTCACAGCTTTGGATCCAAGCCAGCGTCTGCTAACTTACCACTCTTCGGTTTTTAAGTCTGCAGTTTCTCATGATTACAGAGTGGAACAGCCGGAGAACTACTGGTTTTGCAGAGGAAATGCTTCCCAAACTGTTGTCTACAATGGTGGAAAGCTCATGGAAAAGCATTAAAGACATCATTGGTGACAAGCCAGAGTGTCTTCCCAGGCTAGTCAGTGAGGTCCTCGTTATCTTAAAAAAGGAGACCTCAGTTTTGTAAACATTTCACAGTATATCAGTGTATTGGTAGTGGGTTTTGCCAGCTCCTGGACCTCCCAACTTTCCCCAGACCTATGGCTTATTAGATTCAATGAAAGTATCAACAAGGGGACAGGGAGGTTCCAGAAGGGCTACTGGGTATGGAGACAGAAGAAAAGGCCATGCACTAAAGGGCCAGTGGTCAGTGGGAACAAAGAAATTCAGAAAACACAAACATTGGGACAGAAAGGCCTACTGTGCATTAGGAATCTTTTTTTTTTTTTTTTTTTTTTGTCTTTCTTTTTCATCTTATTTCTAAAGTTATATTTCTAAGTCTATGTTAATAATACACCTATGTACATTATTTAGAAGTTCTGTTCTAGAGCACTATTGTACATGCTGGGTTTTATTACTAACTGCAAAAAAGAAAATAATTACATAAGGCATATCTATGTACATTATCTTATTGTTAGCTCACCTGGGTCTTAGGCCTGCGCTGTCTGCACAGGGCAAGCACCTCGCTCTGGAGAAGACATTTTGGGGATTGATAGAATTGAGGGCTATACTCTTGCCACGTGGATAGATAGGCACTGGAGACCTTACCTGTTGAACCCCAGGTAAAATCTTTGACGCACTCAACTGAGGGCTCTGGTATTGTACAACACATGCGGGAAAGTAGCTGGAATCTCTCAGAGCTGGACGTGTGTGTTTAGGGAAGAGACCAGCTTGGGCCAAAAATGAGCATACTTTGCACATTAACCAAATCCATGTCTACCTTGTCAATCTGAATAACTGAGAGAGGGCAGGTAGATATTTTACACCTTGAAGATTTGTTTTCTGGTAATGCCAAACTTAAATAGAAAGAAAGAACAAAGTAAGAGAGACAGAGTAGAAAGAGAATGAGAGACAAGGGAAGGTCGTATGTGGGGAGAGGAGAGGGAGTTGCCCAGCTCGGGGACTAAACTTTGGATTCATTTTCTAGGTTCGCCACGTCACCATTCCTTTCTGCCTGCTCTTCGAGGTTCTTTTCCTCCTCCTCGGTCTCCAGTTCCGCGTGTTGGTTGAGTTTGCTTGATACAGACCAACTCAAGGGCAGCTCTGCCCTGCTGGCCAACTCTGCCAGCTCTTTGGCACTGAGAGATGGGGTGCTGGTCTCGTAGGTCTCATGGAAGCTGTTGTAGTCGACTTCATAGAACCCATCCTCCAGCGTCAGCACGGGTGTGAACCGGTAGCCCCACAGGATCTCACTGGTGATGTAGGAGCTTCGAGCTTGGCACGTCATCCCTGCAGAGAGAGAATGGAGGCTTTAGCGTGTGAGCGTGAGCTTTCCCCATGCTCAGGCTCCAGCTCTCCCAGTAGCCTCATGGGGACAAGGTGAGAGCTCTGCTCACAAAGCCGTGCTTGCCAATGGTGTGCTTACACACACAGGAAAACACATGTGTGTGCACACACATAGGAAAACACGCGTGTGTGCATACACACAGAGGAAAACGTGTGCACATGCACGCAGAAGCTCGTGTGGTTGTTCCGAGTTCACTTTTCTCCAGGAGAACCCTGAGGTCCCGACTCTGGCCTCTTGCTGCGTGGAGTGACTTGGCCCTAGTCCTACTGGGAATTGAATGTTCTGGTCACAAACTTAGAATGAATTAGACTCCTGGCCTGTACTCGAATGCTGTTAGGCTGGAGACCACTAATAGTGTTACCCTCCCACAACCATGACACACAGGCCATCACCGTGGCCCCCAAGTGGCATCGGAAAGGATACTCACTTTAGTTAATTTTCCCCAAGCCCAGCGGGGATAGTTGTTCTGACTGTGAATTCATACAATACTGCAGAGACTTTTCTTCTCCTCCATAAAGATAGGAAGTCTTTTTTCTAATGGTGACCCAAGTGTCAGGAGGAGGTTTCCTTTAACTAGGAAATGACAGCGTGAGGGAAACCCATGCCTCTCCTCAGGAGAGAGCAGCAGGCCACAGGCTTGGTATAAATTATGGGCAACATTATTGCTGCCTTTTTTTCTGAGGTCAAAGAGTTCTCCTGTGAAGGACATGGAAAGATTTCTCTAGTCATTGTGTCTGTGTTTGATGTGGCACAGAGCTCACCAATGGAAAGGAAAAGTCTTTTCTTGGGTTGTTTGTCAAAAACAGCCAGTGGCAATTATTGAATATTGCAGCTGCTTGGGCAGCGATAACCATTGGAGGAAACAACTGGTAGATCAACAGACAAAAGGAGGAGCTGGAAAAATATGACCATCAGGGACTTTGGAAAACTCTAACATATTCCCATGCATCTAGAGAATCCCATGACTGTGGGATCCCGTGTCCCAGGGGTGTGCACATGCCCAGGAAAGACAGGAGGAGGCCTTGAATTCACACTATGGCTGAACCTGAGACTCTGAGAAGGCAGGAGGTAAAGGTGAAAGCAGGGCTCTGAAGTGTCTGCTCCAGTGTTGCGGGTCTGCCCACCACGTATGCAGAGCCTCTTGGGAAAGACTGGGAAACCTAGTGGCTCCAGGCCTTTAAGGAAAGTTTTGTCCAATTATTAGCTGATCACTAAGATAACTGAGCACATACTTCAAAGAACACACACAAAAGGTGTACGGACCTCACAGAATTTGCTTAGCAAGTCACTAGGCAAACAAATAAAAGGAAGAACCCAAATTTTAGGGTTGTCACACTGTGTTATTTAAAATCTTAGTTTTCAACAAAAATTTATGAGCTGTGTGAAAAAAGCAAAGTATGATTTATAAACAAGAAAAACTATCAATAGAAACTGTAATAGATAAAGCCCAGACTTTAAAGTTACTCGATAGACCTTAACTCAGATGTGACAAATATGTTCAATGAACTAAAAGAAAACATGTTTACAAGAGTAGAGGAAATGATGAGAATGATGCCTCATGAAAAGAGAATATTGATAAAGAAATAGAAACTGTATAAAAAAAGCTAAACAAATTATGAAGTTGAAATATACGATTAATGAGAGAAAAATTTATTAGCAGGACTGGACAGTAGATTCGAGCTGGCAGTAGGAAAAAATCAATAAACTTTAAGACAAGTCAATTGGATTATCCTGTTTGCGGAACAGAAAGAGAAAAGAATGAAGAAAAATGCACTGAGCTTTAGAGACTTGTGAGATACCATAAAGTGTACCATTGTGTGAATAATGGAAGTTCCAGGAGAAGAGAGAGAGAAAGGAACAAGAAATAGTTGATGACATAATGTTTAAAATCTTAATTTTAATGAAAATCATTAGCTTACACATCCAAGAAATTTAGACCTAAGTAAGATTTTGACTTCCAACCTACTGAACCATGAGACAATAAATTTATTTTGCTTAAGTCATTCAATCTGTTGTGATACCTCTAGCAAATGAATGCACTAACTGAACTCCATAGAAAAAGTAAAATACCTTTCCATACTGTTTAATTTAAATCATAAAATGACCAATAAACAAAATCTAAATAAATGCTCATGCATGTGATTGCAATTTTTATCCATCTTTTGGTGTCCTAATTTATTTTAAAAGGGATAAAACATTCATTTGTCTATCAGTACAATATTAAAAGGAAATCTAAGAGTAAAAGGATACTGTTCGTTTTCTTTAGAAAGAGCCCTCTCTTACACATTGTTGTTGGTCCTGGGTGATGCTGCCTAGTGTGGTTTTAGCTGAATTTAAAAATAACAGCAAAATAAACCCAACTGGGTCACCATCATAAGAAAGGCAGAGCTGCCAAAATTCTATCAGTGCGTATGCGCATTGTGAAAGGCTATCACAGAGTTCCTCTGCAGTAGGTTTTCAAAAGACTAAAGTACTCTCTGGAGAAAAAAAAAATGCTTCTTTGGAGGGGAGCAAGATGTGAGAAAAATCTGATCTCTAAGTTCCAGTAATGCCCTGTTCTCTAGGCGCACTGGCTGCCTTACTGTTTGCATTTATATTTTTGTGATGTGTTCATACTGCTTGCTTTACCTTGCATGCCCTTCCTCCAAATGGAATCCTGCTCATTCTTGAAGAGTCAATTTATTATCTCCCTTTCAAAGGGCTGACTGGTGAATCTAGCAGGAAGCATTGCACTCAGCGGTACGCTAATGCTTCAGAAACACCGCATCATAGTCCTCATCCCGCCAGTGACAGTTCCAAGCGTGTGTTTCCTTGCTGAATCACACATGCCTTCAGTCCCCTTTGTTCGGGTTATTACCATACGCCTTGCATTTTGCACAGTAACACAGTTTGAGGATTTCCAAGCAATACTTGTTCAGTGAAAAGAGTGAGCTTAAGAAACTGTACAGAAGTGACAGTATTGTTTCCTGGAAATGCCTGAAATGTATTATTAGCTAAGAAGATAGATTGTGAATTCTTAGAAAAGGAAGTGGGAGTTTCTGTTTCCAGGATTATGGCAGACGGTCTGTGAAAGACCCTCAACTAAGATATGAACCATTTACTGGAAATGACACAGTTTTGAGCAAAAATGAATTCAAGACAAAGTAAGGGACAGAACTCGTGGTGCAGATAAAGATGGAGTAAGTCCCGCCATTCCCTCCTGGTGACGCAGTGAGGACAGAGGACGACATCCAGCCCTGGGAAGATTCTGGCACGTTCGGGGCAGCAGGAATATTCAAGAGGAGAGCCAGAACTTACAGAGAGACTAGCTCGGGGCTGCATTTTTTGTTTGTCACTCTCATCACCTGGCTTTCACCTGAAAGTGACTTGAATACAGAACTACACATCAGGTGCTGACAACATGTCTTTGTGTCACCTGTCTTTGTGACCCAGGGACCAGGACAGAAGCCCCTGGGAGCTGGAAGTAGGAGTGGGGAGCCTCTGTTTTTTATCCTTCTGCACGCAGCCCAGGAGCTGCTCTGCAGCACGATGCTGCTGCAGCTGCCCAAGCCTGGGAGAAAACCCTCTGGGCAGAGGTCTGGAAAACGGGGACTCTGTGTACCAAAGAGTTGGTGGCTGCCTTTTCCCCTCTTTCTCACTCCTTTACTCTGAGCATGTGAAATCACGCAGCAGCATGAGCAGATAACAGGCAGAGAGAGAAATCCTGTCTTTTCAGAGGGAGGACTAAGCAGAGGGATCTGGGAGCTGAGAATGGTAAGGAATCCTACCAAGGATGGAAGTGGAAGAGGATCCCCTGATTCTGTATAGGAACTGATAACACGTCTTGAGCTTTGCTCAAGACAGAAATGAAAAGAATAAAGAATAAAGATGAATAAAAAAACTCACCTTTTGCATTGTATGATTACATTTCTAAACAATTTCAGTAAAAAAAAACTATAATGGAAATTCAGTAATATTTAGATTTGAGTGATATTGAAATTCTAAATGCCAAGATTGTGGGATCTATGGAAAGTGAAAACAAAATGTATAGACCTAAACACTTATATATAAAAAAGGAAAGTCTGAAAATTGACATGAAAAATATTCAATTTAAGAGATTAGAACTAGGACACAGGATGAATCCATGGGGACTCAGCACTAAAGGTCAGTGTAGAAACCAATAAAATAGCATGAAAGAACAACAGTGAGGGTTCACAAAGGCAAACACTGATTTTTTAAAGTAAAATAAAATATGTAAGCCTTTGGTGAGATTGATCAAATAAACAGACGAATGAAAAATCAATGGTATTGGGGATGTTAAGGCAAATTTAACTATGAAATAGCAGAAACTAAAATCATAAGAGGATATTATGAATACATTAAAAATTTAGATAAGATGGGCAATACTCTAAAATCAAATATATATGTATATAATTTATGGACAGTTATTTGGGAAGAAATAGAAAGTAGAGATGTCCTATCATGAAACTGAGTCAATGAATACAATTTTCCCAGAAAGAAATGACAAAGCCTGGACAACTTTAAAGATGACCTCAATGAAATATTTTAGGAATAGATTGAGATCATTTAACTCAATTCTCTCAGGAAATCGGATAATTTACCAACTCATTCTATGTTGCAAGTGGTCCTGATTAAATAAAGTCATATGTATAGTGCTAGAAAAAATACCACAAAAAATAAGGAAAATGACAAGTCAATATATCATTTACATGTGTAGGTACAAAGACCCTAGAGAAAATGTTAGCAAAAAAGTTTACAGAGAAAGGATACATCATGACCAAGATGGGTTTACCTCAGAAATGCAAGGGCAGTTTAACATTACAAATTCCATAATGGAATTTATCATGTTAACAGTTTGAATGATCGTTTTAATTTATGCATAAAATATGATTAATAAAATTCAGCACCCACTTATGATAAAGCGTCTTAATAAACTCAGAGTATAAGACTAATGATATAAATCCAAAAACCTGTGCAAACGTTATTTTTTATGATAATAAAGTGTTCAGATTATGCTGTTTAAAATCAGGACTAAATGTAAATGCTTGATACCACCTCTTCTATGCAACATTGTACCAAAGATCCTATCAGTGTAAATAAGACAAAACAAGGCAATAAAATTATTTAATTCAGAAAGAAAGAAATAAAATTTTCACTACTTGAAGGTGGTATAATTGAATACAAGGAAAACCTACAAGAATAGTCAAATTTTAGAGTTATTGAGAGTGTTTAGCAAAGTGGCTTATGTAGAAAATCTGTACAGAAGACTCATTTCCACATACCAGCTGCAAACGGAACACAACACAAAAAACCTCACCATTCATACAGCTGCAAAATGTGTCTAGAAATGAATCTAATGATTGAAGTATAAAACCTTTATGAAAAAAATTATGAACTTTATTGAGAGATAGTGAAGATTTAAATAAATGGAGAGATAGACAATATTCATGGATAATTAAATATAAAAAAATTTCAGTTTTTCCAAAATTGCTTTCTTGATTCAATGTAATTCCAACAAAATAATTCTTAAAGGCTTTTTTTTAATTGGAACTTGACAAATGGGATAACAAATGATGAAAACAGCTAAGGCACACCTGGAGTAGAATAAACAGTACAGACTTATTGTATTAGTAGGGAGCTTATGGTTCATCTTTTCACTCCTGAAGCAGTTCAGGTATTCTGATGGTACTTCCCAAAGTGAGAGCACTTGCCCAAGTCTGCTAACCACCCATGACTTTCATTGACCAGTATCAAACAGGCTGCCTGAGGCTTTCTGAAATTATGACAAGACTAGTGGAAAAGAGAAAGGCTTGATATAACTGTGTCTGAACTATATCTGTGGTCTCCTTGACTTCATGCTCTACCTAATAGAATTACATGAAAATGCATGATTATGTCTCCCACTTTGCATTTAGTGGTTCAAGCATGTGAGTCTGAAATTGGGTATTTAGTAGGAGACTGTCTACATGGCAGCCTTAACTGCTTTGTATGCAAACAACTAAGGAAAAATGCCACAACTGAGCCAACTTAAAGGTGGACAAGACTAGATTGAGAAAGGGGACTCACCATGGAAGACTTATGCTATGAATGATGTCACTCATGTCCTCTTTCTCATCCTTCATTATCATTGTCACCATCACCATCATCACCTTCATCATCATGATGATCACCTTTATCATCATCACCTTCATCGCCATCATGATCATCTTTATCATCATCATCTTCATCATTACCTTCATCACCATCACCTTCATCACCATCTTCTTCTTCATCATCATTACCTTCATAACAATCATCATCACCTTCATCACCATCTTCTTCTTCATCATTATTACCTTCGTCACCATCATCATCATCATCATGATCACCATCATCATCTTATTTACCATCATCATCATTCATGTAATATTCCTAAGTAGTAACTGTAAGCCAGGGACTTTCTGAGTCCTTATTATTATTTATCTCAGTTAATCCTGTACCAACCCTGTGAGTAGACGGTATGATCACATCCCTATTTATGAAAGAGAGAACTGAGGTGCAGAGATCACCTACATCACATCTGCCACAGTCTCAAAAAAAGAAAAGAGTGGTGTAGATGTCCTTCTAAGATAGCATGGAGGCCAGGGTGGGGCTGTGGGTAGAAGACGTCTCTCAGAGAGCTTTCATCTTTTGCCATGCCTTTGACTTTATGCTTGGGAAGGCTGCTTGTTTTCCATAGCAGTGTTGTCTGGTCTAAGTCATTTACCAAAAACACAAAGGGGTGTGTGTGTGCGTGTGTGTGCGTGTGTGTGTGTGCGAGCATGCGTGCGCACATGCACGTGTGTATCTTTAATCGTTATTTCATTTCATAATTTCTTCTGGATCTCTGATTTTAACTTGCAGGGAAGTGAATGGAAACAGCCCATCTCTTGGGGGCCATTTCACGCTTGAGTAAGACTAAGGAGTAAAGAGAGGAAGGGGAGGGAGCAAGCAGCATTTACTGGTGGTGAATGTGAAGCCCAGACCACCCCAAGTCAGGACACCAAGGTGAAGCACAGCTGAGGAATCTGTAATTGGCACTCAACAAACACAGGGTCAAGCCCTGCAAGATGTGGATTTCACAGGCAAAGTTCTACTTTTAGATTCACGGTGACAAATTATGATGGCAGATGTTTTATGCAGAATACCAATGTAATGAAAGCTATCCTCAAGAGAGAGCCTTTGTGTAGTCAGAGGTATTCACCCAGTGGTGGGAGAACCCGTCAAAACCACCTGGAAGATCTAATTCTATTAAGTTAAAATAGAGGTGCAACAACCTCACCACTTCTGAATACTGTGGAATTAATCTCAATAGCTAATATTCAGAAACAAAGAGAACTGACTGTAGAAACCTTGCCTTTTAATTTCCAATAGCAGACAACATGAGATGTTTTCCTTTTCCACTATCCTGTGCTTGTTCTCAGTAAGAACTGTGCTGAATTAGTAATAGGTGTTTGCCCCTTCAGTCTTCCAGTCTTTGTGCAGGAGAACAGTATCGATGATTTACCAAGCCCAGTGTCAAATGCAAGCACTATACTGTAATCTCTGCCATAACGTAATAATAGTTTTAAAACAGTAGGTTCAATCAACGGCTGTTCATTTAAATAATGATCCCCACTTCATTATGTTCAGGTAAAAAAAAAAAATCCCTGCTTCTGCTCCCAATGAGAGGAGGCCGATGATATAGTCATCTCCAGCTTTGCAAAAACATTGAAATGTGCATTTTTTACTGTCTAAAAAAAAGACTTTCTACATGTATAGTCCTAATTGTATTCTCACCAAACTAGTTGGTAAATCCACAAATTAAGAACTGAATTAAGTAATGCACGTTATCTATTGAGTGCTTACTGTATGTGAGTAACCAAATGCTTTTGATACATTAGCATCTGATCTCACAACAGCCCTCTTAGGTGCTTGCTATTTGGTCTCGATTTTGCATATGATTCAACTAAAGCAAAGAGAGGTTAAGTAACTTTCCTGGGTTGCCTGGTGCTGTGAACTGACTTGTGTATCTCAAAAATTCATACATGGAAATCCTAACCTCCTCATGTGATAGTGTTTGGAAATAGGAAACTTAGGGAGGCAATAATTAGGGTTAAATGTAACCCTGATAAGAGGAAGAGATATAAAACTGCTCTCTTTTCATGTACACAAAGAAGAGGCCATGCTAGAAACAGCAAGTACATAGCCGTTTGCAAGCCAGGAAAAGAGACCCCACCAGAAACCAGCCCCAACCTCACTTTGACCTTAGAATTCCAGCTTTCAGAACTGGGGGAATCAATTTCTGTTATTCCAGCCTCCTAGTTTGTGGCGTTCAGATCTACAGCCGTAGAAAATAATACCAGCAAGTGTGTGACGAGGGTTTTAATTTAGGGAGTCGCATGCCGGAATCTCTGCAGTCCTCAGCCAGTACACTCTAAGTTTTATTTTTGAAAACAGGAACTATGTGCTAATTATGATCTTTATCATTCCTACAAGTGCCTTATACTTAGGCTTTACAAGACAAAATGGCGCAGGGGTCAAGCTTTGTGGCCAAAGGGACACTGGCACTGGGACCTGCAGCTCTGCTGGGGCCAGCACCGGCCCCGTCTCTGTCTTAACCAGGTTCCACGCTCCCCTACCTGCTGTTTTTCCCCTACCAACTCTCTTTTGAAGCCTGTTCGTTCTTACCTTGTCTTCTACACAAATATATTTATTCTTTATGAAGTTGGTGGCTCTTGGAACCATCTTCAGAAAGTTACTTAGAGACACCAGGAAGCCTTGATTTGTTTTTTAAGAAATCACCAGATCTCTCCAAATCAAATCACAAACTAGAGGGTTCTTCAATCTCACCCATGTTCTAACTTTTTTTAATTACAAGTTTTTTAAAGCTGCAGGCTGGGATGAAGGTGAGTCGGCAGGCAGGCAGGAAGAAAGAGGAGGAAGAGCATTTTATTGATTTTATTTAGTTGTCCTCTTGGTGGTTCCCCCAGTCCCAGGACACAGACCCAGGTCCTTGGGATGCATGTGGACCATGTCCAGTGGCCTCATCTGCTAGGCCACTAGGATGCGCCAACCCAGGCCTTGTTTCTATCTTGTTTGTCCAACCATGAGGGCTCTGTTCTCATTGGCGTTATCCCACAAATACACAAAACAGTTCTGAAATGATCACACCAATAATTCAAGTGAAGAATTACTTACACAAGATTCAGACTTCAGACCTGAGGACTAGACTTTATTTTAGTGGGAAAAACTGAGGACTAGACCTTATTTTAGTTGACATTATTTTATTTCCTAGCCTGAAAAATCCCTCACGTCACTGTAGCTTAGACCAATGAAAGATGGATAGATCTGCTTCCCAAAATTCCACCCCAATTCAGCACTCACCAGAGCCCACCTTAGTGCTTACTCTTTTTACTCCATAAAACACACCTTCCTTTCAAGATCCTCGGAGTTTCTGCTGGAAGGCAAGTGATGGTAGCAGACTCTCATACGATTTGAACAAACTACCTTTCGTTAATTGTACTTCAACACTGTCAGCCACAAACCTATGAGGCAAAAGGAACCATTTCAACCTTAAACTATGCCCCCCTGATGTAGTACAGCTACAGTGCTGTGCTCAGGAGCTACTAGAATCCATTCTTTTTTTCTGTGTGGGCATGTTGTCTATTTTATATTCTGTCATCTTTTGTTTCTCTCTGTATATCCCTTTAGGATTTGCTTTTGCCATCCTTTAAAATATCGAAAAACATTGTCAAATATTTTTAAATGGCTCAAAAATTAAGTCAGTTGGTGATCATAGGTTGAATTATGACATAATACATAATGTTATAAACCAATATCACCGTAATTAAAGGAAAAATGGAGCTTAAAAAGATATATTCAGATGACTCTCATTCCCATCTCTGCTCCTTCTGTCCTAGCCCAACCACAGCCTACATGTGGCCATTTTATCTTTCTTGTGTTTCATTTTGTAGCAATAAGCAAACATAGCCTGTTCTCATGTCCCAGTCTGACCCCATGAAGGGAATATATTCCAGGTAAGACGCTAAATGATGGCTTCCTTCTGTTGAAGTAATTTGAAGCCACTAGTCTTGCTCATTTCCTTCCGCAGCCACAGACCCTCCATGACTAGTGGAGCCTGAGTGGGAGCTGGAGACAGGGTTCCAGGCATACATCCAAGTCGCCCAGAATTACCAGGTGACCTGGGGCAGGCTACTTAACCTCCCTCGCTTCCTCACTTGTCATAGTGGGGAAAATAACCATCAGGGGAGTGCAATGACAGGCTTCTGCACATTTCACATGGGAAAGCACTTAACACAGGATGTCACTGGAAGTCTCTTAGTTCCTTTCCTTCCTCTGGTCAGCTATAAAAGCAGTAAGCATCTAAAAGTTGACCATTTTTACAGAATTAACTGTAATGATCAATAGCATTTGTTTCTCATATGATGTGTTTTGTTATTTATTGATTCTTGCAAATGGAATAAAAACCCTACAGGGAAAGACCTGGAGACATAGTACAGCTTCCTCTTGCTGTCAGGGTTTACTGTCTACATTATTGTCCTTTGAATATTTCAAAATCAGTGGTGACAGGGAGACTGAAATGCATTCAGGATATGCCTAGGAGGCCAAATGGATGGATCTCTAATGAAGTATGCATGGGGTGAGTGAGAGGCAAGAGTGGAGAATGGCCTCCAGCTTTCTGGCTCGGACCATGGGATGGATGGTGGAGTCACTGGGAATTTGGAGTGAGGAAAGAGGAAAGTCATGGGGTCAGTTTTGAGCATGTTTGTTTTACTTTGACCTTGGAGCATGCAAGAATGTCAAGTAGGTCATTGGGATAATCAAGTCACAAACCATGGAACTGGGATGTCAACATGTGGATGGTAGCGGGAGCCTGGGAAGGATGTATAAAGGAAAGGTGAGGATGAGACTAAGTCTTATAAAAAGTTAACACTTGAAGGGCAGGCGGAGACTGCCCAGGGTGTTGAGAGATGGTGAGGCTCGAGATAGGAGGAAAGCCAGAAGAGCTGTGGTGGCAGAAACCCAGTTAGGGAATGTTCCAGGAAGGGCCAAGTAATGAACTGTGCCAAGAACTGATAAGCCAACACCTGAAAACCACACAGTGGGTTTTCAGACATGGTGGTCATAGTCCACTTGGTGAGAGTTGAGGGGTAAAGAAGTTAGTGAAATGATTTGAAAAGTAGGTTTGAGGTGAGGAAATGGGGCAATTGAATTTAGAACAGTTCTAAAAGAATTTGGCCATGAAGATGAGAGAAGGTAATAATGAGCAAGGAATATGGGATTGGAAGAGATTCTAAAGATGTGAGATACTTCTTTAAAGACCAATGAGAGAGGTTTTGGTTTATTGTGCAGGATTTGACCTCCTGGAAGAATAGGCAATCAATTGCTCGTGGTTCTGGAGAGGTGAAAAGTAAGGGAGAGGGGCCCTCACCTGTTCTCACAGACCCTGCGTGAGGTTGATCTACCTCTGACCTTTGCAATACCTCTTGGGTCTCAGCTTCTCCCCATCACCCCACCCTTGCCCATGCACTCTCCCCTCCAACAGCAGCTCCTACTCAGCCCTTCTTCTCTCCTCTCTCCTCCTCTGCCCCTTGAGTGACCTTGGAACAAGGCAGACCTCATGATAGCTGTGTCTGGCTTAAAGCTTCTTGGAATAAAATCTCAAATCCCAGATTCTTACAACAGTTTCTCCAGGTCTCTGTTCCCCTTCCGACACCCATCCTCCTTCTGCTTGGCCTTCCTCAGGGGCCATTTTCCCTTCTCCAGGGGTCTCCCTGAGTCTGCTCTGAGTTAGGTCTCCCTACCACACACGCCCAGCATATCCTGCCTCTGCCTCTTCCCTTTCAGACTAACATTTCATTTGTAAGTCTTTATAAAACACGTGTATTCCCAAAGAGAGCATAAACGCTGACAGCAGGGACTGTATCAGTATTTTGTGTCTGGAACTGTGCCCAGGGTGGGGAACATGGCGATATCCAATAAAGATTTGGGGAAGTAAAGGAATGAGAAGAGATTGCGAAGTATAACCAGCATTTCTTACACTGATAACCTTTTAAAAGGCACAAATGCAATTGGAGAGAATGTGCAAATAGAATGGGTGATTGGAGGCTGGATATGAGTCCAGGAATCTCTAAGTCTAAAGGTCACAGGGTTTGCTCTGGGCTGGACTGCGTGGGAATGCTTTTGCACCAATGCACTTAGCAGGACCCTGAAGAAGGTGCAGATAACAGATTTGCGGAGGGGCCGGGAGAGAGTGTCACTAGAAGGGCTCACCATGTGCCTTGAAGTCTCCAGCTGCCATTTGCAAACAAGCTCTGGAGTAAGGTGCTACTAGTTAGAACAAGACAAAGAAAAGCTAAATTCATCCAAAAAAAATGAAGAAGAGGAAATAGTCCCAAGCACTCTTTATGAGGCTGAGATTACTCTGATGGCAAAACCTGAAAAGGGCATTGCAAAAAGAAAACTACATCTTTGATGAACATAGGTGCAAACATTCTCAACAAAATATTAGCAAATCGTATCCAACAATATGCTTTTTTTAAAGGAAAGGTGCAGGCAGGAATAAAGAGAGTTGGCAGGTAGAGAGAGAGAGAGGAGGAAGAAGCATCTTTATTTTATTTTTTGTTCAGTTGTTCACACTGGTTGCTTCCCCCCTGGGCCTGGGACTCGAACCCAGGGGTATGTAGCCTGTGTCCTTTGGAGGTGATTGACCTAACTGCTTTTCCACCAGGGCATGCCACATTTACAAAATTTTCTACATTATAATCAAGTGTGATTTATTCCAGGGATGCAAGGATGGTTCAATAAATGTAAATCACTTGGTGCAACACACCACAATAACAAAAGGATGAAAATCATATGAGCATATCAATAGATGCAGAAAAGCATTTTGCAGGATTTAGCATCAATTTATGAGAGAAGCTCCCAATAAAATCGGGATAGAAGGAACAGACTTCACCATAGTAAAGACCAACGCACCCTTCACCTCCAGCAGTAAAAAGCTGCAGCTAATATCATATGCAAGGGTGAAAAACTAAAAACTTTCCTTTAAAATCAGGAACAAGCCTGCTTATGCTCATAGCTTCTATCTAATTTAATATTAGAGATCTTAGCCAGACAGCAAGAAGGAAAAGGAATTCAAATAGAAAAACAAGTGAAACTACCAGTATTTGCCAGTGACTTGATAATATACATATGGTATTTAATATGTATGGATACAGAAAACAAAAATAATACATGGAAAAACTATTGGAACCATAAATCAGAAAAGTAAAATGTCAGGTTACAAAATCAGCACACAAAGAAAGCTCGATTGTATTTTTAAATACAAACAGTGAGCTAAAAGAAAAAGAAGTTATGAAAACGATCCTATTCAGTAGTGCATCAAAAGAACCAAATACCTAGAACAAATTTGACAAGGCAGGTGAAAGACCTGCATGATGAAAATTACCAGACATTGTTAAAAGAAATAGAAGATGACACAAAGAGATGGAAAAGATATTCCATGTTCATGGAAGGAGAGAATAGTGATCAAAAATTCTTTTTACCTAAAGCAATATACAGGTTAGATCCAATCCCTATTAATATTTCAATGACATTTTAAAATGAAATAGAACAAATAAGGATAAAATTTATATGAAATCACAAAAAGTCCTGAATAGTTAAAGTAATCTTGAGGAAAAAGAAAAGCAGAAACATCACATTAGCTGACTTCAAACCAATCTACCAGGCAGCAGTAATTAAAACAGTGTGTTTTGGAATAACAACAGACAGATGGACCAATGGAACAGAATCGAGAGCCCAGAAACAAGTCTACACACATAATGAAAATTAATCTACAGTGAAGGAGCCACAGAGCTGTATGGAGGAAGGAAAATCTCATCGAAAAATGGGTTAGGAAAACTTGGCAGCTACTGGCAAAAGAATGAAACTGGCTCACTCTCTAACTCCATACACAAAAATAAACTCAACTTGGATGAAAGATTGGAAGATAAGGGCTGAAACCATAAAACATATAGAAGAAAACATATATGATATCAGCCTTAGAGAGATCATTAACGACTCTACCCCTATGGCAGGGGAAATAAAAGCAAATAAAAAAAAGTGGGATAGTATCAAGCCAAAAGGTGTCTGCTCAGCAAAACGAGGTAGCAGGAGAATAAAAGCAGCTTACTGAACGTGAGAAGGTGTTTGCATATCACACATCCAACAAGGTGCTCGTGCCCGAGATATGTAAAGAATCCATACCCCTTAACTACATATAAAACCACAAATAATCAAAAATTGAGAAGAAAATCTGAATAGACACTTCTCCAAAGAGGACCTACAGATGACCAACAGGCAAATGTAAAAACACTTAAAACAATTGAAAACGGCTCACCATCACTGATTATTTGGATAATTTCAATCAAAACCACTATGAGATAATCCTTCCATGACGGAGCATGGAGTCTGTGAAAAAGACTGACAGCAACAGGGTTGTCGAGGGTGTGGAGCCAGGCCTGCTGGATGGCGAGTTTGAGAGTTGTGGGGAGACAGCAGATCCTGAGGGTTCTTGTGATAAAGAAAAAAGCATTTTTTGTGTGTCTGTGAGATGATGAATGCTAACTAGTCGTATGTGACTTTCATGTCACAAGATACGTACGTGAGATCACCGTGCCATACACCTTAAGCGTATATCAGCCCGTGTGCCGATTATATCTCCATGTAACTGGCGAGAAAG
The DNA here is from genome assembly GCA_004363575.1 of Solenodon paradoxus. Taxonomy (NCBI): domain Eukaryota; kingdom Metazoa; phylum Chordata; class Mammalia; order Eulipotyphla; family Solenodontidae; genus Solenodon; species Solenodon paradoxus. Next base: position 31,983 of record RJWH01002989.1, read on the forward strand.
GGAAGCCTGGAGCGTGTTCAAAATTCTTCACCAGCTGTTGGCGCCCCGCAGAGCGGCAGCTGGGTCCCCTCCACTCTTCAACATCACTTTCAGACTCACAGTTCTGTCCCCACAGGGAGAGGATGAATGGGCGAGAGACACAGCAAGCCTGAGAGCCACAGGCTGAGAGAAAAGAGGGGGTTTCTCTTGAAAAAAGGACTTTTAACCAAAAGCAACAGATTTTTTCTTTTTTTTTTTTTTAATGAAAGGTGCAGGCAGGCATGAGGGCGAGTAGGCAGGCAGAAAGAGAGAGGAGGAAGAAGCATTTACTTTATTATTTTTATTTAGTTGTTCACGTCAGTCGTTTCTCCCGGACCCTGGACGTGAGCCCTGCTCTTTGGGATAGACGTGGATTGTGCTGCTTCAGAGGTGGCTGACCTAACCACGACTCCACCAGGGCACGCCAAATCAGCAGATTTTTAAAAACAAATATGACCTTACAGACTGACTCACAAACCCACGTCTGAAGGTGCAGAATAAGAGACAGCGTAGTTATTCAAAGCAGAGACATCTTACTACAGGCCACTGCATGAAGCTGATCTTCAGTTGAAAAACCGGCAAATTTTGGAGAAGGCATAGTTAGCATCCTGCATGTTTGTGAAAATTTGCACCTTGGTGGGTGTGACTTGATGAGCCACATTTGGTAAGTGAGAGATTCCCAGCCCTGATGCCCAGAGATGCCTCAGCTCTGTCTGCAGTGACAGCTGCTGGGCTCAAAACCGCGGCTGGCAGAAGCACCTGGAGCCTTTTCTGGGACTTTTGCTCCCTTCCATTGCTCTCCACGCTCAGAATGTGTCTGGGTGTCTGTGCAGCCAGCGATCGTGCACCGTCCTCGTGTCCTGCTGAGTCTCGTTCTCTGGTTCACAGTGAACAGCTAGTGAAACTGGGGTAGGTGCTGCTTGCTGCTAGAACCCGGCACCCTGTCTTCCCGGCTGCTGGCAATCTGGCTGGTCTGCAGAGCGTGACACAGCTACCGCGAGCACGGCCCCATGAACCCGCGTCGCCCTTAGCGGGGAGCCGGAGCCAGCGTGAGCTGCTTTAGAGCACACCTGTCAACCCGTCTCTCCTTTTCCCCGCAGACCATTCACGAGTGCTCCGTAACCCGGCGGGTGTGACACCGTGTGTGGGGATTTGTGATGTTTCATGGTAACAGACGTCCCCAGAAACAAATGAAAAGTGTGGAGTGGGAGGATGGATGCCCACCGGGCTCAACGTGACCACTGATGCCTGATTTCCCAAGTGATATCCATTTATATCCGCCTCGAGCTTGTTATTGTCCTGGGGTGATGCCTCCCTCTTCCAGGTCATCCTTTATCTGGCCCTGGCTTTTAAGGCAGGGAGGTACTGAGTCACAGTGTTCATCCTTGGACTCGTCTCTGCTTCTCATCTCCATGGTCCTCGGGGGACAGGCCCGTGTGTGCCGGGTGGAGTTTCTGTAGGGGACAGCAGGCATCGGGACAGCAGGCACCGGGACAGCAGGCACCGGGACAGCAGGTACTGGGATTCCGCTCACAGCCTATTTGCACTTAGTTCAGCCTAGTTTAGCAGAAGCAGAATAGAGGGGTGCGTGCACCAGACTGGAGGGGAGCACCCAGCCCATGTCTGTCCTGGCTCGAGTCCTATATTAGATATCACAAGAGTGTCCAACCCATGTTCCCAACCGGTGACACTGTTGATCAGGCACAGGCCACACCATCCTTCTAGTCTATCCTGAAGCTGCTGCTTGATTTGTGTGTTTTAGCTCAATTCTTTGTCTCCCGTGCACAGTCCGGCCTGTCTCAGGATGCCCTGGTTAACGTCACCGCCTGGCTGAGGAGTCGGGAGTTTCGTGACTGTTTCAGAAAGCGCTCGGCTCTGAAGTTGTGGAGTCATCATTCTCCCATTTTCTGTGTTCTGAGGCTTTGCCAGGAGGGGCCGGTGGGCCTGTGGGCCTGGACGGAGCCCTCTGTGTCAGCTCAACCCTAGAGAAAGGCAGCAGCGCAACCCTGAGTGATTTTCAGGTGCAAACCAGCCAGAACAGAGCCCACACCCCACACCCCACACCCCAGCAGTCACCTCCGTTGCGGGGTTCTCACTCCTGGGCCACTGCGTCCGCCCTTGCACCCAGGACCAGCAATCGGACAACCAGGGACTGCATCGAAGGCCAGAGTCCACTAAAGGACTCACGTGGCTCACCCCACATCTGCCTACCCTGCCTGCCCCTTCTGTCCCACGGAGACCACAGTCCAGGCTCTTGCCCAGATTCCCCCTTGTGTCTCTGATCCCCACTTTTCCGTGGGGTCCCATGGCCTGGCCCCCTCCCCAGGGATCTGCTCACACACCCATTTCGGCAGTGGCAGCCAGCTCACGGCCAGCTGGCCTTACTGAACCCCGACTTTGCTCCCGGGGCGCCACATCTGGAGCCCAACAGGGCCTCCGACTTGTTGTGTGTAGCGGTGACACGCGCTGTGTCCTGGGGGCTGTCTGGGCTCTTGCTCTGGCCCCCAGACCTTGGGGGCTGTGTGGGATGAGCCGGCCACCGGGCCAGGGGAGTGCTTCTGACGTGGGGGTGCCTGGTGCCAGACGGGCGGGGCTGCCCCGTTTCTCCACTGGCTGCAGGAAAGCCGCCTTGTTTCACCTTGGAGGGAGGGGTCCCTGGCCAGAGGTCTGGGTGACTGTGTGACCTGGAGGAGGGGTCCCCCTGATTTTCCAGAACAGGTGAAATGCACACCCCTCTACTTTTGCCATATTGTTCTTGGCGAAAAGACAATGAAATGCAGTGACATCTTCTCCGACTGACCCATATGGGTCACGCTCTGGTATGGAAACCCGCAGGTATGTTCTGGGAAACACTCCGAGCCTGCACGGAGGACGGCCTTTCCCATTGTTGAGGGGCTGAGTTGATTCAAGTTTTCTTTTCTTTTTTTCTTTCTTTCTTTTCTCTTCTTTTCCTTCCTTCCTCCTTTCCGCTCTCCTCCCCTCCTTCCCTCCCTCCATCCCTTGTCTCATCTTCTCAATTTCTGTTCCAGCCTCTTTGAGGCTCGTTCCCACAGACATCCAGGATCCATTCCTGACGCAGGGAGCAGCGCTCCCAGACGCTCGGGGCAGGTAGGGCCCACTCAGCTGACGTCATGGTGGCCGCTGCTCGGCTGCCACGCTCATTTCAGAGACAAGTGGAAAATACAAACGAGAACAGAGCTTTGCAAACGTGGCAGGAACCCAGAGTGACGGAAGCCACGAGACGAGAGGCGGAGCGTGGGGTCCCCGAGACCAGCTGACGTTGTGATTTCGTTTGGATGAGAAACGCCTTTGCACATGTGCGAGTCACCGTCCCTTTCAGCTGCTGTGCAGGCGGTGACCTTGGTCCTGAGGCGTCTGCGCTGCAGAAGCTTCGAGCAGGACTTCCGTTTGCTAAAAAGCTGCAGCAAGCAGACAGAAGCGTGCTCGCCTGGGACTTTAACAGCCCTGCGGATGGGGGTGGTGGTCATGGAGGGCTTATTTCATTTTTTAATTTTTTGTTTGGACTTGTCTGCAGAATGGACGGCAATAGAAAATGCACGCAAATACAGTGCTGATTCCCAAGGGCACCAGGTCAGGGGAGCACCTGAGGCAGGGCCCACGGAGGGGAAGGGACACCGAGGCCTCACGAATTTCCTCTGCACAGAATCCTGGGGGGTCCCAGAGCTGTCCCCGCTCCTCCTGTGACAGGTGTGCAGGAGGGGCAGAGCCGGGGCTCATCGAAACCCTCCGATTCGTAGCCGTCCTCTCTCCTTTCTGCTCCCCTGCATCCCCTGAATGAACATCTGCAGCACTGGCCCTCCCACTTGGAAACAAAGCTCCTATCCTTGTACCCAATACGATTCATCCGATTCAGTGTTTTTACAGGAGCTGGAAATCGAGTTGGGAACACTAGCTCATTTTTCAGGCGAGGAAGAGACTTTATGAGAGACCTTCATCGATGGGCGGCTTGCAAGGAACCCTCATGGGAATCAGGGCTCGTTCTGACGTAAAGGAACCGCCAGGTCAGGTGGGAAAGCAATGCATAATTATTCTACCTCCTCTCAAGGGGCGTGGGCCTGCACTCTGGTGGGCGAGCCTCTCCTGTGGTCAGAGGTGCAGCTGGGGCTCTCACGGCTCCGTCCAGGAGGGAGAAGCCCACTTACCTCGCTCAGCGGTCCATGAGGGGAGAGGCAAGAGTCAGACAGGGCTTCCGGTGGGCCCCTTGTCTGTTGGGTGAAATCGTTCAGCCACCCAACAAGTGTGGGCAGTTCACACTTCAAAGTGACTGCCTTGTAGTCACGAAAAGCGGATCTAAGGAGCAAAATGTCCCAGCGGAGTTGGACACCAGGTGGCGGTGTGAGCTAGTGCTAGGGGTGAGGCGGCTTCCTCATCCAGGGAGTGGGCGCAGATGTGGGGGGCCGGGGCTCCCTGGGGGACACGCGGTGTCCAGAACGGGGTGGGAGTTGGGAAGGAGGAGGCAGACAGAGCACAGATGAGCCACGATGCCTGAAGACTCCGCTTGCCCGCAGCCAGTGGGCACCCGAGCGTACAGCCACCCCTCTGGGTTGGAAGGTAAGGAGATGGTGGCCTGCTCGGGACAGCTGCCACCTCACACCCAGAACCGGGACTGCAGACGTTCTAACCAGGGCGGAAGCTCCAGGAGCGGGCACAACGGCGACCCAGGATGGTCTGGATGGGCAGGCCGGGTCTGTGCCACGAGGCCCTCGTCCGGTCCGGGGAGGACCACATGGCCCAGGCCTGGGGCTGTCTGATGCAGGGAGTGGGCTACTAGGAAGGGGCTGGGACCTCCAACTCCCCACCACTGCCTGTGTCTGGGACACACCTCCGTCCTCTGTAATCGGAGACACCAGCACCTGCTCCTCATCAGGTGCGACGCCAGCGGTGAAGCCGGCCGCCCAGGGCTGGGGCATGGAGCCAACACGTGCTGGCTGCGGGGGTCGCTGCCGGTCCTCAGCCCGGGGCGCCTGGCGCCCACCGTGTTTTCCGCGCCAGTTCAGGGGGCTCTGATATTATGTTTCGTTCCATTATCTTCAGAGTTTTCAGGTGCCGAGGGGATGGTGCTTGGTGAGGTAAGTCAGCAGGAGGAAGACAAACACTCAGCGACGACACTCAGGTGGTACAGAGAGGAAGCAAATGAGCAGACAAGAGAAAAATCAAACGTCGCGCGCCAGGGGAAGCGGGCAGAGGCGGGTGCTCGGGTGAAAGGGGCCACCCGTCCACTGGGGGGTGGGAATTAGGCTGGTGATGAGTGTAACACAAGACGCCATTTAGAAATCTGTCACTCGAAACCCACAACTTCAAAAACACTCCCCAAACAAACCCCCCAAACAAGAAAAATCCCCACATCCCCCAAAAAAGTCATTATGTTGTGCATATTACATCTGTTAAATGTATGACAGCTTATGGTGGTTTAGTGGCCAAGTCTGCTGCCTCCGGCGGGCGCAGACCACACACATCCCCAGGACCTGGGTTCATGATCAAGATGAACAACCAAATGAAAGAAGTGTTTTAAAAATATATATGTATGTGTGCATATATGTGTATATATATTCAATTTCAATTTGTTGACTATGCTTTAATAGAGATGAGAGTTTCCAGGCACACTTTGCGCGGCTTACTTCCCTGGGCCTTCTCCCCACTGACTGAAAAGATAATAAAGACAAGATGCCTGTATGAGGAGAGGGCAGGTTTTCCTTCCACGCGAGATGAAGGATGTTTTTTTTAAGTTGATGTATTTTTCACGGAACTATTTTTTAAGAGGGAGGCAGGCAGACCGGAATGAAGACAAGCGGGCAGCAGGCAAAAGAAGAGTGGAGGGAGGCGCGTTTGTCTATTTTCTTGCTCACTGCAGGTGTTCCTCCCGCTCCTCCGGCCACGGACCTGGGTGCCCAGGACTGCCCCTGAAGGACGCACCCACAGAACGTTTGAAAGGGTTCTCATTCATTATCGAACGTGGTGTGAGCAAAAAGAAAATGAAGAGAGTGGAGGAAAGTGTGGGCAGAGACAGGGAGAGCAGGAGCGGTGGAGATGGGCCAGGTGGGGAGGCAGAGGGCGGGCCGGCCGGGCTGGGCAGGAGGGCGGCTGTCTCCAGGGGACCCTGCAGCACTCCTTCCCCTGTGGGGTCCTGGCCTCCCCTGGCCTGTGGGAGCCAGCCGTTGGGAGTGGTGGAGATGGCTCCTTCTCTGGCACCCCTGCCTCTGGGGAGCGGCTCATGGAGCCCTGCACTCTCTCTGCGGGGACTGCAGGAGGAGGGTGCATCTCGGGGCGTGAGGGGAGATGGCCGGGCTGCTAGCTTCTGTGGCGGAGTCCAACTCTCTTGTTAGGGGCTGGAGGCTGTGCTGGCACTGGGACGCAGGGGTGGGTCCGACAGGTCACAGACTAGTGTCCTCCACCTACGTGAGTCCACCTCCCCTTACAGGGACTGGGGGGCAGTGAAGACATGCTACTGGGGAGTGTGGGACAGGGGACCTGCTGGTCCTTCTCCACACCCAGGTGTGGACTCTGGGGCTCACTGGCCTTCTCTTCACCCATCCAGATGCCCCCGCATCACCTCTCACCGAATTGCTGTCTCAGACCTGTCCTCACGTCTGCAGGTCGGTGACCACCTCATCCAGGCTTGCTGTCACTGCCAGGTGGAGATGTCCCAGCCGTGGGACCACCCCATCAAACCCGGACCTTGGTCATCCCAGTCCAGACCAGTGATCCATCCTTTTAAAATGCAGGTGACATCTCTGCACACTCCCTGCCCACCCCCTCCACGCCCGGCATGCTCCCCTCTTGGGGCAAGAACCGAGTCCTCACAGTGGCTCAGAGGGTCTGGAGCGGCAGTGCCTCCTCCGTGGGCCCTCATGCCCAGTCACCTCACCCTCCTCACCTGCTCCCAGCTGCCAGAGACCTGGGCACTCAGCTCTGCTCTGGGACACTCTCCCACAGAGCTCACAGCCTCCATCCAGGACGGTTGTCAGGCGTCTTTCTCAGTGAGAACTTTCCCAGCCCCTGCCACCACACGCCCGCCCTCTCCAGAGCCTGCTTCCTCCTCCTTCCTTTGCCTTCTGGCTCCGTCTATCCGCGCGCCACGGGCAGTAAACACGTGCGAGCAGGGGTCTCCTTGCGTCCAAACACGGCCGCACATGCCGGTTGCGTGATGAACGAATGCATGAATGGACGAACGAAAGCATGGAGGAATACAATCTGGGTGGCGAGGGCAGCTCCTCCCAGACAGCCGGGGTCCTCGGTGGGGGTCCTCGGTGGGGGTCCTCGGTGGGGGTCCCCGCTGGGCTCAGGCAGGCCTGCTGGGAGCTCGGAGCTCAGCTCTGGGCTGAGCCTGGAGTCAGGAACTGGGCTTGGCTATCACGGCGCCGCTGTGTCTGGATTAGGTGGAACCAGCGGCCAGCGCGCACCCCAAAGGCCTTTCCGTTGCTCTGCGCACTTTCAGGGGCGGTGACAGAGATGCCACCCCATTAAACCGCGGAAGGGGAGGAAGGCTGTTAGAAAGGAGGGGGAAGAGCAGGGGCTGGTTTGCGGCCGGAAAGGCCCGGGCCGGCGCTGCGGCCGCTGGACCACGAGGTGGCGCCGCGGGTCTTTCGGGGCCGGTCGCCCCGGGTTTCCGGCCACGCGGGCCACGCGGACCTCGCGGGCGTCTACGCCGCGCGGCACAGCTGCATCGCGGACCCCTCCGCTGCCCCGCGGTCGTCAGGTCCCCTGCATCGTGGCGGCGCTGCTCCGGGTCTCTGGACAGTGACCCTGGATTTGGGATGCGGACAGCTGCGGTCCTGACTTGAGCCGGGGTCCCGGGCGCGGGTTCTGCCCAAACCTGAGGCTTGCAGCCCCGGAGGGCAGGGTGTGCGACCTTGCTCGCCACCTGTTGAGTCCGACCCGGGGGCTGTCGCCGCGGGCCCTGGCTCTTCTGGAGGCGGCGGCATCAGTCCTGCAGGACGGCGCTTTTGTCTTTGGGAGGAAAATTTGGAATTCTGCCGCCAAGGAGTCCTCACCGTGTCACCTCACTCCCAACCCCTATGCCAAGGGCATCTTCTGGGGTGGCACTGCTCTTCCACGTGGGCGGGGCAGTGCGCTAACCCCGGGCACAGGTGTCCCGGGGCCGAACCGTAGCCTGACCGCTCCCTTTGCCCCACGTGCGGTCCCGGGACCAGCAGCACCGGCACCCCGGGAGCCGGCTGGCAATAGATCGGGGCTGGAACGAGCCTGCGTTCTCACACCATCATGGGCCCTGAAAGCTAGGGACGTGTTGGGGCAGGAGGGCTGGGGCGCTGACCCCCCGCGGCCGCTGGGAGGGAGGGCGTCCTCCAGGAGATGCCCCAGGTAGGTGTCCTGCCCCCTCCAGGAGCGCGGCCAGGGAGTCCCTGGCTGTGGAACCAGCACGAGGGGCACACGGCCCCCGTGTCCGTGTCCGTGTCCGTGTCCGGTGGAAGGGTCGCAGGGCAGCGCCAGGGACGGGAGCGTGCACGCAGGGCGGGTGCTGGAGAAGGGGCCTTGCCAGGGTGGGGGGCAAGCCGGGGGAAAGTAGGGGTCTACTTCCTGTCCCAGAGAGTTCAGAGGGACCACTCTGCCCCACTGGGGACAGGGCCATGTTTGCACACATTGTCACAACAGGGGGACGGGTGGCTGCTGCAGAACACCCTACGGTGCGCAGGGCTCTGCAACAAAGCGGCGCAGGTCAGCGGTGCCCAGGCCGAGGGGCGAGGCAGGTGAGCAGAGTTCCCTGTCCTCTGTCCCCTCCCCACCTCCCTTCCCCATGCCAGGGACCTGAGGTCTCAGGAGGGGCGATAGGGACAGGGCTCTGGCCAGGCTGGCGCTGCACGAGGAGGCTCTGACTGTCTGGTGCCAGGAACTGATCAGTGGTTCAAATCCCTCTCCCGGTGTTCGAGGGGGCCGCAGTGCCCGCCGCCCGGAGGTTTAGGACTACGCCTCTGACTGAAGGCGGGTCCAACCTGCTGACCTGCTGCAGTCTGGTCGCCTGAAGGCAGGGGGTGGGAGAGGACTCGGAACAGCCTGGAGTGAGGGTTTCCATGGCAACCACCCCCTTCGGGGTGGGCCACTCTGCTTGGCCTGTCTGGACACAGGGCATGCGCAGCCCCCAGCTCCCGTGTCCCACCTGGAGAGCCAGCTGGCTGAGTTTGTTTTCAATCCTTTGGGAAAAACAATAGAACAATCCCAGAGAGCCCCATTTTGCTCAAAAGAACCAAATCTTGGTGTTTACCGAATACTGGTGCTTTTATGTGTCCCTTCCTTCCTTTTTCTTTCCCTTCCTTCTCCCTTTTTGTTGTTTGTATTAAATATTTGTGCTTTGTCATTCATAGAGCTTTAGCCAGATTAATTTATTTCATAACATTTTTCTTTAGTCAATTTCTCCAGATTGTATAATATACATATATGTTTATATTGACTGTTGTAAGCTCCATTATATCAGATGCTGTTTCTCTCCATTCATCCATCTGTCCACCCACCCACCCACCTACCCATAAATCAACCTGCTCAGCCATCCACCAGAACCTTCATCCACTCAAATGCTCATCCATCATCATCCATCCATCCGTCATCCAGCCATCATCCATTCATCCATCTACTCACCCTCCCAGCCATCACTCCATTCACCTACTCACCCATTCAACCACTCATTTATCCAGCCAGCTAACAACCCATCCATTCATATGTCCATCCGTCTTCTTATCAGCAAATATTTGGAATGTTTGCTCTCTGCCCAGCCTACAGAAGGTCTTACTCTCATAGAGATATCCTTCTAGTGGAAGTTAGAAATCCACATTACAGAGTGTTAAATGCAACTTGAGTAGTAGATATGAAGTCCTAGGTGAGCTGTTGACTAACTTGTAAGGGTGGGGTTGTCAGGAAGATCTCAATTATGAGGGGTCATTGAGGGGAGCATTGGAGAATAAGTACAAGGCAGTGGGACCAGCCTTTATCTAGAGGGACAGCAGGTCAGTGGACCATTGGGAATGAGGCATAGGTTGCTGAAATGAAGATGATAGCAAGGGTTAGGTCTACATTGGGAATATACCAAGGATGATATATCAAGGATGTTGCACTGGATACTGTATAGAGTGGGGAACTGTTGAAGATCTGAGGGGTGAATGATGTGACCAGGACTGTGTTTTAGATGGACATATCTGGGAGAAGGGGTAGTGGGCTGGGAACTACGGCTTCTCCATAGCAAAAACTGTGGGGTGGAGGGTGCAGCTCTCCTTAGTGTCTTCAAATTCTCTGGAAGGTTTAGAAACCTCTGTTCTGGGAGATAGACTTGTTGCACAATTCCTAGCAATGCCCAGAAAGGTTCCATTCTAGGCAGTGGTGCTGGCCCTGACAGGGAGCACGAGTTAGATTGGCCATGGGGTTCTGCACATGTGGTTGGGAGACCCATGTTATCCAGTAAACGTAGGGATGATGGCCATAAGAGTGAAGCAAGTGGCCTTGAGTTGGACCATGTGGTCCACATCCCAATGACACCATTTATATGTTTGGATAGTCCCCCTTCAGTGGGCATAACCCCTCTGCCTCCTTGTAAGTGTGGTCTGGACTTAGTAACCTATTTCCAGGGAACAAATAACAGTGGAAGTGATGGTGTGTGCCTTCAGAGATGAACTATCAAAGGCACTGTGGCTTTTTCTGTCTTTCTTGAACCAGTTACTTTGGGGAGAGTGATCTGTTAAATTGCAAAGATACTCAGGCCATTGACAGAGAGACCCACGTGGTGAGGAGCTGAGCCCTCCAGCCAACAGCCATGTCAAGAAATCATCTTGGAAATGGCTCCCCTGACTTGAAGTTATCTCCAAGTGACTTCAACCCTGGTCAGCATCTATGACCTCAGAGAGACAATGAGACAGAACCACTAGTCTAAGCAGCTCCTGACTTGACCTACGCAAACTTCAAGACAACACATTTGTGGTTCTCAACCATGGAGTTTTGGGGAAAGTTATTTTGCAGCCATTGAAGCTGTGTGCCCTTGGACAAGGTAATTCAATCTCCTGGGCCCATATTTCCTTGCTCATATACTTAGGTGCTAATAGTGGTGACTGCATCTATAAGGATTTTGTGAATTAACATGTGTAAAGTCCTTGGCACAGGGCCTGACTTGTAGTAAGTGCTCAATAATTGGCAGTTTGAGCTATTATCAGTGGTCACACAGGCATTCAAGCAAAGGTTGAAGAATGGGGAAGGAATGGAGCCCTTGAGAATGAATGGAAGATGGAAATAAATACTCATGTGAACTATTTGGTGAGCTTAGTCAGGCCAGGACAAAGAGGGCAAGAGTCAGGGGACTGACCTGCACCCTGGTAGGGAAAGCACTCAGCCCAGCACCCTCGTTCTTCTTTTTTATTTAATATTTGTTGGGGATTACTTTGCTCTATAAAATATGATATAAACCCATGTGTGCAGTTCCTCATTCCTCAAGTATAAGTCCATGTGCCCTGCTTTCCACCAAGTTACCCAGAGTCAAGAGTCCTTCACCAATGTCCACTGGGCCCACAACCACTTTCTCCCAGCCTGGTCCCCACTGGTCACCTCAGTTCAATTGTTAATGTCCAAGGGTTGTTTTGTTTACTCTGTTCCTTTGTTTTATCTATTCACCTATGAATGAGGTCATCCAGTGAAATAAGCATTAGCATCATCCCCTCTAGTTCCATCCTTGTTGGTTCAAATGACAGGATTTCATCTCTTCTAAGGGCTGCGTAGTCTTCCATTGTATACACACCCCAGCTTTCTCCGTTCCAGCACCCTCTCTATCATTGCTTCCTCATGATACCCTCTGCAACAAGTCAGCATGCTGCAGTCCTCACCCTTCTAGCTTTGGTTGAAAGAACTCTATGTAGGAACCTTAAAAAGTTTGACCATGCCCTGATCACGTGTGTCGGAAGCAACAAGAGTATTGTATCAGCTCCAGATACTGGCTCTATGAGTCAGTAGAAGGGCCAGTTCCCTTTGTTATCATTTTTATTACACTTTCTTGTTTGACTCTAGTTAGATCTTCACTTCTGACTAAATGGCACACCACAAAATTAGACTTGTAGGTCCCTCTCACGCCATCTCAACAGGCTCCTCCTACTATAAACAATGGTTCCTTTTAGTTGTTTACTCATTTTTTTCCCTTTCAGAGTGAAACAAGGTTATGACGATACCAACTCATTGCAGAAGTTCCCAAGGAAGCAAGTCCTCTCAAGACAGATCAGAGTGAAATACATGGTCAAGAACAAGGTGTGTGAAGGTGATGGAACTCTCCTCACTACAGACTGTGACCTTGGTTGGATTAGCCAGGGCCCAGGTGAAAAGCAGACTATGGTGAATTCCTAAGGGCACCTGCAGGAAATGCAAATTAGTATGTATAGCAATGGTGCTCTGGCTTCCAAGATATTTAGCTGCTGCCATGGGCCTCCCTACTTCAGATCCTATTATGGGGCTGTTTCTCAGTCTTAGGCTTCCCGTAACTCCCTAGCATGTTTCACCCAGCCCAACCCCATACCACAGTGTCCCAGTGCCCATGGCCTGAGCCAGCTCAACCAAATAGAACAGAACAGCTCAGACACCAGCTCTGAGTGCATACAACCACCGTCAACACCCAGGTGGGTACTTGGATGTTTATTTATGTCTGTCACCTTGACGGGCCATGAGTGCCCAGGTATTTGGTCAAAGCTTATTTTGGGTATGTCTGTGAGGGTGTTCTTGAATAAGATTAATATTTGAAATGGTGGATTTGAGTAAAGCAGATTGTCATTCCCAATATAGATGGGCCTTATCAAATCCATTGAAGACCTGATTAGAGCAGAATGATGGACTGAGGACAATTAGTTTGCTCTGCCTCGTTGTCTTTGAGCTGGGACAGTGGTCTTCTCCTGCCTTCAGACTCAACTCAGACAGAAACTAATACCAGTGGCTCTCTAACTTGCCTACTACAGATTTGGGACTTCTTGGTCCCCATAACTGTGTGAGTGAGTCTTTTATGATAAATCTCTCTCTCTTTTCCTCACCCACCT
>RJWH01002989.1:45122-185646 GCA_004363575.1 Solenodon paradoxus
CCACCATCCAACCATCCATCCTCATCGTCATCTATATATCTATTTCCCCTGTTCTCTCTCATCTATTATCAGTATCCCCTCTCATTTGTCTATTGTCTGTCAATTATATCTCATCCTGGCTTGTTGACCCACACCTGCAGGACCTCACCTCTCTGTGAGAGGCTCCATTCTTTACAGAGGCAGTGCACACTGTTACCGGTGACCTTGTGGACCTGTAGACGTCCCACAAGGGCACTGGGTGTGAGGCTCGTGCTGGTCAAGGAGGTAGCTATGATCTCTAGTGCTGCCTGCTAAGTTTCTAACTAATCTCATGGCTCTGTCCATTGGATACCAAGGAGTAAGTGGCCTCGGTCCCTGTGGTTCCAGCGGAAGTAACTCTGCCAAAGTCACCTTTCTTCTTGTCTCGAACTCTCCAGCGGTCAAGAGAGGCCCATGCTTTGCCTCTTGCATTTGACCCCGATGTCCTGAAACTCTCACATCAGGGAGGAGCAGGCTGGGGTGCCAGCAGGTATAACGCATCTCATGGAGGATGGACTAGAAATAGTCAGGCAGTCTGCAGATGGCTCGCCATGCTACTGGGCTCAGACATGCTTCCTCTTCCGAGGTGTGGGCTCTAGTCGAGAGGACTGTGAGAGGAGAGACTCGGGTCCCTCTCAGCGAGTCGAGTGCCAGAATAGAAAGCTACAATTTGATCCAGATGTGTGTGCTCCTGGGTGTGGGCTCACAGCTGTCGGCATCGCCCTCGTCTGTGCCCAGAGGGCTGACTCCCTCTGGCATGTCTGCACTGAGCTGGAGTCTTCATACCTTTTCATTCCGCTCCAAAGGGAGGAACACAAGGAGGCCCTCGCTGTTTGCAGACGTTCTCGCTGTAAGAGTCTGTGGAGTTGGAGGGCTCTGCTACCCAGTCATGGGTAGAACAACAGAGAGGGGAGAGGGAGCAACCCAAACCAAGTTTCCGGAAGGCCAAAGCTGGGCCCCTGCAGGGGTCTGCGGGGGGGTTGGTCTTGGCTGCCTGCTGAGAGTCAGGTGGTGTCCCGCTGCTAAGGGGAGAGGGCCTGGCCAGCCCGTCGCTGTCCTGCTGCTCCTTCTTTCCACAGATGGCTTGTGGTTCGCTGGTCTCCGAGGAGACAGCCAGTGTGGTGACTTGCAGGGACACCTGGTGGCATCAAACAGCAGACGTGTGTCCCTGCAGTCTGCAGGCCAGGACTCCAGATCACTCCAGTCCAGAGCGCTCCCCAGGACCTTTGCCTCTAGCTCACATGGCCTCTCCTGTGTGGTGTGTCTTCTCTTCTGCCTCCTCTAGATCCTTGTCATCGGACTTTGGGCCACCTGGATGAGCTCCTCTCAAGTCCCTTCACCTCATTACATCTGTGAAGCCCTCTTTCCCAAAGGGTTGTGTTCAGAGGTATGAGGCTTAGGATCTGAGCACATCATTTTAGGAGCCAGCGATCAACCTTCAAGAGATGGGTTGGTGCCCCACGGTGACCGCTGGGACCTCTGTTCTATCCAAGAAGGATGGAAGAACAATTCCACCCACCCCTGGGGGCTCTCGGGAGGTGTGGCCAGCCTGCAGGGTCCCTGCTCCAGGGGGGAAGTGTAGGGACGGGAAGGAAAGGCAGTGGCTCAGGTCCACCTGTTTCTCATGTGGATTCCAGGGCTCCCACCCACTGCCTCCCAGTCTCCGGCACCTGGCGAGGGAAGCATTCCTGGAAAAGCGTGTCCTCTGAATCACATCACCGTCCTGATTCACATGATCATTTCCTCTGCTCTGCATTCTCAGGGGGAGGAAATCAGCTAGCCGACAGCACCAAAAATTCACACAAGCACAGAGCAAGCCCGAAAGAAAAATTCTATTTGCAGAAAAATTAGGAGCCAGGCTTCCGACGTGGTTCCCCCGTGACAGGAATGTCTGTGTGTGCAGCCGAGAAGTCCCCTTCCTCCAGGGATTTGAGAGCTTCTTGCTTTTGAAAAACAGCATTTAAGGAGAGCAGCTGGCACAAAGAATTCTTCGGGGCTCCCTGGCACACTCCTCCTAGTCCCCTCCCTCCTCCTTCGCCCACTGGCATTTCTGGTTTCCGCAGGAGCCGCCGAGGCCCCATCCCAGGGACCAGCCTTGGAGCACGGGCTCCTGAGGGTCAGGGGCCTGTTTTCTCAGCTCAGCCTGGTGTGTGCAGGGAGATGAAAGGAAAGCTCAAAGCTTGGTGGGACTGGTGGGCGGGGAGACGGGGCCCAAGACCCAGGTTTGAACAGGTTGTTGAGGGGCTGGTCTGGGCGCAGGCCTCCTTCCTGAGGTGCCATGGGGAGCAGCCACTGCCTGGCTGGGCAGGCTGCTTCAGGACCAGGCTGCATGAGTGGGTGAGTGTTTCCCTGACAGCCTGAGAGGCGCAGTGACTGTCTGCGAGGCCCCCTGTCAGAGGAAAGACTTCTGCATTAGACCCACTCCAACAGCCAACAGCCTGACTCCAACAAACGAGGAATCACAAAACCTTCCCTACAGTTGTATTCATTTGCTAGGGGCGATCATAGCAAGCAGGACAGACCGAGTGGCTTAAATCACAGAAATTATTCTCTCAGGGTTCTGGAGGCCAGAAGCCCAAGATGGCGGAGTTGGCGATGGTCAACTCTGAGTGGGAGGGAGCGTGTGCTCCTGGCCTGCCTCCCGGCCTCCGGCTGGCAAGCAATCCTGGCTGTTCCCTGGCTTCTGTCTGTGTCCAAATTTTCTCTGTCTTATGGACAGCAGTCTTATTGGAGTTGGGCCGCCCTCCTCCAGCATGACCTCATTTTCACTAATGACTTCTCTGTTGACCCTTTTTTCAAATTCTGAGGTCCTGGGGGTGAGGAGCTCAGTCCATGAGTTCTGGGTGGACATGACTCAACAATAACTATTGTGAAAATTGGGTTGGCAGAGGCTGCTCAGGGGAGTGGTGGCTGATGGAAGTTGTCGTGACAGCCCAAAGGTTAGGAACATTCATTGACTTTCTGTTTTCTTTTGCTGAGCAGCGGGGTGGGGAGGCAACACCACAAAATGCAAAGCTGATGAATGTTCAAGGAGTGGGTGGAGATAGATTTCTCAGTGGACAGTGTTAGGATGATTGGCAGGTTGCTTGAGTCAAATGCAAGCGGGCTACCCAGCTGAGAGCAGCGACATCAAAGATCTGGGTCTGAAAGTGAAGCTGCTAAAATGATGACAGGAAAATAAAGCAGGAGCAGTTTATCTTAATGACATAGGAAAAGGGAAGGCCTATTTCCTGTCAGGTAAATGCCTCCCCTATTCCTAAAACACTCATATGACATAAAACTGGGATCTCACAGGGAGCATATTGAAATGTTTCACTGCATAAAATAAACATACTCTGCTGGCAAATGGTAAAAAAACACAAATATCATTGACAAAGTGAGACAGCCACGAGATACAGGATAGATTGTGAAAAAGATGTATGTGCAAAGCATGTAACGGACAAAGGGCTAGTTTCCTTTATATAAAACAAGCTTTTGCAATAAAAAGACACCAACACACATATTAAAATATACTCAATACACTCTAAGAAATGTGAATGACACCTCATTTTCGCTTATTCTGCTTGCAAAGATCAATGAGCTGTTCCATCCCACGTGGATGAAAGTTGTGTCTGCCCACCTCTTGAGTGGGATTGTAAGAGCCACACAGCCTTTCTGAGGGCAATTTCAAAATACCTTGAAGAATAAAAAATGCATATCTTTTATCCCATCAAGATTACTTCTTAAGACTCTAGCCTATGGAAATCAAAGAGGTTCTTTGCAGTGTTATTTGTAACAGAAAACTATGGAAGCTATCTCAATATTTATCAGTAGATAAATACCTGGTTATATAAATGTGGTACCTCCATAAGATGGAAGAGTATTTTTCAGTTTCAAAGAATGTGTTGATAAAGATGTATATAATGTGCTATATAAAAATATCAATTAACCTTGGATAAAAATATATGCTCACATTTGTATAACAAAGCATACACATGCATTTACTTGTGAGGGCATAGAGCCTTCCAGAAACGTGCCAATGACTGATCTATGATCCTTTCCTGGGAGAAGGACTGGAGAATACTGAGTAGGACCAGGATGCCTTTTTCATTCTGTAGTCTTTTATGCTATTTGAATTCCATACCATCTGAACTTATTACTTGAAATGTAAAAACATTAAAATTAAAATTAAAAAATTGAGGAACAGAAATTGATCCTTCTCTGGCAAAGGAAAATAAAGAGTTTTGCTCTGGGCCACTCTTACATGCTTTCCCTTAATCCACAGTTGAGGACAGTGACAGGCAGAATTTAATTGCTTTAGAATGGAAAACAGAGGAGATTCATCACCCCAGTCAAATGGGCTGCGTAGGCGGGCAAGTTAGTTGGCTGTCCTCTGGGAAGCACAGAATCGCTATGCTTTTAGAACTAGGTATTGAATCTGGTGTTTCTAACTTGCAACCTCTGCTTGTTCCTTTCTTGCTAAATGGCAGCATTGTAGACGTGGACCTACACATTTCTTCACAGACCTTAACCTCCTGGGCATCCAGGTGTCAGGAATCAGATGCATAGGTAGGGAGCAGAGGAGTGTGCATAAGAGTGTTGGGTCAGGGGCAAAGTCCAGAGTGTATTAGCTTCCTTAATTGTCCATCTGAAACTCCTAAGAAATACTCTGCCAAAAAAGCAAGTTTTTGAGGAAAGTGAGGCCGAGAGTGACTTATGTGTGGTACCACAGCTGGCTAGTATCAGTGCTGGGGGCAGGAGTCTTCCTCCCTCACCATCTTTAGTAGCAGGGAATGATGGCAGGGCCAGAATCATGATGGTGGATGGGAAAGATGGCAGCCAGGAATGATGGTGGCTGGGAAAAATGGCGGCCACAATCCTGATGGTGGATGGGAATCATGGTGGAGCTCTCACTGCACCCTCACCTTAGGGAAGCTTCAGCCAAGGCTACTAGAAGGGTGGGGTACCAGCAGTGTTTTTTTAGGACACAGGGAGGCCCCATAGGGTTAACAGTACCATTTGTTCTTACTACTTAAAACAATAGCCCCAGGCCCTTACAGGTTATTTCAGCTGCTGATTTTGGTTAGAGCAGTGTGATTGTAACAGGGGACAACCTGGGATGAGGGAGCAAGGAAAACTAATGCTAGGGGCACCAACCAATGTCTCAGAAACATGGAATGAAATGCCACAGAGTGGATTTTCTGAGTATAATCAAAGGGTGTTCTTCATGTCTCTGTGCCATCTTGTGAAACCTCAAAGCTAGTGCAGCCCTTCACAGCAGACCTAGCTGAGGAGAAAGGAAGGTGGGCGGGAACACGGGCTTCTCTCACAAATGGTTTCAGACAGTGGCAGCTTTGGGCTTTGGTTTCTGCTCTATTCTATTCACTGCCAGACATAATTCTTTCTGTGTTCAAGGTGCCAACTTTCAGCAAACCCCTCTCCTTCCTTTGGGTGCTGATTCTAGTCTACTCTGGCCTGGGAATCCAGTCAACTGGATTAGAAAAGAAACAGATTCTGTCTATCTTTATATCAGACTAAATACTGTGCTAAAAATGCATGATGTTCAGTGAAGAGGCATTATGGTTCCCTCCCCCGCTCACTTTTGGGATTTTAGTTTTATTCCAGAATCTAAATGGATCAAGTTGCTAGTTAACCTGCTTGAAAAGTTTCTTTGTTCTACTCAGAGGATATTCAGTGATTCTGGATGATTTTAATGTTTCATTCACTGAGTTATACAACCCAAGATAGAAGGCCTCCTTCTTGTCCGACCTGTTTCAGTATAAAACACCTAAATGAGAAGGAGAGATTTCTTTCGTCTGGTTTAGCTGGGTGTTTTGGTAAGGGGTTGGCAGGCGGGCGTTTTCTCCTTTCTCTATACTTCTAGAGCGGATGTGTTCTGTCCTTATCTGAATTAGATGTGATGGGATTCCCAGTTTGTCTCATTGAGAGTTAACCTAAGGTGCAGAAATGCTCACCAATAAGGAGGTGTACTTGACATTTTTAGGTGTTGAAGCCATCTGTCATTTTATAGGTGATTAGAACCTTGGAGTACTAGAGATATACCAGTATTTTCTAAAGCAAGTTTTGTTTCCTTTGTCAACTGTATTTCAGATGGTATGCTAGATTCTTTTATATAATCTCCTTTAATAATTATCAAAACCGAGCCAAGCAGATATTATCCTCTCACCAGATAAAGGAACTGGATCCAGGTGTACCAGATGTCTGGACCAAAGGCATGGCTAATGGGCTGCAGGATTAAGATGCACTCATGCATGTTTCCTACTGGAGGGGCATGGAAGGGGACTGTCGAGAGTGTCTGGTCACATCTGAGGCCTCCCTGGAGGACCACATACTTACTTCTCAGCCTTACGGAGCATGTCACATTACCCATTGCTACGGACAAAGACTCTCCCTGGTTGAACTTTAGTCAGTCTCTTCCAAATCCTCCTTCCAACCTGACCTCTGGACTTGTGTGTTTGTCTCGCATCATCCAGATTTTGTTTTTTAGTTATAACTTTTTTATTTTAGTGGTTGCTTTAGAGTTTATGCTATACATCTTTAACTTATCACAGTTTATCTTCAAGTAATATTAAACCTTTCACAACACAGTATACGAATGTTACAAGTGCATAGAAAATGGATTTTCTCCTCCTGTCCCTTATGCTATTTTTTAAAATTTATTTTTTATTGTAGTAATTATTCTATACATTAAAATAATTTCCTATGTATAGGTTCCCCATTTCTTAGATATGTGTCAACACACCCTGTCCAGTGGGCTCCACCACCATGTGCCCCCACCCACCCCATTCCCTTTTGGTCACTTCAGTTCTGTTGCAAATGTTCCAGGGTTCATTTTGTTTAATCTGTTCCTTTGTTTTGTCTATTCAGGTTCCAACTGTGAGTGAGGTCATCTGGTCTCTGTCTTTCTTCTTTTGACTTGTTTCACTTAGTATCCTTCCCTCTAGATCCCTCCATGTTGATTCAAAGCATCACCCGGTTTTATTAGAAGTCTGCTAAGTGGGTGAAGCCAGAATCTCCCGCTCTCAATAGCTGGACACTCACTATCTGATCAGGTGCTCCTTCCTCCATTGCCTCAGCCACTGTCGGACCAGTCTGGCCTGCCTTCTGCAAGAATCCTGCAGGTCGGGTTAGCCACACTCCGACCTCCCCAACTCCTGTGTTCTCTCTCAGCTGCCTTCCATCTACAATACCCTTCCTGGGCTAGAGATCCCGCTCATGTGGAAGTAAGCCCGGTTCTGTGCCGAGGTCTCTTTACCCTATTACAACAGTCCTGATTAAAATCTGCTTCTGCTGCTTTAACTGCTGTCAGGCCTGGTTTTGTGTTAATACCAGCAAGACTTGTTCTGGGATATTGAATTCTAATGGCCAGAGAGGTAGGAAGAGATAAGATATCGAGGTTATTCATTAATGAGACCTGTCTGTGAAGTTCCTTGGCTGGAAACCAGACTTGGAGGCTCAATTAAGCATTTTCTTTTAGTCCTGCTGCTTGAGAAAAGTCATTTAATAGATGGAATGGTATTATAGGTGGATGTGCTGGCTAACACAGCAGATCCAAAGAGAATATGAGAAAGGACAAATAGAGATGTCTTTGAATAAATATTGAACTAATCTAATTCAATTGTAGTAAATAGATCTTAACTACGTCTATTATAGATATATTTCACACATATACATACAGGCATGTGCAAAAATATTTAAATATATGCATATTTGAATACATGTATACATACAATATAAATGTATATATGCATATATGTTCTTAAAAATACAATTAAAGTACAAGAAGAGTTAGAATGCCTTTTGAAGAGGAACTCCAGGATTGATAGCTTTTAAAAAGCGGCTCCTTTCTAGTGGACAGAGCCCTAGTGAAAAAATTGTGCTCCCTTACCCTCCTGTCATCCTTAGTGGCATAAAATAGCTGTGTTTTTTCTACTGTGGAATCACTTGAAAATCACAAATTTTAATAAGTCTGATGGGTAATAAGGATAAGGGTAGCTAAGAAAATTGGTAGGTGAAATCTAGTTTCTTCTTCTCTTTTCAAAAAGATTCCACCTTGCTTCTCCCTTTTCTTTTAGGGTCTAATGTTCTCATCCGTTTCCTTGTAATCAAAGCCTTCCTAGAGGGGGTAGTGATGGTTGGTTGAAATTTTCAAGGTGTTTTACTCAATCATCCATCTAGCCAATCACAGTCCCTAGTTCGTAGCACACAGTAGGTACTCATAGACCCTGTCCTTCCTCTCAATGTTCAGTCTATTGATAAGAGAAAACAGTTACCACTGAGCATCAGAACAAGTGATACGTCATCCTGGGATACTTACAAGTCTAACCTCACATGTGCTTGTGAAAGTCATGGCTTAACCCTTTACTACCTCACCAGGGCAGCTGGCACCCAGAGGGAGCAAGGGGCGGCTGAGATGTGTCCTCACCATTTCGTTAGTGCCCGGGCAGCAGCGGCTCCTCCTCTCTGTCAACAAGGCTGGCATGGGTCTCAGGCCAGGAGTTAAGGGTGGGGTCTCAGATGGCTAGGCCATCAGTGTGTTCTTCATCAGTGGCCCCAGCGGCTATCTGCTTAAGGAACTTAACTTTGGAATGACTGACTTAGAAAGATGGAGGCCAGTCACTGAAGTGCAGTGCAGAGTATCTTAATAAAAACCCTTTTCTTCTTAATAGCCAATTAAAATAAGTTTCATCTACCTACGATTTATTATTAACTATCCACAGATATGAAAAATTACCAAGACGATAGTTTTTAAGGTCATCATTAAGAACTAGTCTATGTCCAATGATTGTCACTTTCCATTTACATGTTTCACATTCCAGGCTCTCCACTTGACAATGGACAGTAACTACTCCCCCTGGAATCCTGGCTAAGTTATGAAATTCAGTGACCATCTACCACGAGAGTTTTGATACAAATCTGTCGGCACGCAAATGACTAGGTACTCTGGTCTACGTTTCCAGCTTCAACTACCCACGGTGGAGCTGCTCATCTCTGCGTGCGTATCAGGCATCGACGGGTGGTATAAAGGCTGTGGCTGTGGGATCTTGGGGAACGGCGAAGATTCTTGAATCTCCCAAAGGCCTGTGTGTATTCCCCTGGATTCTGGGGACAGTCCCACAATGACTAAGAATGGCACCTGGCTCCGCTAGCAGCCGAGGCTCATGGCAGGATGCAGTCATGAATTAAAATCCACCAAGTTCTTCCTTTTCCAAACCAAATGGCTCATAAGCTTGCATAGATCAAAGTAACATCATTATGGCTACTTTTGATTAAACCAAGCACCCTGCGTCCTGCCGGTGAGGACGACGCAGATGGAGAGCCGGGGGGTGTCCTAGAGGACAGGGTTACAGCTCATGAAGCCACTGAAGGGGCAACCAGCCAGGTGGGGGCATCTGGTCTCAAATCACACTCTCTAGTCTGACCCTTCTGACTTTTTACCTTCAGCGTGGTGAGGAGGTGAGCCACTGAAGTGGGTTCTGACTGCTTTGATAAGCTTTCAAGGTCGACATGGAGCCCAGAGGCTGGAAGGAGACGCCATTGAGGGGGCAGCAGGTGAGCTGACTTCTGAAGAGTCCCCCCTGGACCCTGCGCCTCACCCAGTGCATCCTGCCTCTGCCTCCAGGAACAGCGCCAGCACCCGGCGCTCTGTTTTGGGCCTGAGCTGAAATTTGGTAACATTGGTGGGGTGTAGTGAGACCGGCTGGAGGCCTCCTGGCAGGGGTGGCGGGTCTAGGTACCAGCACACCTGTGCTTGTCTGGAGAGCACGGCCCTTAGACCTCTGTGGACCCCGCAGGACCTCTTAGGTATTGGCAAGTGGCAGCATAAAGATGGGGGCTCACTCAACGCGCTTTTGCTGTGATCCGCCATCGTGGATCACATACCTCTTTTGAGATGTTTTGCCATGTAGTGAAATAAGATTTCTCTACCTTCACGGGGTTGCCCATTGACTTCAGGTCATTTTGGATTAGTTGAATTCAAACACGGTTTGATTGCTGCTTGGGGTTTGCAGCAGTAGACTGATGGCTAGGTCAACATGCACAGATGAGAAAAGCATTGGGTGACACTCCTGTTTAACTTTTGGGAGTTGACTTCTCCCTCCACGTTTGAGAAATGCACGGTTTAAGGAGACAGACGTGCAAGTGTAATCCCTTCTGCTGTGCTGACCGCAGCGCCCACGCTCATCTGCTGGAAGAAGAAAGCCCTGTCGCAGAGCAGAAGACATGAATCTGTAAACTGAGGAGCACGTGGGGGCCGGGGTGAGCTGAGTCTCGAGGGAACATTCTGCATTTTCCCAGTTGGATCGGACTTGGAGCCTCATGGTCAAGTCCTTCTCCTGTCTGAAGACACAGTTTAGACCCTGACTTCAGAGTGGATCAGGAGGCTAGGAGAGCACTGACTGTCCACTTTCAAAGACAACTTGGCATTTTCCGGGGACCTCACAGGTACCCGGTGATATGCCGAGGAGTCATCGACCTAGGCCAGCTTTCCAAATAAACTGGTTATTTAGTTAAAATTACAATTAAAGGCCTGCATTTGATATGTTAAGTTTTACTCTGAATATGGATATTAAGAAGGGATAGCTTAAAAATTTTTTAATGGAGATTACAGGCAGGGATAGGACAGGCAGGGATAGGACAGGCAGGCAGGCCGCAGAGAGAGGAGGAAGAAACATTTGCTTATTCTGTTTGTTTTTCTGCATTGTTCTCCCCAGCCTGGGTCTCGAGCCCAGGTCCTTGGGATGTGTGTGGAGGATGTCTGGTGACCGCATCTGCTAGGCCACCAGGGTGCGCCAAGAAGGGATCGCTTTTTATACAAGTTTTGTTTGTGCTGTAAATGATGGCAATGAAAGGAATTCTGTCAGCGGCCATGTGAAAACAGCCTCCTTAATGACCAGCTACGTGCTGCTTATGTTTCATCTTGTCTTCCAACTTTTCTTAAAAGGGTTAATGGGGAGAAAGAAACATTTCTGTGTACTTTGTATTTTGACAGAAGACATGACTAACATTAATCCAATTTGGAAAGCTATCAGACCAGCTACTTAAATGTCATCATTTTTTCTTCTGAAATAGATGGTACCAAGTGTTATGTTATAGGAGGGTTCTGGCTTCTTGAAGACAGAATCAGTGTTTTAGGCAGCACTCGAACAATGCCAAGTTCAATGACATTTGAGTATGGGTGTAAGTGCTGCTGTCTCTTGATGAATGTTATCAGCTGGGAGATGGTGTCTCCACTTCCTCCTTGGATAGGAAGGGGCCCCACGGGGTCTGAGCTGGAGCTGGGAGGACCATGCTGGTCTGAGATACGACGAGTGAGTCCACAGGACATCATCCTGGCTGAGGGCTTGGAAATTACAGCCGTGGCCCAGAGGACCGAGTGCCCTGGACAGGGAGAGGGTCTGAGGGTGTCTCAGGATGAGTGGCTGGCGGTGCTGGGCCCGGTCACGAGAGAGATGGGTGGGACCTTTGCACAGAGCCCTTGGATCTCTCTTGCATGCAGATGCTTCCCCTGAGAACCCAGAGACCCTCAGACAACTGTGGGCAGGAGGGATTATGGAGGGCTGGGTGGTAGAGCACAGCTGATAATCTGGAATGGATTAATAAGTACTTTTGGAATAAAAGCAGAAACACCTTTAGATGAGTTGGAACAGGGTTCCCCGGACCTGCTGGTGAGCAAAGCTACATGCTATGCCAGCTGTTGGCAAATAGCACCCTTCCTGCCAGAGAAGCACAGAAGTTTCTGGAAGGAGAAAGGTTCAAGCTGGCAGGTTCTGCATATGGCGTGCGCCGGACACCAGCCCCGGGTAGCCACGTGATTTCAGCTTCCCCTGAATGCATGCTCTTCAAAGATGACCACTTGACCCGTGGGTGGCTGACTGTCTACTTATAAGGGTAACTCTCACCAACACGCCTGTGGGAGTGGAAGCTGGGTTTCGGCCCTGCTGGAAGAAGGTACAGAGGCTCTGACTGTGCGTAGGCCTCCCAGGTGTTTCACTCCAGGCCACTTTTCTGGAGGTGATAAGATTGGGATTTTCCCCCAAAATGTCTGGAATACAGGTCTTCTGAGCTCTGCTTTCACTCAGATGCATATTGCTAGTAGCCAGGGGAGCTGGGGAAAAGGCGACAACCTTCTCTTATGTAAGTGGGGCACTGAGATGGGGCCTGCTCTGGACACCTGGGGCCCAGGTTTAGGCTTCTAGAGACCACTGTCTACTAAAAGGAAGGAGGAGACTTTGGAGAAATACTTGACTCCATAGCAGTGACTGGGAAAGGACACATTGAGCCTGGGATCTTTTTCGTATGCGTGTGTACCAGAAAAGAAGGAAGAACAGAAAAAAGATGGGGAATAATGCAAGGACAAGACGCCTGCCAGAAGGGGAGCCCACGGGGCAAATCCAGGATAATTTGAGCATAGCAATCAATGTTGAAGGTAGCAGATAGTAATCCATTGACTAAAATAAGCCTCATGAGTCCATACTGGTAAAATAGATGAGCGATCACTAGGCAGATAAAAAGACAATAATGGAGGGAGAAGAGCTTTTTCTTCTAGCTGAACGGAAGCCACGAACACAGAGAGAGTGGCAGAGGTAGAGAACCACCATTTCTTGGCCAGGCTAGTAATACCTGATTCAGGTAAGAGTCATTCGTAGATGTTAAACTACAAGTGTGACGAGGAACAGGACATTCAGAGGGTCTCCAAGTATCTACCCACAGGACACTTATTACAAAGTGGAAAACAACTTTCTAATGGACAAACCCGGCAGGCACCACCTGAACCAGTGACTGACGTCAGCGTCACCTAAATGGAGAAAGACTGACTTTATGTGCGTCTGAATCGAGCTACCGAGAAGGGCCCAGCAGCGCGCCTGCTGCCGGCCTGCAAGATGCACGCTGAACCGAAAGGCAAGGAAATGGGAAACGCAGATGGAGAGGCAGCCCACAAGGTGAGTGGCCAGGTCATCTCAGAAGTCACTGTCCAGGGAGGTAAAGGCCGGGGAGTCACAGTAGGTCACAGGAGGGGAAGAAATACGACTGCAACTGGTGATGCGGGCCTTTCTCTGACGGTAAGAGAAAACTTGGGAAGATGGGCACAATCCGCGCAGAGTCTGATGATGTCCTGCTTTTGTAAGACAGTTTCCACGTCCACAAAACAGGCCCCGTGATTCGAGGGCTAACGTAGTACCCGGTCTGAGTTCCCTTTAAACAGCTAAGACAACGCGGCACACTCTCGCACACCCGATGTCCTGCTTGCACCTCTCTCTGGGGCAGTGGCCAGGCAGCTCGGCCGGGAAGGGCGCCCCTGCTGCCCACTGCAGGTCTCACCCGCCTAACCCTACAGACTTCAGGATACTCAACCAGTTCTGGTCCTGACACTTGTCGAGTTGTCGGCAAAGAACGCCTGCATGGTTTGGAGCCACAGGGGCAGGTCAAGAGGTGAGCTGACATCCCCTGACTGTCACCAGCACGCTCTGGCCTCCTCATGTTCCACGAGATGCCAAGGGGACGACGGGGAGAGGGCCGGGCCATGAGGGGAGAGAACGCAGGCGGCTGAGATCTGAGGGCCTCATGGAGGCAGTGGCACTGGGGGGCCTCTGATGCGGGGAGAGGGGTCCAGGAGTCAGTGTGAGAGACAGAACCAAAGTGCACCGGGAGAGGACCTTGGGGTCGCTGTGTCTGGCTTCCAAGAAAATCCCTGCCAGGGAAAACGATTTCGTTCAGGAAGGCGGCCTGCATTACTGCTGTTCAAGAGTCTGTCGCCCGATTCCACCATGGTCCTGACAGGAGACAGACATGCAGCCACAGGGGGTCCCTGGGGCTGTGAGCGCCCCCTCCAGCACATCTGCGGCAGTGACTGGGAAGTGACGGTGTCTCTGGGGGGCTGTGTGACTGCCCGCTGTCTCTGACGGTGGGAGACACTATCGCCCAGTGTGTTAGGACGCTTTTCTGTGTGGACTGTGTCCCCTCGTTGCCTGGTGGTGATGGCCTTGTGGTGTGGACATCAGAACAAGGTCGAGTGTCCTCATTGGTGGCGAATTACTGTGTGTGCCACTCGACCTCCTGAGAAAGCAGGGGTACGTGATGGGGTCTTGGATGAGAAAGGCTCTTGCGGGGTGAACCAGCACTTGGGGACCTCAACCTCCCAGCGCATCGGAGGAGAATCCCTGCTGCTGGGAGGAGGGCTGGGAAACTTTAAGCCACGGGAGTGCTCTTCCCCCAAAGGAGAGAGCAGAGAGTCGGGGTGAGCACGTGCCAAACAAAAATTCTTTATTTTTTCTTTAGAACATGATGTTAATAATAGTGCTGTGTAAGGCTCAATCTGCTTTTGCTCAGAAGTTCCATTTTGCTCTCTCAAAAGTCAGGAAACCTCTGCTCTCTGTTGTAACCCCATTCTGGGGGCGCAGGCGTGAGGTGTAACTGCAAATGATTTCATCTCTCCTGTGGGGCGACTCCTGCTTCTCTGGGGCACTGGCTGCTGGATTAGAGTCATGATGGGAGAACAAGGGGGAGCTCTGTTCCCACTGGCCCACCTTCCATTTAAAATCTTCTCCTTTTTGCATGCCCCAGTGGCTGAGAGGTTAAGTCTGTCGCTCTGACCGGTGTGGGCCACCTATAGACCAAGGGCCCGGGTTCGTGACCCGGGATAGGGGGAAACAACCAAGACGAATGACTAGATAAATAAATGCTTCTTCCTCCTCTCTCTTCCTGTCTACCTTTCTTCCTCTAAAATGGTCCCCCCCAATTTTCCATTATATGCACCCTTCCATTTTGTATTGTACTGTGATTCCTTTTCATGTCAAACCCACCACTGAGAAATGGGGTTTAGACCATTTGAAATGTTGGGGAAAAACCTGGAGAAGAACATTTTATGACGTGTGCAAATTCTGTGTCCATAAATAAGACTATACTGGGACAGAGCCACCCTTATTTCTAAACCAGCTGCCCGTGCCTAGTTCAGGTGGTGTGGGGTGCAGGGATGGGAGGGCAGGGCTGTAACCCCATGGGGGAACGGCACCGCTGTCTAGCAATGTGGGGCTAGTGTGTTGGATGTGTGTTTGCCCAAAGGAACTTTCAGCTCACTGTGATGGAATCGGTCAGAATTTTAAACCAGGGTGGGGACACAGGGACAATTTGTTAACCCGGGACAGTCCCAGCCAGACACGGCCCTGTGGTGACTCTGGTGGCAGCTTCCACACTAGGGTGGGCAGAGCAGAGCGATCATAACAGACATTCTCCAGCCTCAAGTTTCTACCCCATCCCTTTGCAGAAAACAGTTCGCCCACCTCTGCTCCAAAACCCAAGTTCCTCGAGGGCAGGGCTGTGCCTTTCTCTAACTTTGCAGGAGGTCCGCTATGGCGGAGGTTCTGGAAAGTTGCCTGCACACTGCATATACTTCAGTCTAGAACGCCTGACCTGTTGGGTCTCTACCTTCAAACAGGCCTTGAGATGGCATCAGTGCATCTGGCCCAGCATTCGCCTACGTCCCCACCGTGCCTGCATTACTGCTGCAGGTGAGGGTCCTCTAGTGAGACCCCTCCTTATGGGTTAGAAACCCAGGTGAAGGGACCCCCTGCCCTGGCTTTGCTCACTTGAGAGACTTACTCCTGTGGCACAGGGAGGCGATCGGCCAGCGAAACTGACAACATCTGAGGGCGACCTGTGCACAGGCAAGAAGATGGGTGTCACGTGCTCTGGGGTCCCATCTCCCGGCCCCGCAGCTCCGAGGACTAGACCTGTGCAGGAGGCTCCGGGAGCCTCTGTGTCATCCTGAGGCCCCATTCTGGGTTAAGCTCACCTGTTGGATTTTTGCTTTAAACTATCTGTTTGTATCACATGGGGTTAATTAGCTGCATGTGAAGGGTGGGTGGGGCAATGTTCTTAGGGAGCAAACAGACTCTTTTAGTTAAGTCAATTTTTATCCTAAATGAGTAACAGCTTCATAGGAAAGCCAGGTGCTGCCCCCATCTCCCGGCAGAGTCGCGATAACAAGGACAGCTTCCGAGAGCCTGAGACACTGTCAGAAAGGCTTTAAAAAGTCTTATTTGTGTATTCATGCCCCTTTAAAACACCTCTCAGAAGCCAGATTGTGCTAGTTGTGTTGGGTATAGAACGCGAAGACATAATCTTTATCCTCAAGCATATTGAATCTGTTGGGGACACTCCCTTCCACAAGACAATACCCATCAAGCAGCATGCCTTCATGGGGAGTGGAAATTTGGGAAGCAGAAGCAGCCAGGAAGCTATCACAGGGCCAGGGAGACTGGCTGGGTGAGTAGGAATTATCCACAAGGCATATGGGGGAGGATATTCTAGGTGGGGTTTGTCATAGTACCTGTGAGTAACTTGTGTGGTCAGGCATGTGAGTAGTATATACATTTTGGGGAGCAAGGGACAGGATACATGGACAGGCGGATTGACTGTGACATGCAAAGGTGACAGGTATTTATTCTTCAGCTATTCAGAAGCTACTCATAAGGTCTTTGCTGGAAATGGGGACATGGGGTTTTCCAATGAAAGAGTTTATCATGATATCTGGGAGGAAGGGGACTGCAGAAACAAGTCTGCAGTGAGGGAAGCCTGTGTGGAAACACTGTTAGACACAGGTACTGGGTGGAATGGACAAACAGCCACGGTCGCCACATACAGTGGTGCAGGTTGCACACTGCACAAGTCACTGCACCTAAGGGGTGCAGAGCTCGGTCTTTATGATACAGAGTTCCCAGAAGATGGCAGTAGAGTGTCTAAGGGATGGCTGTCTTCTCATTTGCACAAAAGAGCCCCATGAGCCTGCTGCAGGGAGTGAAAAGACTGCAGGGCCCAAGGGAGGAAAGCACAGAACATGGCAGTCAAGTTTCTGATCTAGGCAACTGGGGGACAAACAGGTCTATGGAAAACAGGAAGGGTGCAGATCTGAGTTTAGCACGTGGTTTGTAAAGGCTCTGAGAGGCCCTCAGATGGAGGAGCCCAGACACAGCTAGCTAGCTGTCTGGGCCTTAACTCAGGAGACAGCATGGAGATGGTGTGGGCCTGCACCCTTGGAATCATCAGCACATCAGCAGGGAATTGGTATCAAGAGGCAGAGGTGGTTGGTCTGTAAGGATGTGAGAAGGAGTGACCAGGGCCAGGAGAGCACCCTGGGGAGACACTGAGATTTTGTTTTTAAAGGGAAGGCACAGGCAGGAATGAAGGTAAGTAGGTAGGCAGGCAGAAAGCTAGGGGAAGGAGAAATATTTACTTTATTTAGTTGTTCATCTTGGCTGTTCCCTCTGGCCCTGGCCCTGGAACCTGAGTCCTTGGGTTGTGTGTGGACTGCATGCTGGCCTTCTCTGCTAGGCCCCCCGAGTGCACCAGGGCTGAGGTGTTTAATGGTGGAAAGAAGAAGGGATGCTTGAAGGGGATGGAGAGGGGGTGGTTGATGTGTTTGCAGGGATACCCAACATCAGGAGTGAGAGAGTTCAGGTGACCAAGACAAGATGGATTCCTTATATTTAGAGGTGGAGGCAATTTTAAATGACTCTTAGACACTCTGAGTACTTAAGGGACCAATCTGGGTTGTGGTCATTTTAGATTTTTCACTCATTCATTCTTCCTTCCATTCTGCACCTATATATTTAAGCAGTACCTAGTGGTGTCAAGGATATGCTGGGTTCTGGGAGGATCTAGGAACCCCTAAATAGGGTTCCCAGTATAGCAACGAGCACGATCAGGCACTGTTCTAATGGAGCTCACATTCTAGTAACTGATCAGCAAGACTAGTAGATTTTGTCAGCTGACGACAAGCCCCACCCAGCGAGACGGGCTGCACCGTGATTGGAGTCTAGTAGATGACGTCAGCTGACGACAAGCCCCACCCAGCGAGACCGGCTGCACAGTAACTGGAGCCAGATTCTGTTGAGACCTTGTGCAAGAACTCTGTTCAGATGGGAAAACCACGTGGCTGCAGCAAGGCGAAGGCGAATCAATCAAGAGGTTGGAGGCAAAAAGCAGAGGTGCAGTGGGCCAGGTCAGAAGGAGCCATACACCATGGTAGGGGATCTGGATGTTTCAGGTGCAGTGGGAACGCATTGAAGTTTTAACACGAGGACAGGACATGCTCTGATTTACATCGTAAGAGCACACTGGCTGCTGTGTGCAAAACGGACCTTTGTCGGTGGTCAAAGTACAGCAGGGAGACCTGGCTGAACAACGCTGCCTCCACACAGTGACCACTGAGTCTGGGCTGTAGCCACAGAGAGATGCATTGTGAAGTCAGATCTGTGGGACTTCTAGGTGGTAAGGGAATGGAATGAGTTAAGGATGCTGCTATGATGTTTGGGCTCAAGTCACTGTGTGTTCAATGGTGACATTTATGAACTTGGGGAGAATGCAGATGTGAGCAGATTCCAGGAGTTTCTAGAACCTCTAGTTCTGCTTTGTTCATGTTAGTTGTAGAAGTTGGTGAGGCATCTAAATAGAGATGCCAAGAATGTAACTGGACCTTGGCCTGCAGAACTCAGGGGAGAGGTTAGGACCAGAGATAGAAATCTGATGTCACATGCAGGAAAATAAAGGGTAATTAAAGTCAAAGGCCTGGCTCAAGTCAGTGAGAATGGAAATGGAGAACAGGAGAAAGAGTTTGCAGAGGAGGAGTGAAGCAGAGGTGTTCTGAGTACCAGGGAAGAGAGTGCCAGGAAGGAGGCAGTGGTCAGCTGTGTTAACGGTACAACAGGGGCAGAGGAGGGTCTCTGGCATTGGCAATGGACAGTGTGAGTTTCTGGGTCGTGCTAGTGACAGAAACCCATTGGGAAGGGAAGTAGACGAGTGTCAGGGAAGATGACAGATAATTATTTCTAGAAGAACCGTGCAAAGGAGAGTTGAGAAGTGGAAAGGAACGTGATACGAGAGAAGTATAGGTGTTATTTTTCTTGTTCCTAAAGGTGGTATATATGAGGGAATGTTTTTATGTTGCTGAACGAGGCTGTCAAGGAAAAGATTGCTGCTGGAGGAAACAAAGGAGATGGTTTGAGTCTAAATGTCTGAGAAGTTTGGACAGACAGGACTCGGTGTTGGCTGTTGAGTGGATGAGACTCTACAATAACAGGAGGGAGGGCAGGCAGTGGTTCAGGGGGCCAGCTGGGGCGGGAGCCATGGCCCCAGGAGGGTGCCACTGTTCAGTATGATTGCTTCTATTTTCTCAACTGTGTGTGAAACCAGGCTGTTATCTAAGAGGGAGGTGTTGTTGGAGGACTGAAAAGAAGAAGAGAGTCAAAGTCATGATTGTGGTGGGTGGTGAAACACAGCATCTAGATTTAAAAGCCTGCTTCTTGGAGCCATCTTTGGACTTTGTTTCATGGTGAGAGGAGACCCTAAGGGTGAGACACGTGAGGAAGACTGAAGGCATGTTTGTTTCAGATCCTCTCTGTCTGCTGTCTCCTGGCCACCACCTTCCCAGGGCCAGATGCTTATTGTCCACGAGACACCCCCTTCTACCTGGTTGAGCACATATCAAATTAAACTCAACAGGAGAGATGCCAGGTATCATTCAATATGGTGATAGGGGACACCTTGTTTTGTTGACATGGGAACTTGAAGTGTCCACAGTGAGTCTCTTCAATGTCAGGGATGGGTAGCTCAGCCACAGGTCCACCAATCACAACATGGGGCTCTGTGCCAGACCCGCACAGCAACAGAAGTTGGGAAGGTGTTGCGAACACCCCTACCTTCCTGGCTCTTGGTCTGGTTTGTTGATGGGCAACCTAACTGCCTTCCTCTTACCTACAGTCATGTCCCTTCTCTGGGTACCCTCTTTCTTCCCTTAGCCTGGGAGCTGACAAGGGGCCTGCAATTCAGCTGGAACATTCTGAGGTCCCTCTGGTGAAGACACAGGAATCAAGCTGGAAAGAGCCAGGGAGCTGCTTGCAAATCTCTTGCCCTTGTTGGATCTTGTGGATTCTTAAAACTTCTTCAGGAATCATGAACCAGCATCACTTTCATTTCCTTTAGATTGTCTACACCTTTCCCAATTTTGTTTAGGAGACAGAGAGTACATAGAACCAAGGATCTAAAGTCAACAAAGGACTAATACTTCATTACTACGTTAGCCCACTGAGTTGTATCAAAGATACCTCATTTCGTGTCACTGAAGGTAGCATTAGTCCTTTTAGATTCAATCTTTAGTTTTGTCTCCTCAGTGCTCCCTCATGTATTATTTTCCAGTGTCATTACCCACAAGTCTCTCTTTCATTCCTCCGCTGTCATAGATTTCTATTAATAGTCACCCTATATAAAACATGCTTGAGAACGTCTAAAAAGAAATGTATTTACTTAGCAAATGTTTAATTAAAATCTTCTAAGGATGGCCTCAGTGACTACAGAAAAATGATGATCATCATCAAATCC
This sequence comes from Solenodon paradoxus, assembly GCA_004363575.1. Classification (NCBI taxonomy): domain Eukaryota; kingdom Metazoa; phylum Chordata; class Mammalia; order Eulipotyphla; family Solenodontidae; genus Solenodon; species Solenodon paradoxus. The sequence goes on from RJWH01002989.1 coordinate 65,514, forward strand.
AAAAAAGGGTCTTGTTGGATGTTTTACAATGAAATGGAAACTCCATTAGGGTTTAATTAGGCTGGTCGAAGCCTGCATGTTTTTATGATGGAGCTTTCTGGCAGGGAGTTCAGAGTCAAAATTGATTCTTCCCTTTCAATGTTAAACTTTAATTTTTCCTCCCCCGAGGGTTTGTGAGCTGGCTGCTTGGTTGCACTTTGGATTGGACTTGATGATGGCACCAGGCCATTTTGCATGGGATTGGCCCAAAGCGTCCACTGGCACGGTCACCTGATAACAATGAACTGGTGAAATCTGAGCATATGAGCCAGTAGGTGCCCAATCAAGAGATTCCATGCCAACTGTTATGCAAGAGCGGTTTCCCCTGCCTGCCTCCTGTGGTCAGGCGAGGTGAGCCTGGTGGGGAACCCAAAGCCAGTCATCCAAAGAGAATCTGTCATCGGGCCCTAATTGTCAATGTACTGATGAACTTGAATCAATAGACAGTACTTCAGCTGACTCTGTGTGCTGTGTTCCTCTGTAGAGGCACAGGGAGGGAACACTGGGGAGGTAGTCTCAAGACTAAGTCTTGAGAATGGACCCTGCTTCTACCTCTTCACCAGCTGGGTGACTTTGGACAAGTTACTTTTTCCCCACCTCCCCACTCAAGAACCAGCCTCCTTATTGGTTAAACAGAGGAGTGCCTCCCTTTCAGATTGTTTTGAGGACTGAAATTATATAAAGCATCTAATATGTAATGGTCAACAGACACCTAATGAATGATGGATGGGAATAGTATGATACATGGAATCATAAATTCACTCTCCACATTTACTGGGCACTTACTATGTCCCATGACGAATGACATGCATGGATTATCTCAAGGACTCTTCTTGTAGGTATAAGTATTATTTCTATTGTTCAGAATGGAAAAGTAATTTGATGAAGTTAAAAAATGTGATCTTCACAATTATACGGATAGTCAGGAGTAGAGACAAAATTTGAATTCAGCCTATCTGACCTCAAAGTCTAAACTGGTGAAGAGAAAATTTAAAGGAGGGAAGAGACATTCTGTAACGTAGCTAGCTAAAAACTCACTTCATGGCAGGTCCAGACCTATTAGCCCTATGGAACAGACAGCTTGTCAATATGGTGGCATCATGTTTTTTATCAGCTAAGATAGGCTGGATTTTTCCATGGTCATAAACAACTCACATTTCAGTGGCTTAACCCAAGAGAAGGTTACTTTTCAGTCAAAAGTTTATTTTTTTCACAGGTCCCAAGTGAATTGGCAAGGGGCTGCTCTCCAAAGCCTGTAAAGTGTCCAGAATGAGTCTTCATTGTGACCGGTGCTTCCCCAGGACCTATGGAAGCGGGTAAGGAACAGCTCACATTAGCTTGTGAAAATTTCCATCAGAGTGATATTCATGGCTTATGCTGCTGCTGCTGTGATAAATATGAGTCAATGAACACACTCAACTGGAATAGGGAGCTGCGGTGACTCTAGTGTGAGTCTGGGAGGGTGAGAGCTGGTATAGTTGCTGAACAACACTAAGACCAATTATACATTTTAAATCCTAACTCAACTCAGTTTGTTGGTTTTCAGAACCTCATAGGTATCTGTAGTGGACTGGTATTATTCTATTCGCTGTTGTTGATTCCAAGTGCCTGTTAGAGAATTATATTTCTCCATTCCTTGGACATCAGGCATGGCCAACTGACTTGCTATGACTAAGTGTGAGCCAAAGTGACGCATTCTACCACTTCCCTCCCCCGCCACCCCTGTCACAAGAATGGGCTGTTCTACATAAGGCCACTCCTTCAACCTGCATCCCAGAGCACACATGAACAGAGCCAGAGATAACAAGTAATATGAACAAGAAAGAAACATTTGCACTGGAAACCTTGGAGCTGTTCATTACAGCAGCATGACTTAACCAAAGCAGACCATTACAGTATCTTAATCATTCTTAGTAATTAGAGAGCCATGGAATTGACTATAGATATTCACATTTACAGTCTGCTGTGTTGAAGATTATCTATATAATAAAGCAGAAGTTTTTATAAGGATTTATGTAAGTAAATGCTCTTTTTTTACATTAACAGCACAAAAAATACATTCTCCAAATTGGGACATCAACTGATACCTTAGAGTTATAGAAAAAAAACAAAACAACTAAGAGGGGAACTGGGAACACAAAAATATTGTTTTCAGATGCAGACTGAGCAGTTGCCTTAGAAGACCTGACAATAATCTATACTCATGTCCACTCTGGGCAGAAATTATAATGATGACATGTTACTATCTATAGGAAGGCAACTCTTTTCTGAGTCCAGGGATCTTCATTAATTCAGGTCCCATCAATTTGCAGTTCATGGTAGGTAACTGGGGCAGAGGCCGGGCTGGCACTGGTTCTCACGGAGTGAGTGTGCATTTCCAGCTCTGGCTGTAGAGGTTCATATTTGCCATTTTGACTATTTGGAGTGACTTCAGAGGGGAGTCACTTGTCATTCTGTCCAGGTACCACCTGCAGGTCTCTAGACACACAGAACCCCTTTCTGGGATCGGCCTCCTGAGTGCCTGGCTTCCTCCCTTCAAAGCTTTGCTCTCAACTGTCTTTCATTGTGCAGTCTATGGAGGGGGCGGGGGAGAGAAATGATTGGATCTAATAGAATTTGGGAAGTGGCAAGGTCACCCATGAGGTAGGAATCAATATTCTTCCCATTTTAGAGTGGAGAAGCTCTGATGAGAGGTTAAAGAAGCCAGAGAACAGAGTAATTGTGCTTGAACCCAGCAGGATTTGACTCCAAATCACACAAAGCAGCACCAAGAAGCTGAGCTGTAGCTAAGAGAAATTACTTTTTAAAAGGAGGCATACTAAATAATTAATATAACAAACAAGATTTGTAAGTGGGTTGGTGTCGGACAGAGGCGCAAAGGCATATTTAACTGGAGAAGAAATACCTCTGGCTATTTAGCTATTTAGCAGAGGGGTGCGTGTGTGCGAATAATTTACGTGGTTTTCCCCAATGATCCTCTTCTGGTCATTAGAAATTGTCAGGTAGAACAACTTCACTGGCTACATGCCATCACCACTCATATTACTGAATGCCTGAAGAAGTAATACATTCTATTTACTTAAGGATATACTAATTAGAAGCTTCACATCATTGACATTCAGCTCTTTATTTCAATGATTCTGTGTCTTCCCAACATGAGTACTATTTTAAGTTGGGTCAGAGCTAGCTCTTACATGCTGGTCCAATTTTTCCTTGAGTCTAACTTATAAATATCATATGACTATCACTGCTTTCTGTTGACCATCTATTTAAGTAGGTTATTATGCCCCTACTGAAAAGGAAGAATGGTGAATTTTCTGTTTACTAATGTTTTAGTAAGGAAAAAACATAATAATGATCCAGCATTTTAACCTTTTCAACTACAAAAATATATGATGACCTGAACACACTCCTTCTAAATTGTGGGGAAAGTTTTATAGAGTTATAATGGTTAAAAGAGTTACAGTATGATTACTTTTAGAGGGTGGTGGAGAAATATAAAATTCTGTGGGCTCTATATCATCCAACCGCTGATTGTTAGGAAATTTGGTGAACCAGAACAGTGTCCTTAAACTGCTGAGGATTACAAAAAGTTTACCATATTTGGGGGAAAGTTGTCCTTCCCCCAGTGACAGCCTTATAGTACATAAGTACATAAATATATATTGAGGTAGACATTTTGGAAGGAGGCCCTGACTGAGTCACTTGAACCTACAGTTCAAAGAAGAAAGGATCGTTCAACTTGTTGATATTTCCTCTTCTAGGAAAAAGAAGCCCATGTGTCTTTGAACTTTTAAACCATTTCTTACAGAGATTTATTAGGGGATTTTACCCAAGTTCTTAGCATTTTAGAGCTCATCAATTTACTCTTTTCCCAGTTACTTAGTTGGGGGTATAATACTTAAAAGAGAAAAATGGTAAATCCAAAGATAACAGCTCACCAGTGGAGGGATTAGTGGTAATTTATCAAAAGGAAAAGATATGATCTGAACCCTGTAATGACTATGAAATCTCATTACTGTACACAGCTTAACAGTACTGTCATGTGAACTATCAACCATCTTATCTAGGAAATCCCATCTTTTTGAACTTGGCGATCTCATATCCTCTATTATAGCAGCATTTTGACTACAGCAAAGAAAAATGACACTTGGAGATCAGATCTGACAGAGAATAATATTTATCTAGGGGTATTTTATGTAGATAATGCTTAATTTCCATTTAAGAACTGTTTTATAGCACATCTCATTTTAATATGTGGTTCTTATCAATTCATGTGACTGCGTAACATGGGAGACTAATAGAGACATCTGAAAGAAAAAAGAGGAAATAATGGTGGGAGAAAAGAGAAGAAAGCCTGTCTGCACATTATATACTATTTTTGTCTCTTTGGGACACATTTCTGTACAGAATCTTCATGAACCAACATCGGTCATGATGCAAAGAACACTTAACTTGGAGCCTGGACAACATCATGAGTGATATTGGGTTTCAGGCTCCTGTTCTGAGTGACTATTTGACCTTAACCCCACCACTGGTCATGCTGGGCTTCCACATCATCATCTGCAAAATAAGAGCTGAGAAAAGACTCCTTCCTATTCAAAAAACCTGTCATTGTGATGTGATTTATGTGAATGTTATTCTAGAGATAGAACTAAGTTTTCCTTTGAAGGAAGGCCTCCCTTTACCTTCTTCTGGTTTCCCTACACCCACTTCCCATTTCCCTGCATCCACTTCCGGCTCCCCTTGCCCTATTTGCGGTATAAACTCCCCTCCTCTTTGGTGACCCACGAAAATTTGGGCTGTCAGCCCTGCTTCCTCCTCTGTAGAGAGTTATCTAGCATAGCCTCATTAAGTTGCCTTCTTCTCATTCCTCCACTTTCCCCACTTTTTAAGCTTTATTGAAATCTTTCAGAAGTTCTCTCCTTTGAGGAACACTTAACAGGAAAGCAAACAATTGGCTAGAGATGAAAGGGGAGCTGGTAGATTGAGAGACTTAAGAGAGATCACAGCCAATCACAGTGTGATAACCTCAGCTGGATTCTGATTCAAACAAGGAGAGTGTTATTTTAAAAAAGACATTTATGAGACACTCAGAAGCTGGAACCCTTAGTAGATATTGAAGCTTAAGATATTATCATGAATTATTTTGGGTGTCATAATGGTATTACAGTTAATTTCAAAAAGGGTCTTTATCTTTTAGAGACACTGAGATATTTGCAGGCAGAATGATATGATGCTGAGGGCAGTGGGTGGAGCAAGTCCGGCCACGAATCGACAGAATGTGAAGATGGGTACGTGGGGGTTTAGTACACAACTGGTCTACTCGTATAAGTTTTTTAACCACCGTAATAAAAAGTGTGAAAAAGAAAGCTTAATGGGGATTTATCCGAATGAGGTATATTTGCTGAGGTGTTGGAAAGGGTGGCTTGTCATAGTTACATAATCGTTGGGGGTAAATATGGAAGTTCATCAATCAGAAAGGCTATAGTGAGAAGCTGGCTGGCAGCAGGCCCAGCTCTGTGTAGCTGTCATCTGGCCTCCAGGCCAATTTGTCCTCTCTATAAATAACAGTCCATATGAATGCTTTACTATTTTAATGCACATTCACCACAGCTGCTCAGCATGTTTGTTTACTGAGCTATGAACCCTTCGGTAAACATCACTGTCTCAAAATTGTCCATGTGTCAAGAACATAAAGGGCCCCCTTTAAAAATACATTTGTGGGCTGAGACGTGGCCAGTTCCCAGATGTCTGGGTGACTGGTGTCAGAATTTTCCAGGGTTTGATTCATTTTCAGAAATAGAATCACATGATTGGAAGGTTCTTGAGAGGTCGCTGTGCACACCCCTCTAACTCTGGACAGGACCAGACCAAAGCCATCTGCTGAAGATGAGGGTCTCTCCTTTTGGTGTTTGCATCTGTCTCATGAGGCCAGAGAACTCAAGCAAAGGCCTGGGGTCAGGACCTGTGGGTATGTGAGATGGTCAAGGCTCACTTTTTGCCTTCACTGAGCACACTTCCATTTTGTAAAAACCCGCCTGACTCCGAGTGGTGGGACAGGGTCTGCTTTCTGCAGCCATCAACTTTAGAATACCGTATTGCGACACAGCACCTGCTACCCTGGGCTGGGCCTGAGACCCAGCAGACTACAGGACGTGGCAGCCAGCCTACTTCAGGATAGCTCAGAAGTCCTGAAAGCACCAGTCAGGATCACCCTGCACCCACCGTGGGAGGGAGGGAGGGAGGGGAGATGCACCCAGGTTGTTACTTTGGATGCATTTGTTTCCAGATTGGATTTTGGTTTGAAGGCACAAGAACCTCATCTCCTGCAACTTAGAAGCTCAGATTCAGACTAGTAACCAGTGTGGAGCTCACCTTTGAAAGAGCCGTGACCATGGAGTTCACCAAATGTAGTAGTTTAAGGTCAACTAAGACATTTTTGGAAAGAAGTAGTGAGTCATGCAGACACTGTTGGTGCCAACCCGCGGTTGTCCTGATCTCCCCTCCAGCCCTCGCATCAGTAATTCGATCTTTCTGCACCTGTGTTCCTTGGCTGTGCACGGGGTCCATGCTTGCTTTAGTTCCCCTTGCAGCCCCCCTGCCCGCCACGCCACGGCCTCTTGCTTGAAAGCCCATGAATCTCAATGGTGCTTTTCATTCCCAGAGAAAAAGCATCTTGCTGAAGCTTAAGAGATAAGATGTGCTGGGGATACTGGACGGCGTGAACCCCACCAGAAACAAACTGAGACACGTCCAGCATGCAGACAAATCTGCAGCTTTCTGTAACATTCCTCCCTCCATGTTTCCAGAAATCACAAAGCAATTTTTTAAAGGAAAATTATTAATGGTTGCCTTTTTCCTGGAACGGGTCGGCCTGTTGATTCTTTTTGTTGGCAGCCACCCAGCTTTCTCTAGGAAAGCAACCGAAAGGCCATTGAACGCTCAGAGGCAAGTATCTCTGTTCATTACCAAGAAAACAATGACCCTCTCTTTGGGAAAGCTCAGTCATTACTAGTTGTCATCACAAAGACAGGGCCTGCCCCAGGGAGGATAACGATTCAGGCACGTCACAAAGATCATATGGTTTGAGACTGGGTTTTGGTTTGAAGGCACCGGAAGCTCAGTTCCTGTATTTTGGAAGCTTAGAGTCACACCAGTAACTGGAAGGCACATCTTCCTTCATGTTTGCTTCTTGAGCTCAGAGACACAAGGATAACCAGCTTGCTCACCGCCCTCCCTCAAGCCATGAGGGTTCCTAGCCAGGAATCTGACTTTCAAAGCAAGGGTGCACTTTGCTGGCCGCCACTAGGGGGCCCCAGAGGCCCTGTGCTCAGCCCAGGTGAGCGAAGTTTCTGGTCTTCGAGAAAGGAGCTTCCTGTTTGAATTCTTTCCTCCCCTCCCTCTGCCTCCCTCCCGCAACCATCACCCCATGTTACACCTTGATACACCCCAAAGTCTGGCTCGCGGTGCAGACAGTACATGCGGCATTTACTTCAATTTTGCGATCATTATTTTTTTGTTCTTGAAGGTATCTTTTAGACCTTCAAGGGTCTAAAAGGGTCACGATCCTTAGTTCTCTGAAAAGGAGAACACTTACATCATTGAGTTCTGGGAAAAGCCTTTGACTCACATTTTCATTGTTTAAGGTATCTTAAAAACCTAGTGCACAAGTTTCCACCGCCATAGAGAAATTGGTGAGAAGTTAGAACTTGCCTGTTAGGTCCAGGGAGTCAGACATGTGAAACCAGTGGTTTTCATTTGAAGGGAGGATGGGGATGAGCTTCCCTGTGGGTGATGAAGACTCTGTAGCCAGCTTGTTGCTGGGGCCATGCATTTTCAGGTGTGCAAACTAACCTGAACCTCAAATCAAAGACTTCAATGCACAAGACAGAAGACTAACTCAAGAGGACCCCAATAATATTGATAGGGCAGAAGAACAGCAAAGAAGTCAATGAATTAGGGATCTAGTTTATACTTTTCCTATGAGACACATTCTTAGCTTCAGTGGGGCTCATGGCTCTCCTCAGTGGGATGGTGTAGATAAATACGGCTTATGCTATTGGGATGTATAATGCAGGGAAAGTCTAGATCTCAGTGAAGACTTCAATAGATACACAATCTTCTGCTTTGAGAACAGATCATCTTCCCGAAAACACACCAATGATTAGTCATTAACAGCAGGAGGGTCAATAGGATTGTGATAAATAGATTTCAATTTTCCTTTCTTCCCTGTTGGAAGTTATTTACTGGGTTTCAGCAGGTAGAGAATGGAGCAAGGCACCAGGCACTCACTTGACAGAAAAGAAAAACCAATGCTGTGGGTCTTATAAATGACTCCCAAAGAAGGGCTGAAATTGCATTTTTATTAAAGCAATTTGTCAGGCTTCCCTTGAAAAGCTTACCTTCTTTCTCTTGGCTTGGCAATAAATAACCTCAAGCATACAAATGAAGTCATAATTTAAAGCCATTTAACGTTTTCTTTAGAGACAGATTCCATTTTCATTTAAATCACTATTTGGAAATATAAAATATTTTAAGCGGTGTTTTAAAAAGTGCTTATTAATTTATTTTCCAAAGGACTTTGGAAAAGCTAAATGGTTAGACTTCTTGGCAGATGGATTCAAGGTCTAGGGCTCATAGGCATCCTATTTCAGGAAGCAAGGGACCGTGTCAAGAATGAGTGAGGGTCAGCTTTCCATCTCTGTCTTAAACAAGATCGCCAGGTATATGTACCATGTGGGTCAACTGCACAGATATGGCGGTCGGCGCGTGCCCTACCTGTCGCTTCCACCATTCCTTCCAGGATGACCACGATTTCCAGTTCCTCTTTGGGCAGCTGGGCTTTGGACACCTCCCAGAAAGGACTCTGCTGGTTGATTTCATGACTGATGATGAGCGGTGACACCAGAAACAGACGGTCATCCCCAGTGTAATAGCCTACGTTGATATCTGTCTGGTTCAGAGGGATAAACTCCCCCTCAGAGGTCTGTTTGGATTTGATCAGCTTGGCTCTGATGGAAGCCTCCACGATGTGGGAGTTCCGAAGATCCCCTACACGAAACATGAGGCACAGCTTCCCATCCCGCATGGAAATCACCGCGTGGGTGGAGAAGACCAGAGTCTCGGCCCTCTTCTTGGGTTGTGATATTTTGACAAACATGCATCCCACCATGAAGGCATTGACAATGGACCCCAACACAGACTGGATTAACAGGAGAATGATACCCTCCGGGCACTTGTCCGTGATGACTCGATAGCCATAACCGATGGTGGTTTCTGTCTCTATGGAGAATAAAAAAGCAGAGACAAAGCCGTTGAGGTTGGTGACGCAGGGAGTCCACGAGGGGTCCTCTACATGGTCCATATCTCCTCGGATGTATGCAATCAACCACCAGATCATTCCAAAAAAGAGCCATGTCACTGTGTAAACCATGACGAAAATCAACAGGTTGAATCTCCACTTGAGGTCGACGAGGGTGGTGAAGATATCAGTCAGGTAGCGGTAGGTCTCCCTCACGTTGCCGTGATGGACATTGCACTTTCCATCCTTCCGCACGTACCTCTGGATTTTCCTTTTGGTCCGATCTCGGCTGATGTGTCTGGGCAGGTCATCCCTGGCCTGCTTAGGCAGCTTTGGCTGGTGAATGGTCACAGGGCTTTCAACATCCTGGTCCATGGAGTCACCCTCCAGGACGTTAGCTGGGGGTTTGGAGAGAAGAAGAGAAAAAGCAAGTGAGATACTGGCTGCTGAGGATCATGGAAATTATACTGTGTGTCGTTTATGAGAATGAGGCCACCTACCATCTGTCGTGCTATGAACAAGGTGGATGCAGCCATTTTTACTGGGTGTCATCTGGACAGACCTCTAGTTGACATGGACTCCTGTCCTGTGCCACTAGCTTGTTTGAATACTTCACCACTCTGTCTACCAGGACAGTGCTCACTGTTACAGAACTGTCTCCAGCAGATTCGAAGCGTCAGCCCTCAGGAGAAAGGTCTCCCCACTCCCTCTGAGATGGCACGGCATGTGAGAGCAAAGGCATCTTGCATTTCTGGAGAAATGGGAATCCTTGTACATGGCTGGTGGGAATGTAAATCGGTGCAGCTGCTATGGAGAACAGTATGGCAATTCCTCAGACAACTAAGAATGGAAATACCATGTGATCTATTGATCCTACTCGAGTGAAGAACATGAAAACAGTAGCTTTCATTGCAGTCTTTTTCATAATAGCCAAGATATGGCAATAACCTAAATAACCATCAACAGAGGAGTGGACAGAGATGAGGTATGTAATATACACAATGGAATACTACTCAGCTGTCAGAAGAGATGAAATCCTGCCATTTGTGTAACATGGATGAACCTGCAGAGAATGATGCTCAGTAAGGTAAGGTGAGGTGAGTCGGAAGAAGAAAGACAGACATGATATGATGTCACTCCTCTGTGGTAGACAGAGAAACCAAGAAGATAAATGAACACAATTAAACAAAAAGAGACTTTAAAGAAATGAACAAAATCAAACAATAGACTTTTAGTCAAAAAAGCCAATCAAAGACTGCAGGATGAGAAGAGGGAGGGTAGGTGGACTGTTGGGTAAAGGGGAGGAATTGTCTAGTGAAGGAGAAACGGAAATAGTGGTGCACTTGCTGAGTGATGGACAGGTGTAGATTTGCTCTGATGCTCTCGAGAATGGTCTAGTGCCATATCCCTTCAATAAGATCGATTTAAAAAAGACATTGCTTTCTTCCTTCTCCGAACAGACCCCAGGACGGGAGAGGCAGCTGGGACTGTGCAGGATGCAGGGGGCTGGAGGCAAAGGTGATGCTCACACTTGTTGCTGGCCCCTGCTCCAAGGAGGGGCAGTTTTGCCCAGAATGGTCATACCTGGACTGTGCTGCTAATTTTTCCCTGAGTAGAGTCTCTAAATAAGACTTTGTGTGGGAGGAACTCAGGTCCAAAGTCTGCCAGGGTGGGGAGGCCTTGTCTGCACACACAGCAGAGCTCAAGCAGACCTGGTACAAATTTTGCCTCTGGTGGTAAAGTCTCTGACTGCAAAGCATCCCCAGCCCTGACATGGAAGAAGAGGCTTTCAGGCTGTCTGACTCTTCACAGTCTTCTGTGATATTGTAACTGGACCACAGGCCTCCCCAAGGTGTTCAGAACAGGCCTCCCAAGATACATCACTTTGGCATGTGAGTTATTTCAAGCTGAGATCTATGGAGGCCCTGCAGGCTCATGGGAAACTTTATCACTCCCTTAACTATCTAAAAGAATAAAACATTTTACCCAGAATTGGGGCTTTTAACCATATATACACTTTCTAATGGAGAACCTGATCTATATGGCAAGGCAAATATTTAATTACTGAGCATCTGGTTTTCATCAGATGAGTCCCCCTCTCCTGGTCATATGAGTCCCCTTCCTCTCTTGTTGAAGCCCCAGACCCCTCTCCCACGCCCCAACTCAGTCTATATATCCCCGCTTTGCCCCAGTGGCTTAAAATTCACATCCATCTAGATTCTCCATACATGTCTTCTTATTCACTTTGTTCTTTTTTCCTAATCTGCTTGAGGTTAATTTACTTGGCTTGTGATGAGGGGGTAAATTTCCCTTCTCCCCAACAATACTTTAACATGTGATCTTGGAAACCTACACTCACCCCCGCTACCGCGCCCCACAAGTGGACACTGCATTCCCCCTTTTCTGGCTCAGTTGTCACCTTCAAGCTCCTGGCCTTGTCCTAAGCTGGTGGGGTGTCTGAAGGGTGAAGGAGTATGTAGATAGGTGCTCTGGGCACCCCTGGGAGCCTGCCAGTGAGCAGGTCTATTGTCCCCTTTTCTAGCTCAGGACCAGGACAGCATTCCCAGCATCCTTCGCACGGAGTCCTGACCCATGTGGAGTGGGAGGTGCCCTCCTAGTCAGGGCCTCCGATCATGGATGGTGGACGAGCTCTTCTGTGCTCCAGTCCCCTCCACTGGGGAGGGAGGAGAGGTGGGGGGCGGCGGGGCTTGGGTCCCCAGCTGGGGAAGAGCTGCCATCTGGCTAGAAGCACGAAAAGAAAGATGGTGTTTGGGCTGAATGTGTTTAGCGTCTGTTCTCACATCCAACCTCACCTCTGATTTACTGGCAGCCATACTAGCCTGGGAACCAGACACGAGAGTGGGTGACGGGGAAGGGGCTTTGATTCTGTCACAGTGAATTGCCACAAGGTTCCCTGAAGACCTGTTTGGTGTGAAAAGACAATGAAGGTGCATTTGTTACTGAAGCGCTGGAAACAAAAACAAAAACAAAATGAAACTGCGACTGAGATGGTCAGGCTGTGGACCATGCAAAATTCAAGGAGCAGGGCTCCCCACCAGGGCCAAGGTGAAAGCTAACTAATGAAAAGTGCTCCTCCCTTCCTCCTCTTTAAAACAAGAAGAAGACTGGAAACAAAGAAAGGAAGCCAGTGTGGGGGTGCAGCGTGAGGGGAGGAACCTGGAGATGCTTTGCAGAAGGGAAGAAAGCAAGCAAAAAGGCCAGTGTTTGAATATCCAGATGAAGGGAAGGGGGAGGTCAAGTGGAGAAGGGGTAGCGGGTGGACTGGACTGAAGAACAGAAGCCCCCTCATCCTGCTCCCAGGCTCCTTCACCCCGCTCCCGTTCCCCTTCATTCCCAACGCCCTTCCCCACTCACCGCTGTCCCCCAGCCCCCGTCACCCTCATCCCTTCTCATCTACCCTCATCCCCATCCCCTTCATTGCCCAGAGCCCTGGCAGAGACTGGCTCAGAGGGGTGAGCCCCCTCAGTGCGTGGAGGCAGGGATGCTAAGGTGCAGGAGGAATACAGAGAGGAATGTTCAAAGCGGCTTTCTTTCTTGGAAATCAGTGTGACTTTGAGGGGCAGACCGGGATTGCTTTTGCAGGAGCCCTGGGATTGCTGAGCAGGCCGAGAAAGCAGACATTTCTCCCCACGGCCTTGCACAGCCGCCAGCGACTCTCTGGGCCCTGGGCCCGCGGCCCTCAGCCCCTTAGAGCTCAGGAGCTCGCCCTGGGGCCCCTCTGAAACACTCAATGGTTTCTGACTTTCTAGAATGAGTTTGAGATGACTTTCGTCATTAGGGGGAAGAAGGGATTTTCAAACAAAATGTTGGGGCTGCTCTGGGTGTGATGGGAGGAACCTGTGGTGCATCCGGGTGGGGAGCAGCAGCCAGAATATGCATGGTGGGCAGGGCCCTGGGACGACCGTCCACTGTGCCCGGGGCTGGTGGAGCTGGAGAGGGAAAATGCAGGCTCGGAAACCAGCAGTCTCTGCGTTTCTTTTTCAGGCCAGGTCCCTCCCGGGAAACAGAGGTCCAAGAAGGCCCTGGATGCTGCTCTGGGCCCCCCTGGTCAACCCCCTGCAGAGACTCACCGACTAGCTCCTTTCTTGCTCATCAACCTGCTGTTTTTCCCAATCCAGCAAGGAGCCACCAGTTCCTGGAGCCGCATATCCCTCTTGGGGCCACTAGAATGCTGGGGCCACTTCTCAGGCCCAGAGAACTCCCCAGAACGTTGCCCCTGTGGATCTTCCTGGGGACTGGCGTCCTGTTCCCATGTCCGGACGTGTGTCCCATAGTCAGCCCACCACACAGCCAGTCTCTGCTCACAGGCCTGGGTCCCCGGGCTCTCGCTGGCTCTCCCTCTAATGAACTGAGTTCACCAAAGGCAAACATCTAAGAGTTCTCTCTTGGCTGTTTGGCCACAGGACCCCCAAATCCCACTTCAGAGCTGCCCCCACAGTGGAAGCGGGGTGGGGGGGCTGGAGACCAGCAGGTGTGAGAAGGGGCAGAGGCCACCACTGGTGGGCTCACTCGATTTCATGTGCTCAGGACATGGAAACTGTGACAGTCACGTGGCTTCTCCCTTGTCCAATGTGACTTATGTGATGAAAAGACAAAGCACAGAATGGGAGGAGATGCTTGCAAATCAAAGACCTGATTGTCTACAATATTTAAAGCGTATTTAAAGCAAGCCAAGAGGAGAAAACAATCCAGAGACGGGCAAAGGACTCCAGCAGACATTTTCCCAAACACAAGTGACCAAAAGGAACTTGAATGGATAGATGTTCAATGTTCACAGATCGCCAGAAAATGCAAGTCAAAACCGTAGGAAGAGAGCACCTGAAGCCATTAGGATGGCAGCTATTAAAGATAAAAAGGAAAACTGCAGGTGTGGGTGAGGCCGTGGAGAGAGTGGAGCCCTGTTTCTTGGCTTTTGTTTTGTTTTTAGGAAAAGTGCAGGCAGGAATGAAGGCAAGTGGAAGGCAGGAAGAGAGAGGAGAAGAAGTATTTTTATTTTTATTTCTATTTAATTGTTCACACTGGTTGTTTCCACCCCCCACCCCACCCCCGGACCTGGGACTGGAGCCCGGGGGTGTGCGATCTGCTCTGTTAGAGGTGGCTGACTTAACTGCTCCTCTTTGCTGATGAGAATGTAAAATGGCACAGGTGCTGTGAAAACCTGTGTGGTTTCATCAAAAAGCGAGACATGGAACTCTCCTGTGACCCAGAAATTTCCCTTCTAGGCATAAATGCCACAGGATTCAAAGCAGGGGCTCACACAGGTACTTAGACTTGACTATTCACAGCTGCTCTCTTCACAGTAACTGGAGGCAAAACAACTGGACGTCCACCAACTAGAGAAGAGACGAGCATACTGTGGCCCACACATGCTATGGAATAGTATTCAGCCTTAAAAAGGAATGAAACTTTGATTCATGTGACAACATGGAAGAACCTTGAAACCATGCTAAACCAGATGCAAAGGACAAATATTCTAATCAAATATGATTCTCCATATATGAGATGCCGAGCATAGACAAATTCCTGCAGACAGAAAGTAGACTCCAGGTTACCTGGGGCTGGGGAAGAGAACAATGGGGACTTATTTGTGGTAATAATAAAGTTCTGGAAATGGATAGAGGTGTTAATTGCATAGCATCATAATATACTTAGTAGCAATTAAAATGGCAACTGTATTAATGCACTTCATAGAGTTAGAAATGGTTAGAGTTGGTGCACTCTGGTGGAGGAGTGGTTTGGGCCACTGTCTCCAGCTGAAGCGCAGTCCACATGCATCCCAAGGACTTGGATTTGCATTCCAGGCCAGGGAGGGCAACCAAGATGAACAACTCAATAAAAATACAGTGAAAAAATGGTTAAAATGGTAAATTTATCTACGTGTATTTTACCACAATTAGAAAAAATAACCAATAATTTTTGTGCTGTGGCAAGTCCCTATGATAGGATTCTGGGGGTCTGTGGCGGACGATTCAGGAAGTGTTCTTGAGCATTAAAGTGCAGTTTTATACATTTATTAGAGAAAGTGGAGGGGAAAGAAAGCAAAGCAGGAGAGAGAGACTCCCAGGCAGAAAGGGCTAAACCACAGTCTGGGGGTTAGATTTATACTCTGGGGAAGGGCTTCTGCGTAGACCCCCTTTCCTGCGCCTGTAATTAGCAAGGGAATAGAGGTCAGGAGCAAGTTGGAAAGCAGAAGTAGTGGGGGATTTTCCAGAAAGTTCTCCAGGTCTGCTAAGTAGCCTCCAGCATTCTGGTGGCCCCAGCTCCTTGTTGTTTGGGGGAAACATTAGGTCAGTGCAGGGATCACATGAATCTTCCCAGAGGGCCGACAAGATGAGCTTGGCCTTCAGTGCTTGGGAACCAGCCTGTCGGGGGTGGCTCAGGGCATTTCTAGGTTCCCCATGACCTTCGTTGGTCTGGAAGGACTTGGTCTGGAAAGGAAATCTAGGGAATGCTGCTTTGGGGTCCCTGTATCCCCCTACACCTGTGATTCCTGTTTCCTTTCACTTTAATTGTTCTTTCTCCCTCTGTCACAGTGGTGTGGTCGCTTTGCTCCAGCACTTTTGAGTAGAGTGCAATTGAAAATTCAGGCCCTCTTGCACATGATGTCTGTTACTGAGCACAGAAAGGAGCTCAGTGGGAAGCAATTATCTGGTTAGAAGTGGGTTAGAAGTTAGGCTATAGTGTGAAAACAGGCAGGCAAACGGGCATGGGGAAGATGCCAACTAGACTGAACTTGTCTGTCTTGGATGGATGGAGAGCAGGATGAGTTTGCTCAAGAAGCTACGAGCTTGATTCCTGAGGGACAAAGGCTGGTGTGGCAGGGCATTTGAAAATCAGAAAAAAAAAATCTTGAAATAATGAAACAGCTTCATTTGGGAAAGGCAGAGATGCTGTGTTGATGGCGTGGACCATGTATGGGAAATGGAGGAAGCTGAGGCTACGATGCAGAGAGCCCCCAGGCCTGGAGGTCTCTGGGCCAGGCCCACTGTATTATAGTTTGCTAAACTGTAGAATAGAGGGAGGTCAGCAAGAAGAGGACAGAGTGAGGGACTGACCTGAGGGCGTCACCCTGAGGGGTAAAGGTGACAACGGAACTGGGGCCAAACAAGAAACAACTAGTGCCTGTGGAGGTTAGGGGCTCCCAGGGAATGGGCGGGGGCTGAGACCAGGAGGGCGGAGGATGGAGCAGGTTGGGCAGCAGACACCAAGGTGAGCACTTCTGTGGGAAATCCAGGTGTGGGGCTGAGCTGGCAGCAACCGGGACAGGCTGCAGCTCTGGAGGTTTCAGTGCCTCGGAGTGGAAGCTGGATGATGGGTGTGGACGAGTGTTCCTGGATGGGCTGTGCAGAGTGAGCAGAGAATGCAGCAGTCAACAGCCTGCCTGCTCTGTGGCTCAGGCAGCTAAGGAGCAGATCGCGAGAGCACGGACCTGGGCTCGAGACCAGGGCGGTGGCCTGGGGGTGGGAAAAGAAGTCAAGATCCAGGGACCATTACATTAAGAAGTCAAAGTAGGGGCAGAGGGGACAGACAGCTGGTTGCCCACTTGGAAGAAAACTGGCGAGTCCCTTCCTGCTTCCTTATATCAGGAGACATTCTTAGCAGATTCAGAATTTAAATGTAGAATATAAACACCACAGAAGGAGTAGAATACGTGACTATTTTTATCCAAGAGTCAAGAAAGTTTTTTAATCATGAGAGGACTCCAGAAACTATTTTAAAAGACTGGTATTTTTGACAATGTAAACATTTGTTAAAAAAAGGGAGATAAACCAGGAAAACTGTTCGCCACACATAACCTAGATTCCCGATTGACAAAAGCAATAAATACCCCCATAAAAATGGTCAAAGGAGATATCTGTGGAGTTTATTAGAGAAGACACAGCTAAGAAACATATGGAGAGAACATTAACCAGGGCAAAGTAAAAATAATACTATTTTATCCTGGAGTTGGCACAAAACGTAAACGACAAGTGCATGTGTCAGCTCTGTGCTGGGAGAGGGAGTGGAAATTACATGGCAGAGTCTTCCTGGAGGCGGGGTGGTCATAGGCACTGCAACTTGGAAATGAGTTAGCAATTCAGGGGCTAGTCACATATCCTAAAAAGTAATTTCCTAAGCTTTCATAAATTCTATTTTGCAATCTCTGATAATCAAGAAGAATCAGAAGCAAACGAAACGTCTACCAGCAGACAGCTGGTCAACCGTATTGCTGCAAATGTGCAGTGTGACTGCAGCAAACTGACCGCACACACAGCAGTCGCCCCAGTAGGCTCACCTACCGCTCAGGTGTGCCGTGGGCTCCACCATCTAGGCTTACCAGGATTGCTCTCTCTGATGTCTGCAGATGGCACAGTCGTCCAGTGATGCATTTCTCAGAACACAGCCTGGTTGTTGTGTCACGTGTGACAGTAACTGAAGGAGCACTATGCAGTCATCAAGAATGAGTTTTCAATACTTTGGGGTATTCCCGTCTCTGTGCAAAGGTCGGCTTCTCAAGGAGGCCGAGGTGGGGGCCTAGGGGTAGGAAAATCACCTTCTACTTCTGCTAATCACTCATCACACTCCCTGAGTGAATTTTCTATTGTCCTTTGGTCCCTGTCGGGAGGAAAGTTCCTCGAGGGCAGGTGTATTTTATTGGCGGGTCTCAGGCTCTGGAAAAAGTGACGTTTTACAGACCCAGCGTTTACAGACCTATTGATTCAAGGGACGGGCACGTGTTCATTGACCGGGAAATATGCTCAGTGGAAAAGCAGAAGAAGAAACATACAGTCTACTTTGCATGCATTACCTCCTTCCAATCATGCGTGTGTGCAGAATGTTCTCTGAAATGTTAATTGAGAGCTATCTCTGGGTCATAAGTTAGTGGGTGCTTTTGCTTTCTCTTTCTATTTTTTTCTGTATTGAAAATGTTCTTCAATATGCTTCTATCATCTAAAAAATCAGTAGGGAACATATTTCTGTTTTGAAGAACTGAAACAAATACTGATCTGGGCTTGATGATTGGGGCTCACTAGTGCAGGGGTTGGAGTAGGAGCTTCCCCAACTCATTCCACTCCAGACCTCAGAACGAGACTTGCTTTGGAAATAGGGTCTCTGCAGGTGTGATTAAGGGAAGGGTCAAGACGAGGTCATGCTGGACTAGAATGGGCCCTAAATCCCCTTAGGGCCTCCTCATAAGAGACAGAGGAGGACATGTAGTGGAAGACCATGTGATGAGGGAGGGAGGCCTGGAGCTGTGACGCTGAGAGGCCAGGAGGTGGGGTCTCCCTCTAGTTGTGGGAGCATGGGGCATGGCCTGCTGGCATCTTGATTTTGGACCCTGAGATCTGGAACTGTAAGAGAAGAATTTGTGTGTGTGTGTGTGTGTGTGTGTGTGTGTGTGTGTGTGTGTGTGTGTTTTAAAGGAAAGTTTCAGGTAGGAGTGAAGGTGAGTAGTCAGGAAGAGAGAGGAGGAAGAAACACTTTTTAATCTAGTTGTTCACCTCAGTTGTTCCCCCCTGGACCCAGGATGCGAACCAGGGTCCTTGGGATTTACGTGGACTGCGCTCCACCGGGGTGCCCCGAACTTGTTCTTTTAAGTCATCCAGTTTGTGTTAACTTCCTATAGAATTGATGACTTTGGCGAGGGTGGTGGTGGGTCTGGGGCTGGCTGCAGAGGGCTGAGAAGTGATTTGTCAGGGAGGAGATGGGTGAGGAAGTAGAGACAGCAGTTAGAGACCCAGCGAGCTGACAGAGTGGCACTCTGGTGGGGTGTGTGCATGTGTGTGCATGCGTGTGTGCGTGTGTGTGTGAGAAAGAGAGAAGGGGGGAGGGGGCGGAGTTTGAAGCACTTTCCGTGCAGAGAAGAATCCAGAGGGGAGGGACTGACCCTGCAAGGATGGGGCAGCGGAGTGAGGCCTTTGATAAGATGGAAGTTGATATTGTGTTCTCAGGGCTAGAAAAACACAGACAGGAGAGGTGGGTATGAAAAGGGGGAGGGAAGGCAGAAGAGCGAGGGAATGTTGGAAAATCTTTCTGAAGGTTTGTGTCATGAAGGATCTTCGCATTGGCCCACATTCCAGTGTGAATTTCAAGAAAGCCCTACTTCAGCAGATACTTTGAATTGAATCTGCATCTAGAAATGCAAATGATAGAATTTAGCATAATCGCAGATCAGGCAAAGATTTCCCAATCTTTTCTGGTCAGGAAATGTGTGTGTAAACAGGTATTTGTGGCCACGTTATTATAGTAGCCAAAATGTGGCGATACCCCACGTCCCCACCAATAGATGGGTGATCAACTGCTGCACACACACACACGGAATACTATGCAGCCGTTAAAAGGAGGGGCATTCTGACACCGGCTACCATAATGGCAGTCCCGGAAGACATGCTGGGTGAAATAATCCAGACACAAAAGGACAGCTACTGAGTGACTCCATTTATGTGAGGCCTCTAGACGCGTCCAGTTCTTAGAGACAGAAAGTAGAATGGCGGGGGCCAGGGGCTGGGGGCCCAAGGGAGAGAGCTTTAACGGGCACAGGGTTTCAGACAAGGAAGATGGAAAGTTCTGAAGAAGATGGCGTGGGCTCAATGACAAGGTGCAGGATACATTAAAAATGGCCCAATGGTGTGACACACAGACTGAGAGGCAATTTCAATGCCCTACATGGAATCTGGCTTTGTGACTAAAGACATAATAAATACGACTACAAAAATTTTACAGAAAGTTAGGAGTCAAAGTACATGAGTTAAAAATATGATGAAAAATGACTTATGATCACGTCAGTTTTACTTGAGGTTCTCTGTTACTGTTTGAGAAGGAACAGGGCGTCACGGAGCGAACAGAGATTACCGAGAGCAAAGGCACAAAGGGAAGAGCCGTCTGTAATAAAGAAAACACACCTATGAAATACATTGTGATTGGTCAACAGTGACACACAGTCCAAGTCCAGGCCACCTCGAGGTTTTTCAATAAAGCTTTATGAGACACCAAAAAAGAAAGGTCGAAACGGTAGATGTTAGGTGCATCTGTCCCAGCGAAAGAGTAAATTGTGCAAGAAGAGGAAATGATAAGAATTTCCCCAGTGGGAGAAGGCGAGCTCCTGGCCACAGCCCTCTGCAGGGGAAGCTGGCAGAGAGCACACCTTTGGTGGCCACTCCCTGGCACAGTGTGGGCTGAGGCGACATTTATTTCACCCTCTTCCTGATTTTATCAGACACCCAGAAAGTGAAGAAAGCAAGTCCCCGAAGTCAACTGACTTGCGGGAGCAGATCCAGAGAGAGCCCTGGGCCCCCGATTCCAGTCCTGGCTGTGTGTGTCAGGCCTCCTGCTGTCAGGCACCTGGGAGCGCGGTGGTTTCCTCCTGAGCGAGAGTCCCTCCACCGCTCTTCATTACTCCAGCAGGGGGCTCGGGGCCTCCCACCTGGGGAGTCCCCTGTTCCGGACACTAGGCAGGGGGACCTGGAATCAAAGTCTCTTTATTTGCAAAGCAGGGTGAATGCCCTCCCTGCAGGGCTGACTGGAGAATCAAGTGGTGGACTGTGTGCCCTGCTGAGCAGACGGAGGGTTGGTTGGGAAGGGGCCTGGCAGGGAACCCCGCCCTCCACCTCCCATCTGCCTCCTCAGTCTCTGAACCTGCTTCCCTCACTGGGAAACAACATGGTGGAGACCAGCCTAGAAGAGCTACTGTGAGAAAAAAATAAATCCTGCAAGTAGGGCACGGGGGAGACAGCAGACACCGACACATGGTCGCGGCGATGGCAGTGTCTGGGGTGAGGAAGGCACACAATTTGTAGCGATGATCATGACTATTTTTGTAAGCGCAACATTGTCCTGGAAGCTGGGAAAAGCAGGAGTAATCGAAGACACAGATGGGCAGACCCATCTGGACACGGAGAGCCTACTCGCTTACACAAGACAGACTTGTTGTCCCACAGCAGCGTGCAGAAGCACTGTGCGCTGTGGACAAGAGGCCAAGAATGTTCTAGAATGTCAGGTCAAGCGGGGCCGGACTAGTTGACAAAGGCAACCGGAAGGAGGTGGCAATGACTGTGACCTCAAGTGTGAAGGAAAGAAACTTGAATGTGTGCTGTGTCCACGTGCTGGGTGGCACCACAGCCCCGAGGGAGGCGTGGACTCTGCAGGGCCCAGTCGCCGGCACAGGTGCCAAGTCTGCTCCGTGGGAGACAGGACTCCCTGCCAGGTTGGTTTGAGGCTGAAATTCACATGTTTTCCCTTCTGCCATTGCATTTAGGGGAGCGGAAGGTGTGTGTCCGTACAGGCGTGTACGTGAGCACGTGTGTGTGTGTTCGATGTGAGGGAAACAGCAGTGATGGGAGAGACCCTGTGACTCACAGGGAATGACGGTCGGTCCAGGTGAAGAAGTGGAACGGAAGGGGCGAGGGATCTGAGGGTCCCTAGGAGTGGGAGAGAAGGCACCCGGTAAGTGAAGACTTTCTAGGGCTTCCTGTGTCCCACTACAGCAGGGAACGGGAAAGTCTGCCTCTGTTGCACTGAGTTGGGGAGGGATGGAGTTGGAGGGCAAAACGAACACTTCCTGTGTCCCTACTGCCTGCTGGCAGTGAACTCTGCAGTCTCACCTGTCATTTCATTTATTCCCGTCCTTCACACACCTGTGTGGGAGATCGTGTCATTTTTTTGAGAAAGGCTGGACACCCCCTACCAAGTTATGTGATGCGAATTGTGTTTGCCCCAGGGCGTCTGTGTCCCAGTTAGAATCCGTTCTGCTAACCACACAGCCCAGCCCCGAGGTGCTGAGCGGGATGCACCGACTGTCCTGGGTGAGGGGGCTGCTCCCAGATCAGGACCCCAGGGACCCAGGGGGCACTCGCGGAGAGTCCTCAGGAAGGGGCGGCGGTGCAGGAAGTGACGGGGGAGCAGTCAGGGGAGGGGACGCAGCAGAGGAGAGAGGCAGCAGGAGACCACTGGTCACTGTGAAGCGAGTGGTCAGCACGAGTGGGCAGCAGGGGACAAGGCGAGGACGGGCTGAAGCCCAGCTCTTGGGGATATCCTGGGTGAGGGGGGAAGACGGTGGGGCGGCCGGGAGGGTGAGCACCAGACCCGGTCTTCGCAGCCCAGGCAGGGGAGATGCTGTGGAAGCGGAGAGAAGGAAATTCTGGAGGGAGCACGGATTTGGGCATGAACGCGGCCTCCTGGGTTTGGGGAGGAATGGAAAGCAAGGTTAGAAGACCTGCCGTGTCCTGTTTACTGAAGGCTCAAAGGGTTGGTAAGGCCGTGCTCAACTCGGAACAGTCACCATGCTCCAGCCCTTTGCTCTTCTCATCCAGAGCCGCTCCAGCTGTTGTGGGACCACAGACCAGATGAGGTTTTCTGGTGAGCAGGAGGGACCAAGAAGGGTGGGAAAATGCATTCTTGGTCAGGTTCTAGATTTGTGGAATCTTCTCGAATGATCCAGTAGCTCCAGAACGAGGAGCAGGGAGGCTCTTCTAGAATATCCAGTCCCCATGACTGAAGGGCATGAAGCTTCCTTGGTGATTAAAGAAGGCAAAACCCATTTGACTGCTCACCCCACACCTGGGTTTTCCCAGCGAAGGAGAAATAGCCACTCCATGCCTAGTAGCAGTGAAGAATTTCATTGCCTCTGCTGGTCCTCTCCTGGGGGCAACAATAAGTCGGTTTCAGAAGAAGGGGCCTGAGTGATTCATCTGCATGTGACCACAGAACTGGGGGTTCATTAACTGGTCTCCATAATAAAACTCCTATTGGGCAACTCAATTGCTACCAGAAAAACAAAGGCGGGCGCTGGCGCTGCCCGGAGAACAGGCGTGCAGGGTGTTTGTCAGGCTCCGACACGGGAGGCTTAATCACGCCAGGAAACCGCTGTTTGCCACATCACTGTCCCTCGGCGTCACCCTGAACGCACAGTCTGCAGGTACCATGTGGTTTCTCTTTGCACTGGACCTATAAGCGTTCGCGTTTTGAATGGGCTAATGCCGATGTCCTCTCCTCCTCTGAAGGCTTGTATCCTTGGCATGTCTTCTCGTGATTACACCCATTCCCGCTTCAATAAACCAGAATGACTGACGGAGTGTGGTCCCAGGTCCTTGCAAGACTTGATCATAATGCAAAAGGCCTCCATGTCACACTGCACTAAATCTACTTTGATCTGCAGGAACCTGCACTTAGAAGAAGACGGCTTTGTCGTGACCTGGTTCTGGCCCGGGCGGTGTGGAGGGAGAGGCAGTAGGCATGGGGTCCCAGACGCATCTTTCAGGTAACCACGCAGTTCTTCGTCTTTGGACGAGCTTTTCCAAATCGCAGGGTCTTACCGCTGACCCTACCAGCTTCGACCCTGAACAATATTATCTTTTTGTTGTTGTTGCTGAGAAAGAAAGCAGACATTTCTTTTAGCAGGAAGTTTGAGGTGTGTCTGAATGGTCTATATGCGGTGAAGCAATTGGCATCGTCTCTTTTCTCTGGGAAGCAAACGGAGCGTACTTTTAGCCACACACTCTCAGTGGCGCCCATGGTTTTGATTCGAGTGAGAGAGATGTCTCACCCTCTGCTCACATGTTCGCCTGCCTTCCTCAGGCCTGCCTGTCCCTGGTTTCAGAGGAGATGACTCTCCCTCATCCCCGTTGGAGAGACAGGTGTGCTCTGCCTCCGTTCCCTGATCACTCAGGTTCCTGCAAACGTGTTCGCGTGCTGGCTTTGCATGGAAGCAGGCCGCCAGCTGGGACGGGTGGGAGGCCTGCCACCCTCTGGCTTCCTTTTCAGCGGTCATGTGCACTTGGAAGGTTTTCCTCAATTCTTTGGATCACTGGGTGAGTTATGCAGCCTCGGACGTTGAGGTCCGCATCTTTTTGTTTTGTTTTTAAAGGAAAGGTGCAGGCAAGTAGCAAGCGTGCAGGAAGAGAGAGGAGGAAGAAGAATTCTCACTTGTTTTTGCTTTGCTCCCTGTGAGATTATCATTCAGAACTGAAGGAATGATAACTGAACATCTTGGTGGTTCTCCCCGGTCCTGAGACTTGAACCCTGGTCCTGGGAATGACTGCAGTTGGCCAAAAGCAACAGACCTAACAGCTACTCCACCAGGGTGGGCCCGAGGTCTGAATCTTTAGGCTGGGTGTCTGGCTTTCTGTCTTGCTGGTTTTCAGGGGTACTTTTTTCTCAACACGATTTCACTAGTCAGAAGACAAATACTGGATGGTCTCACTCATAGGTGGAATATAAAGAAACAAAGCAAATAAATAGACAACACAAAGTCCAGCCCTTGGACTCTGACAACGGCACTGAGGTGACCAGCAGGGAAGGGGTGGGGGTGGGAGCACAGGTGGTGGGGTCAGTGGCCAGTGATGAAGAACCATCAGAAATGTGGCGGGTGTGGTGCGGTACCCTATGTCTGATGAAGAGTGAACCTGCCCATCTAAATTTACATTGTTTTGTAAGTCAAAGTGAACTCAATTAAAAAAAAAAAAGATAAAACTCGAAAAGGAATGGTTCACTAGCTGGGGATACTTTTTAAATGATGGTGGGTTTCCTGTTAGGGCTGAGAGTGGAAGGTGGTTTCGGGGTGTCCCCAGTGGGGAGGGGAGAGTAGGAGGTGCACTCCCCTCCAGGCTATGGGACTTGGACTGGCTGAGACCTCAGCTCTCCAAAGGGGAGTCAGTTGAGGAATTCAAGAGACGAGCATGAGATGCGAGGAATCCTCAGATCCTGTGCGGTCCCTCCCGTTCCAGAAGATTCTGTACACGGGGCTAAGACCAGGACATGCTCATAGAGTTTACTTCAGCTCCCCACTGGGTCACACCCCACCTGCTAGACAGGGGTGAAGAGCTCCCATGTTGCTGGGAGGTGGTAGGGGTTGAAACTTATAGGTCTGGAAAGTTCTAGAACAAGTTCTAGACATCTTCAAGTTCCCAAGACGACCTGTAACACACAGTCATATAATCCTCTGTAGAACTGTACTTGTATGTCGTTGCTTGTATCTGTCTTCCCCAGACTCCCCCCAGCTCCTTTAAGCAGAGGAGAACTCCCATGTTGGGAAACATGTATCTGAGGTCTCCTTGGTTGGTGGTTCCTGGGAGGAAGATGGGAACTGGAGACCCTCGGGTCTAGCTCTTGTCTCCTTCTCAATTGTCTCTCCCTTTCCAGCTGACACAGCCCAGAGCTCAGCTCAGCTCGGGGCCACCCACGCACCGGCTCCCCTCCCTTCGCCTCCGCACAGGGAAGAGAGACGTGACTCAGTCACCGGGCGACGAGCAGACGAGAGTGACATATTACCCAAATAGAGGAAGAGTCTCTGACAGAAAGGGGAGGTTAGCTTACACTCTGTTTCTAGACTCGGGTTAAGATGAAAGGAAGACTGAAACAGAGCTGTAGAAGCAGACAGAACGGGGATCGCCCGAGGCTGGGGATCACCGGCGAGGATCTGGGAGGCATTAGCATCATGGCCCACTCCCTTCCCCATGGGCTTGAAGGTGCCATTCTATGGTGATCCCTCGACATTCCTCAGGGGCGAGGAGCTGCCCCCCGGGAATGCAGGGGGCCCCCAAGAGAATCTCCCTCCAGCCTTTCTGCCTGAAGCTCCCGGGGTGACTCGGCCTCAGGAGGCTGGAACTGGGACCAGTGCGGTTTTCACCCCAAAGGCTCCAGGCAGTCCCCACCTGCCCACAGCACAAGCTGTGTGACTGCAGGGAGGATGGCGACCTGAAGCCTATCTGATGGAAGGTCCTTGAGAGGACTCTTTCTGGGGAACCCACAGCAGGAGGCTGAAGACAGGGACTCTGCTCTGAGAACACCCCAAGCAGCCAGCTGGGGCAGACGGAGGGTGAACCTCTCCTCTAGGGCAGCAGCTCTTGCTCTGTTGGGATTTTACGGGCAAACCAGTCACCTGCTCTTCCCTGGAGGAGGCTTCTCTCCTTGCTGTGACGCTATCATCCGTCACAGCTCCCTAGGGGCACCTGCGGCTGGGCTTCGGAGGGGAGAGGGAGCGGTGTCCCGGAGCTCACCTCTGGGGTGCACCATTTAGGAAATGCTGTGGGGGTCAGGACCCCCAGAGGAGGACCTTCTCTTCTTCTGGTGGCTTCCCCATGGCCTCGGGCAAGGCTGGAATCTGGAGTGACATGCAGCTTCCCTGCTCCTCTGAAGACAGCTGGTGACGCTGTCTGCCCAGGCCCAGGACCTGCCTCACCCCGCTGGGTCCTACATCTTCTACTGGGCGCCCAAGCCCCCGGGGGGCAAGCCAGGCGACTCCCAGTTCTCTGGGGACGGAAACCGGTCTGCGGTCAGGGCGGGTGAGGGGAGAGGTAGTGTTTGGAGGCAGAGAAGATATTTTTGAAAAAAGCCATTTTGGAGTGGGGGAAAGACTGCTTAGCGTCTGTGGGTTTCCTTCTGGGTGATGAGAACATCTGGGAACTTGAGAGCGGCTGTGGTCGCGTGACCTTGTCTCCATACAAAATGCTATTGACTCGTGCACTTTAAAAACGGCTCATTTTGATTTGGTTCACATTTCACTGTAAAAGCGTCACTTGGATGGGAAAAATCCACAAATCCAAGCTCTCCAGAGGCTAGGTCCCCTCCCTCCGCCGGAGAACCAGAGCTGCAGGTGGGGACGTGTGCCAGGGTCGTGTCCCCGCGGGGAGATGGAGAGGCAGGGCCAGGAAGCGGGGCTCCCGCCTCAGCCCGGAGAGGCCCGTTCAGGTACTGTTTACCTGCTGTCTGTGGGGCCGCCAGAGGTGCTTGAAGCTGGGCTGGGCCATCTGGCAAGTCACTAATAACAGGGACAGTTACGAATGTCTGTGCACATCCTCTGATGTGAGCCTTCTGCTCACGGTCACCCGACGGCAAGGCCATCCTGCATGGTGCCCACTAGCAAATTAGACACCAGCTGTCATGCTGAGCCATTGACTGGGTGACTCAGATCAGTTTCCTAACCGACGACTTTGGGTGCCCCCGCTGTCCGGGACTTGTCCCATCGTTGCTCCATGTCCTTGTCTTGTATGGTGCCGAGAGGTGGGCGTGGCAGCCTTTCCTTCTTTGCTGGGGGCCTGACGTCCAGAGAAGACCCCAAGCATTTGCCTTTCTCAGGTATGTCTGCTGGGGGAGGAGGTTGCGTTCTGGGCCAGGCCAGTCAGGCATCCGCTGGGGTGCCACCTGTCCTCCAGGCCAGCCCCAGTCAGCCTGCAGTTCTCTGTGCGTCTTCACCCGCGTTGGAAATATCTGCATTTTCCTTCTTCTCTTCTTCTCCAGCAGCTCATTTCTTGGGTGAAATGAAGTGCATTTGCAATGCAAAGCTGAAGGGATGTGGAGAGGGTGATTTCTCAGCAGTTCTTTTCCAGTGTTTGTTTTTTCTGGTTTCCCCTTGTTAGAAGGAAGGCACAGCTTCCCAGCAGCGTCCCTGCCCTGTGTGGTGCCACCAGGGAGCCTGGGAACTGTGGGTCCTGAGTGGTGTCTCTGGTCCGGGGAGGGACATTTCTGGAAGGGGACCTTGGATTCCTTGCCTCTCTTCTCAGCTGAGTGGGCCTTGGGTCCGAGCACAGGCCAAGGCGGGTTGTTTGTCCACCAGGCCCAGCAGGTACCAGACGGTGTCTGGCCAGAAAGGGACAAAGACCACGTGTCGACCTGTGACCCTGCCCAGGCACACAAGGCCGTTCTGGTCCTGGGTTTGTCCAGTCTGTATTTTAAGCCAACTGCTTCTGAGAGAGAAGGCTCTGTGGTTGACATGTGCTTCTCGTGGGGGATGCCTCTGGTGGAAGGGGAGAAAGCTCGCTTTGAGAGTGGGATCTGGTTGCTCAGCTCTCGGGGAGGCTGGGTCAAAGCTAATCTGGGACTGTGGTTCTGGGGTTTTCTCTCTCTTTGCTCATTGCTCACAGATGCTCTTTTTTTTTTTGTAGACTCACAGAGACCACCCCCCCAGGGCAGTGGTGACCGGTGGCCTGGGCTGACTCTGCATCTCCCGCGGCTGACTTAGGAATAGCCCGGAGATCACAGATGGCCTTGGACTCCCCGCCCCTGTGGCCTGGGTGCTGCAGTGCTGTTGGAGTTTCAGGCGCTGGGGATGCAGTCCTTTCAAAATTACATTTCCTCTCGCTTCCCTGCTCTTCCCCCGGGGCCCCTCCGCCTGCTGTGTGCAGCCTTGCACTGCCTCCTTCTGCCTTTTGCTTCTCCAGCAAAGGCTTATTTGATTTCTTTAAAGTCACTTGATTGAATTCTCAACACAAGTACAGCCACTGAAGTAATTACATCTGCTCCTTTTTTTTTTTTTTAAAGGAAAAGTAGAAATCTGTGTTCTTCTCTCAACTTGGCCTGGCCTGTGGAAGTTGACCTTGGCAAATGATGTGTCCTTGAAAAGTCCTGTTTCACACCATTTTGCAAACCTTGGGCTTAGGTCAGAAATTCAGAGGTGTGGGCAGTCCTAACCTTGCTTCTAATATTCCTTTGTAGACATTTTTTCTAGGCCCTCAAGAAAGAGTCTTCGGATCCGTCCTCGGGTAGACCCGGGGAGAGTTTCTATGTGTGCTTGTCTTAAATGAGTCTTGTGCTGACTTGATATGCCTGCTGATAACACAGTAGGGTGCGAGGAATGGAGCATCAACTAGCCCTCCTTCCAGTGCCAGCCATTTCTGTTAAGTCCCTGACACGTGTGAGACAGACATCTCTTTAGCTTGGAAGTTCTTCCTTGAGTGGCTCATGGGCTCATTTTATGTGGAAAGAAGGGGTAACTTTTGCTGGAGAGGTGGTCACCTGAGGTGGTCGCCAGTGGGGACAGGACACTCCCTTTCTCTGGTGATCTCTCAGACCTGTACCGATGTGGCCACCACCAGCCGCGCGTGACTTGAGACTTGTTGCCAGTATGAACGGAACGGGGGTTTGGAGGACACAGTGTGAGGCGTGATCACGCAGCGCTTCTCAACGTCTCTCACTGAATTATGGTTGGGATGATAATGTTCTGCATGGATCCATTTCATGTCAGTTTCCCCATTTCTTCCTTTTTTTTTTTTTTTTAACTTTTTACAAACTATAGTAACTTATTCTATATATTAAAATAAACTCATAGGTACAGGTCCCCCGCATATGCAGTGTCCCCATTCCTCAGATCTATGTCAACACACCCTGCCCTCCACCACATCACCAAGTGTCCTTCCCCAGCGTCCAGTGGGCTCCGCCACCACTTGTCCCTCTGCGTCCCCCCGATCCCTGTTCTCTGTTGGTGACCTCAGTTCTACTCAGTTCTATCACAAGTGTCCAAGGGTCCGTTTTGTTGTTTTGTCTGTTCACGTTCCACCTCACCCATTTCTTCTTACTTTTCAATGTTCACACTAGAAAAATGCCGGGTGGCTGGCTTTATGCTTCCCCTGGACAGGGCTTCTCTAGACCTCTGGTTCCCAGCAGCCCACTCCTACTGTGTTGGAAATGGAGTTGATACTGGGCCTCTGTCAGAAAACACGTGTCGCCTATGGAGGGGCAACCGAAGACCCTGTCATTGGGGAAAAAATTAACAAGCGTTTGGAACAGAGCACAGCTATCTGAAAAAGTGGTGAAAGATGCTGATGTACATGTGTAAATGATTTTCCATCTCGGTTCGGAAGCCGTCGCCACTTAGCCAGCTCGCCCGGGCATGTCCCGGCTTCCCGCGTGCCGCGAGGACGTCACTGCGCCTGCTCTGGCTGGAGGAGGCAGACACGGCGGGTCTCCTGCCGGTGGTTCCCGACAGCGGGCAGACGGGCCGGCTCCTGGGAAAAGGGACATTCGCCACGGAGATGAGCTGAGGGAAGGGAGTGTGTCTTTGGGTGTTTGGCCTCGGTTAGTGATTGGTTTTTAATTTTTGTCCTTTAACAAGTCCTCAGGGATTCCAAACAAAACAAAGCTGTCATCACCAGGCATGGGTGTCCAGTGCTTGAGGAGCGGGTCGTACTGCTGGCTTCAGAGCATGGTGATTTGCCCGTGGTGACAGTCGGGCAGTCTGTCACCCTGCTCTTTCCCACCACGTCGATGATCACAGCAGCTGGTCAGGGAGGCTGCTGGGACGATGCCCTCTCCCCTTCTCACTTCAATGTCGGGTCCTTCAGAGCTCCTCCTCGCTCTTTCTCGGAGAGAGGCCACCGTCCTGTCGCTTAGATGACTCGCGCGTCTCACGTAGCTCAGATCTTCCCCTTGAACTCCACACGGCCTTATTCACCTGCTCGCAGACACCTGCCCCTGCATTTCCACTCATGGTCTCCGTGCTGTCTCCACCTGCCCCCGCGGGACCTCCGGCACCAGTGGATTCTCTGCACCCCAGGACAATGGCCGTTACAGACGCACCACGTCTCCCATATCTCCCGGCTTCCCGTGGGGAGGCTCTGGTAAGAAATGGAAGGGCAGTGGCGAATAACCCCAGGTTGAGATGAAATGAACTGAGCTCTTCCTACGTCCACAGTCCCACCCAGTGGCTCTCTCGCTCACTCTGAGTTTCTCCCTTTGCTCTTTAGGCTCAGGGTGAGGATGGCTCCAGCTGTCCCCAACCTCAGGTCTTGCCCCTGTCCTTGGGTGTCATCCCCCAGCCTTTTCTGTGCCCCTACAAGTCTCTAATCTTTGTCCACCTCACCCCCCCACCCACATGCCTCTGTGTCCCGCACACCAGACACGTCTGTCCCGCACACGTGGCCCCTCCAATGGCACCAGCATCTGCTCAGGGTGCTCAGTCAGAAGCCAGAGACATCCTTTCCGCTCTTGCCTTCACCAACCACAGCAGACACCCCATCCCACAGCGTCCTCCTCACAGCTTTCCCTCTTGTCCCTTGTCATCACCCCATGGCAGCCGAATGGTTTGAGTTGTGAAGGTAAGCACAGAGCAACCCATGAGAAGACAGGCCATTTTCTGAGAGTTTGCTATGGCTCCTTATGTGTCACTAAGGGCTTGGTGGGGACTCAAAAGTCGAGGTTCAGAGGCATGGGGGAACCAAGTGGGAAACGAGGAGCCCTTTGGGGTGGCCCAGTGGAGGCTGTGGGCCGCTAACCAGCGGTGGGGCATCCTGTGTGGTCGCTGAAGATACAGATAATGTTTCTCTGGTTGATTCTAAGTTGGAAACAGAGACAAACATGAAAGAAATTGTCAAGTCCTGGCCATTTTGAGCCAGTTATCACAGACGTTATTGTTTAGTTTCTCGAACTGTTAGCGGGCACGGCAGTCTGTTTTCCACAAGTCTGCTGGTTCACTGTACATGAGGGGCTGGCTTTCCGGGCCGGTGGCTGCAGGTTATAGTCCGAGTTCTGTTTCAACCTCTGATGGGGACAGAGTCCACCTCGGTAGGGGAGCTCCAGGATGATGCGCAGTTTTTAAGAAACAACAACAAAGCCTGTTTTGTTACAAAGATAATACAGCTTCATGTAGAAAAATGGAAGCAACTGAGCTAAAGTACAGAGAGGAAAGCAAAGCTCTCACCGGTACCCTGCCACCCGAGATGACGCTGTTCCCCTCTTAGTGACCACCTTTCCGCGCAGGCGCACGGCTCAGCACCGTCTCTCCTGCCGCGTTTGTCTGGGGCAGCGCTGTCATTTCCAGGTCTGGACCCCGTCTGCCCGCTCCCGTCTTGCCACGGCCTGTTCTCCGGCTCCAGAGGAATTCGCTCTCCTTCTCTCCTCTTCTCCTCCCTTTTTAAACTCTTTTAGTATCTTGTTGCAGTAACTTTGATTTTATGCACTAACATCAGGTCATCTGTGCAGTGTCCCATGGCTAAGATCTATGTCAACTCCCTTCCCGCCGCCACGTTCCCAAGTGATCTTTGCCATCGTCCAGTGGGCTCTGCCACCACTTACCCCAGCCCCCTGTCCTCACTAACACTTTTTATTGCTTGTGGTGTTTTAAATATTTAATATTTATTGCGGTAATTTAGATTTACACAATAATACCAGTCCATATGTGCAGGGTCCCCATTCCTCAGCTATGTCACCACAACCCCACCTCCAGCGCATGACCGACGGTCCTCCCCATTGTCCATCATTCATTTTCTTTACAAGCGAGTGTCCGCGCTGGCTTCAGAAACAGCATGGAGGAGCAGTGGACATGCCTGAATGCTTTGGCTAGTGCGTGGATGAAGTTGTACGCGTGTGTGTGTTTCCACACACGTATTTGTCGATGGACCCGTCACATGTCAGGACGGAACAGATTTGCAAACAGATCTGAATGGATCTGAGTACAGAACAGAGCGTGCACACACACCTGCTTTCCATGGAGCAGGTATTTACACTGGAGATATTGTGGGGAGAAAACCATTATATTTATAAAAATGCTTTGAACTTTTTGCTTTTCCCCAGATCAGTACGGGAGCCATACTAACCCATAAATAATGAACAATACAGACACTCATTTTTCTAGATGAGAGGACTCCAGGAGAGATGACTGGAAGGCAATGCAAATGACCTACACTTCACTGCAAACAGGAATCAACAGGGCAAAGAGATAAAGACTCAGAGCAGGTGCGCCTTCCCACTCAGCAAGCCTTGTCCTCCCGGGAAAAGGGAAAAAGCAACACCTGCAGCAGAACCCCCATTCCAAAGCTGGTCTCCAAAGCCTGTCTTTCACTTGCAGTAATAGCTCAAGTGAGAGAAGCGGCTGCTGAACTAAGGACCAGCAAGAAATAATTCAAGTGTCACAAGCCTGGTAATTTATCTCCTATGCAACGGGCTTTCAGACTCAGTTCCTGAGATATTCAAGACTAAAGATTGAGCTAATTGGATTATGTGTTGTAAGGGTTTTCCTGAATTGTAGGCATTAAAAACTAGGACTTAGGGTTTTTCCAAACCTCCTTGTCTGGCGTGGAGTGGTCAAAATAATGATCCCAAAAATGCTCACATCTCAGCCCCTGGACCTATGAAAATGCATGTAAGCTGGGGTTTTATCCTGGGTGTTTAAATGTGGGCAGTGGAGAACAGAGAGATACCAGCCTCAGAAGGACCCCGGGGACATTGCTGACCTTGAAGATGGAAGAAGGGGCCGTGAGCCAGAATGCAGGTGGCCTTCAGCAGCAAGGAAGAGATTCTCTTCTAGAGCTTACAGAAAGGAGCACAGCCTGAGAACACCTTGATGTTAGCCCAGTGAGGCTCATGTCAGACTTCCGACCCCAAGAGCTGGAAGGTAACGTAATTGTTTTTAGTCTAAGATGTTTAGGCTGATTTTTCACAAGAGAGACAGGAAACAATCCCACTCATTAGGAAGACCCAGTTCAATTCAGCTGAGAAACACGGACATCCATGCACTCCAAATCCTGAGCTCTTACGACGACTAGGGACACAGCCCCACCCTCCTGCACTTGCAGTCTTGAAGAAAAGATGTGTGTACCAAGCCGCAAGAGCCAGGTGTTACGCTGTTTTCCTCAGGATGCAGCATGGAAATACCGGTGCCTGGGTGGTTTAAATAGCAGACATCTATTTTTCCCAGCTCTGGAGGTGGGAGTCCTAGCTGACTTCTGTTTCATGCCCGTGTCTCCCACGATAGTCGCTTTACTCTGAGTCATTCTCCCTCTGATTAAGCCATGGAGAAGTGAGAGGGTGCATTAGTGGCCCTAACTCACCCTTACAACAGGGACTTAGGGTCACAGGATCTCAATAAATGCTTCTGGAATAAATACACGAGTGATTTCTTCAATACTGACATTTAGAATGGTAATTGACAATTTTTACCTGCTTCGTCAATTGTCCATTCCTCTCTCTGATTGCTCGTACAACCCCCATATTCTCCCTATCCCCACGTTTTTTTACATTGTAGCACTGTGTCCACATAGACTCAAGGGAAAATTTTAAGCTGTCCAACTGTAGGATTTTTGTCAACTATAGGAAATGGTGCAAAGCCCTATTTCTCTTGTTTTTGAAGACTTTTGGAGCCTTGTCCAGATAAACTAAAATCTCTACCACTGCACATGCTGGGATGAAATCAGTGGAACATCTGAACATGAATGCAGAGTCCCAGTGGAAGGTTCCAGAGTACAGATGTGGTCCAAGATCCACTCTGCTGGGAGTTCATGTATCCAAGAAGACAATCGCAGGGGAGATGATGGAGACATTGTCTCCTTTCTTTTCCTGAAGAGGCAGATATCTGGCCCTGGTGAAGAGGACCCAGGAGGGTCCGTGACTTGCTTTAGAAGAGGTTCTAAGACTATTGTTTCCCAAAGACTTCTTGTGGGAGACGAAGAGCTGGGTTGCTCTAAAGGGGTGAAGCTGTGGGGTTTAGTCAAGAAAAGCAGGCTGAGGCCTCCCTAGGGACAGCGAGGGAGCCCCAGGATCTGGAGAAGGAAGGTAGTGTTTGCAAGCTTGGGGACCCAGCTGGCACATTACACAGGATGTGGCAGAATCTCTGATGAAGTGAAGGACAGGCAGAAAAACCCCATCACGTGCACAGCTGTCCATGTCTTCCTCTACAGAGCCTATGGATGGCTTATGCTACATGACAAAGGGGAATTAAAATCGCAGTGGAATTAAGATTGCTAATCAGATGACCTTAAAACGGGAAGATTGTCCTGGGTTATTCAGAAGGGAGAGTGTAATCGCAGGTGCCTGTAAGTGGAGAAGGGAGGCAGAAGGACGACCAGAAATGACTGCACAGAGGGACTCAGTCCCACGTTCCTGGTTTTGCAGAGGGCAGAGGGGAGCCTGAGCTGTGTGGGTGCCTCTAGAAGATGGAAAAACAAGGACACGGATTCTCCCCTTGAACCCGCAGAAGTGACACCGTCCTGCTGAATTTTAGACCATCTAGAGTCAGCCTTGTAGCCTACAGAACTGTCAGACAATAAACTGGGGCTATTTACGGGTAGTTATGGCCACTTCAGGAAGTGAACACGGGCACATGGAGATGCCTGGAGACCAAGCACAGCACGGAGACTGCAGGGGACACAGGATGGGCCTGACG
This sequence comes from Solenodon paradoxus, assembly GCA_004363575.1. NCBI lineage: Eukaryota > Metazoa > Chordata > Mammalia > Eulipotyphla > Solenodontidae > Solenodon > Solenodon paradoxus. Next base: position 100,724 of record RJWH01002989.1, read on the forward strand.
CTCCTGGGAGTGGCCTCTGAAGGGATTGTGCAGGCCAGGAGGCTCTCCCCACGTTGTGAGGACCATGGAAGCCTCGTGAGCTAGGTGGACAACCTGGAGAGGAGGGTCCCTCCGTAATAACTGGCACAGAATAGCCTCGCCACCCTGGACAGGAGACCCTGAGACCCAGTGTGATTCAAACTGGAAACTCGAGGTGTGCCTGGTACCCGGTTGAGTGGGTCACAGCTGCTGTTCTAATTGAGATTTTTCAAAAATAATTTAATTGCAGCAAATGGTACTTGTCAGAGTGGGGGTCAGCTCAGTGGCTTCATGGATGGAAGGAGGGAGGATTTTCAGAAACAGATGGCAGGAATCCATCTCTAGACATCTCAAAGGGGACATTTTCTCAGAGCTTGGTCTTGTGTCAGTGAGATGATGACAAAATGAGTTCACTGGCCATAGACAGTGGGAGGATCATAGGCAGAGAGGCCTCAGCAGAACGTTTCAAGGACTATTTTTTTTTTTTACTGACTCAATGGTTTCTTTTGTTTGCATTGCTCTACGGTTTTCAGGACAGCAAACTTGCACCTCAGTCGCCCCGTGCCCACCAGTGCTCGTCACTGCCCACTTTTCCACTCCTCGCCCCCGGGTTCCCCCTCCTTCCCCTCGGGTAATTGCTGTTTTGTGTCCTATGAATTTTGTTGTGTTTTGTGTGTTCATTGGCGTGGTTCCTTTTTATTCCACCTATGAGTGAAAGCATCCTGAATTTCTCTTTTTCTTTCTGATTTCTTTAAATTAAAAGAAACCAGTAAGTTCCATCCAACTCATTGCAAAAGGCACCGTTTCATCTTTTGTAGCAGTTGGGTTGAACCCACTGAGGATAAAGGCAGCACCGCTCACAACAGCCCAGACATGGAAACAACCTAAATGCCCGTCAGCAGATGACAGATGAAGAAAGTAGCTCTGGTATTTATACTCTGTGGACTGTTTCTTTCAGGACTGAAATGAGTCTCCTGCTCTTCCCTCTGGCTCTTCATTCCCAAGAGCTTTGGTTTGACAGCTGCTCCAGGAACGTGCAGTTTGATTTGCTTTTGGTTCACTTGACTCAGATCCATACTTGACTTTGTATTGCAAAGGACAAGAGGTCTGAGCACCCCCTCCCAGTACTTATTGACCTGAAACTCAGATGCAATGACAAGAGTCAGGTGCAAGAAGAAAATGGCAGAAGAGTCCACAATATTCTGTCTCCCAAGGTGATCTCTGTCTGTGCTACCGAGAGCAGTCAGTTCTGAGCAATTTATGGCTCCCTGTCCCTGCATATCTCTCGCACACACGCCCTCCTCCAGACACACGGTCTGAGGGGAGGCACTCATGTAGGGACATGTAGACTCCTTTCTAGCTTCTGAGTCAGGGTCTGGTGGCTAGATGGTAGGCAGGAGGCAGGCTGGGGAGCACAGCGAGCTGGCTCCAGGGCACCTTGCCTGGGAAGAGCTGAGTGGGAGGAGGCACTGGCATTGCTTCAAGGGACCTGGCTGTGCGTGAGCAGAGCCGAGACCCACTGTGCCTGGGAAGCGGTTGAGCAGAGAACGAAATGTGTTTGTCAGGTTGGGAAGCCACCAACGGCACCTGAAGAAGCAGCCTCCACCAGTGGGGGTACCTGGCACCATGGCCAGGACCCCGAGGGAGCTGCTGGACACAGCCACACAGACATGAGGGGCACAGGACTGTGTGAGACAGAGCTTTACCGTGTCCCCCGCTGGCCCTGGGCTGGAACGCTCTGTGCTGTGGTGACGGGGAGAGCTGTCGGGGCTGGGCTGGCCTGCTTCCGAGAGGACCTCGACGGCAGTGTGAAGGCTTTCCCGCTGAAGCTCAGTGTAGTGCGAGGAGCGAGGAAAGTTATGTTTGGAGGCCTTGATCTTAAGTGACTTCTTCTCTCCAGGAGCGAACCGGACAGATGAAGGAGATTGAAAATGGTCTTCTGCAAGCCCGCTAGCTTGCTGCAAGGAGCCGCGGGAGGTGGAGGACAAATCACTGCCATTGGAGGCTAAGTACTAGGGAGTGCGTGACATTTGTCCAAAGACAATAATCCTGCCTGCTCCTTCTGCCTTGGGCGTTTGCCAAGAGAGCATCCCGACAGCGGGAAGCCAGGGTCAGAAGGGAGTCGTCTGATGGGCCCGAGGGCCGGCTGTGACACGCAGGTCTGCGCCTCCTCGTGGGGTGAAACCCTGGAATTGCTGTCTTTTAAAAAAGCTCACTGTTTTGTTGGTAGCAAAACAGAGATGCTTGTATTTACGGCATCGTGTTGTTAGAAACTAAAACTTGGTAAGATTGGAAGCTGTGATCACTAAAAAGGCCTGGCTCTGGGCTTAGGGTTAATCAAATGACCGAAACTAATGACAAAAATCTCTGAAATGAGAAAATCTTGAGTGTGTCTGGGTTTCCTCTGTTTTCAGGAAAGGTACAGGCAGGAATGAAGGCGAGAAGCAGGCAGGCAGGGAGAGAGAGGAGGAAGATGCATCTTATTTTGCTTTTTATTTAGTTATCACTCTGGCTGTCTCCCCCACCCCAGACCTGGGACTCGAACCCAGGAGGAGGAGGCCTGTGATCCTCTGCAGACGATTGACCCAGCTCCAGGTTTCTTTATGAAGAAGCCACGTACCCCTGGAGGAGAGCAGTGAAGCTGTCTTTGTTGGAGAGAGCTAGCGTGTCTCCAGGGAAAAGTAAGGAGAGTCGGACATGCAGAGAGAAAGCAGCTGCATTTTCCTTCAATCCATGAACACTGTTTAGTTGTCCCGTCTCTCCTGGAAATTCCTCATCCTGAGAAGGCTGGCGGCGGTGCTGCGAGCCGGTCTGCACGGCGGGGCATCTATCAGGGGAATGTGGCAGGTGCTGCCCTGTGCCCTGATTCCCCCCTCTCTCCCTGGGGGCGCCGGCTGGGAGGACAGGCGACGGTTCCTGTTAGAGTGATGTGCGGATTTTCGCACTTCTGCTTAAACACCCTGGGAGTGAGGTGCCAGGTCCGGAGTCTCCTGCGTTTGTAGGGGGTTTACAAGTGCAGAAAAGGAGGGCTGGGTAGGAGGGACTGGCTGTCCCGGGTGTCCTCCTCCCGCACGGCCTCCCCTTGAGATAAATAAACGTTTATGGTGCCACAGGAGGGTCCTGATGCAGGCAACTCAGGTGCTGGGTTCTGAGTTTCAACGTGCGATGTGGCCCCTTTCAAATCACCCAGACGGAGAAGGGTGTGGAAGAAGACAAGCATCACACAGGGACGTGTGCTAAGCCCCCTCACTTTCATGATGTCTGTGTTGTCTTGCTTTCTCTACCCTGAGGACCCAACACAGTATTTGGCAAATGGCACAACCTCGGTGCCTGCTTGGTGGGTGAATGAAGGAAAGAAGGAAAGAGTGAAGGAGGGAAGGCAGGGCAGAGGGAAGAGAGGAGGGAAGGAAGGTATCTCCACTGCGGGGTCAGGAGGGGTCAGGTCTTAGAGAGTGTGTTAGCACCATTAATGAATGGGTGACAATGGAAAGCCATTTAGTTCATTCCCCTAAAGCGATGTCACTTCAAAATAAGCCCCCCAGGACTCTCAAGTACCTGTTGTTCGCCAAGCATATACGCACACGCACCTCAAGTCAAACTGCTCAGAGTCCTCAGGAGACCTTGGACCAGGACCCTTCCCTGTCACAGCCCTTCAGCGGCTTAGAATAAGCTGCCCTGATTCAGCTCAAGTACCTTGATATTCTGCTCACAACTGACTGGGCCAGAGACAGTCACCTGACCCCAAACACAGTTGCTATGGGCTAATCAGCAACCAATGAGGTGGCCTGGTACAGGGTTCTGTCCAATGGGAGATGACAGGTGGTGCCATCAGTGGGTCAGCTCCACTTTGGCTTGAAGGCTGGATGACCGAGACAGAGAAGTGGAGGCGGCCCCAAGGTGGGCGAGCAATAGAGAGAAGGCAGGAAGCAGAAACTCTGAGAAGAGGAGGGAGAGGGGAGCAAAGCCAGGAGCAAATGAAGACAGGCAGAGGGGCGGAGTAGAGAGGCTGGTCCCAAGCATGCTGGACTCTGCTTTCCCATCACCTGGGGCACCAGAATAACACCGTGTGGATAACCTCGTGACCACGGGGCTTCCGTTTCCAGGGAACCTGGCTAGATGGCCACCATCCTGTCTAAAAAGTCTCCATGACCACAGGCAGCTTCCTTCACCCTCAAGGAGACTCATGCTCACGGTGTCTGGGCCTCGGTGTCCATAAGCAGCTGCTCTGCTCTAGAAGAGGAGCACCAGGTCTGGGCTCCTGAGGTGGGCTGCGGGCTTCAGAGGGGACCCTAGGAAACCAGAAGGCTTTGCCTCTGTCCTGAAGGCATCTGTACTCAAGTTAGGGGTGCAAGCAAGAGCCAGGTGCTCTGTAGTTGAACTGGGGAGGTGACGGGAAAGATCATGGGTTTCTGGGGGTCACCTCTGGAGCCAGGCAGGGAGCAGACCTCTGAGAAGGGCGTCTCTAAGCTGGGCTGAGCATTGAGTAGGGGGGAGAGGCAGCCAGAAGACCCCTTGCAGACAGTCTGCACTGTGTGCAGCGGTGCTGAGGATGCATTCGGGGTCTCTGCCAGTCAGGGGACCCCCTAATGCCCAGAAGTGGAAGCATGACACCCCGAACTTCTACAGCAGCCAGAAGGAGCAGTTAGGGCCCCACATGGTGTTTCCTGGCCTGGCTGACAGCTGTGGTCTTGAATGTCCCCCAGTGCCCTGTAATCAGTACATTGAGGACACATCTGTGTTTCTTGCTGGGAAGCACAGATTTCCATGGAGAACCAGCTATGTGTGAAGAACTTCATCCAGGCGCAAATTGCAAAGGGCTGCAGAGGGTTCTGTTCACACAGCAAGGCTACGTCCCTGCCTCTAACACACTCCGAAAGGAAGGCTGATGCTGGAGAGCAGGGGCAGCGGTCTGCTGGGTCACCTTGTGCCATCACGAAGTTTGCGACCAGGCTCAGCTCCCGCGGCTGGAAGGGACTGGTGGGGAGAGCGCAGGGAAAGACTCTTGGAACGGCGGTGCTGGAGAGAGTGCCTGTCAGAGGCCCTCTGCCTTTCCTCCTGTTTCATTTCGTCCTGTGAAACGTAACCGAATAGTTACGGGAACCAGTAAGCCTCGGCATCAAGCAAACGAAGGAATCCGTGACAGTCAATCAACCTGTAGCCTAACTCTAGATAAACTTAGCTGGTGGGGCCACAGGTACTGGGTCAAGAAGACCTGGGGTCGCCTGACAAGAGCTGGCAGACTGCCTGTGGGCACTGCAGTGCTTGCCGTTGCCACAGCCGAGTCAACCCCCGACACCTCCCCTCCCGGCTCGCTTGCCCTGCACGTGTGTGTGGTTGGTATGACCTCATGTCCCCACAGTCAGAGCGGGGTCTGAGGCGGAGCCCACCCCTTCCTCAGTGGACGCTTCTCCGCAGGAAACCTGCTTTCCTTCCGCCAGCTCTGCTCCTGCGGGTGCTGGCTTTCAGGGCAATGAGCAGCGGCCCTGGGCCCAGCAACTGCGTCTGTTCCCAGCAGATCAAGGGTCCACTGTCTGTGTGCTGTGTTCCACAGGTGAGCCATCGCAGAGTGAGAGATTACTCTCGAAAGAATCACCAGAATACTCATCTGCAAAGGTGTGTGCACCCCATGTTCACTGCAGCCCAGTTCGCAAGAGCTATGAACTGGAAACCACCTGAATGCCCCACGTCAGGTGATGGACGGAGAAGACGTGGGCCATATACACAATGGAACATGACGCAGCCCTGAGAAGAGACGAAACTCTGTCATTTGAATCAGCATGGAGGGATCTAGAGGGGATGATGCTCAGTGAAACAAGTCAAAAGAAGAAAGACAGATACCAGATGACTCACTCACAGGTGGAATGTGAACAGAAAAAACAAAGGAACAGATGAAACAACCCTTGGACACTTGCAACAAAACTGAGGTTCCAACAGGGAGCGGGGTGGGTGGGGGACACATGGTGGCGGAGTCCCCTGGACAATGATGAAGAACACTTGGTGATGTGGTGGCGGGCAGGGTATGTTGACATGTAGCTGAGGAATGGGGACACTGCACCTATGGGGAACTACGTATGAGTTTATTTTAATGTGTGAAACCAGTTACTGCAATTAAAAAAAAGAGACTCAGCAGGACTTCTGACTGTCAAACAGGGGACTCCGTCCCCCTCTCCTCAGCCTCCGAGGCACCTGGCACCAGCCCACCCCCTTGCTCCTGTGGGAAGCTGGCATCTCCTCGCCTGGGTTTTATTCCATGGGGCAGGGCTGCACCCTTGCTCTGTGCCGAATGTCTTGGGATCCTCGGGCTACTTCTTCGGGTCTGGTATCAAAGGAGGCAGGACTCTAGGTAGCTTCTCTGAGTGTTTGAAAACCGCCGGGGCCAGGGGATAAAATATGCAGCCAGCAGGGAATAAAGCACCGTCTTCTGCAAGCTCACCCTGTAAGCCACCCATGAGGTTGCTAGAGGAAGGGCCTCTCTAGAGCCAGGCCGGGCAGTCGCTGTTTTTATGGACTAGTGAGGCTTTTCCAGAATGGAGAGCCTCTGGGACCCCAGCGCCCTAAAGCATGAACTCTCCACCGCTGCTCACTTGAGCAAAACAAAGCAGGCTCTCAAAGACTCACACGGTCGCTGCAGGAGTCAGACCTCCGATGTCTTTCCTCTTGCTCTGGAGTTTGTTAGCCGAACACAGAAAGGCCCACAGCGGCTTGCAGCCTGCGGACTGGGTGGACGTGTGCTCTCAGGACTGGGCCTACTAAGGCCGCCGAGGGTGTCCTTGTGCTGGATAAATGTTTCAAATGGAAGACGAAACACTATGTCTTTCCTTCTCAGGGGTCTGGAGAATCTGGTTTCAGACTATGCTGCTTATATACACACTGGAATATGACTCAGTTACTGTGAAAAGAAGGAGAGAAAATCCTGCCGTGCATATCACGGACAGACCCCGAGGGTATGATGCTTAGGAGAGAGACAAATACTTCTGCTTTTACTTGTGTGTCGATGAGAAAGGAAGAAAACTCAACGACAGAGTAAACAAGCCAGCTTCACTCTAGAAGCAGGTCTTTACACCAGAAGAACAGAACAGTGGTGACCCGAGGGAAGGGCTGGGGAGGGTGAATGCAGTTACGCGTCAGCTGGGTGGTGATGGATGGGGACCACACTTGGCGGGGGCACCGGGCTGTGGCGTACACGGCGCTCATGAGTCGTGCTGTACACCTGAAATCTACGGGTGTTCTAAACCAGTGCTACTTCAGCAGAAGGAAGACACAGCCATGCAGACAGGACAGGACCTCGTACCGTCCCAAGCCTCCCTGACTCCTCCGTACGCCGGCGGCGTGGGGGTCCGGCGAGGGGCACTTGTATGCTCTCCACGGCAGCACAGTGCAGGGAGTGAGCTGACCCCTCATTTTGGCTCGTCTAACGTGTCAGTGATGGTCGAGATGGGACCTGCTGGTTCCCCTCCGGGGGCAGCTGTCCTTAGACTTCAGCCACAAGTCTAGTGCTGAGATTCACGGCTAGCGGCCACAGGCCTGCAAGTTGGAACGTCTGAGCCAGGGTGCAGTGGGGTGGGAGCAGGTGAGCGTCCTCGGTTTCCCGAGGTCCCGAAGCGCTGAGGCTTCTCAGCAGCCACGAAGGGTCACCCTCTAACCAAGTCTGAGCTCAGTCCAACCGTCGAAGACACAGGCTGTCAGTGCCCTTGCTTCCTCCCAGAACCCCGTGAGGCTCACTGGCAAATACAAGAAAAGACACGCAGAAATGGCATCACTGGCAGGAAGACTAGGTAAAGAGAATGTTCTAGTGTCATGGAAGGAACGGAAATTACAATAAAGAATGAATCAAAAGCAACTTGATTGACTTTTATAGTCCCTGGTTCTCTATTTCTGGGATATCTACGTTCAGTGGCATAATGAAAATTGAAAGAAAATGCAGAAACACACATTCAAAGGCTCTCTAGATGAGCGAGGGCTGTCTCCAGGGACAGACGCGCTGCCTTTTCTCTTTGTTATCGAAATCCTGCAAATCTTCAAATGCTACCTGAGAGCTTTTCATCTGTAGTTGAAAGTCTTTTTCTTTTCATTCATTTTCTTTCTTTCTTTTTTTTTTTTTTTAAAGCAAAATCAAAAAGAAAGCAGGGAGAGGCCAGGTTTTCTTGAAGACAAACACAGTGGCTTTAGAGAACCAAACCCATGTGCGCTTATCACAGGGGTAATGGAAGGAAAGGCCCTGCCGTCCCGCACCTGTTTAGATGTTCTGAAGGAGAGCTGAGGGAGCCCTCTGCCTTGGGCCGGAGAGGTAGCAGATCCACCTTGAGTTCCTGACCTGCTCCTGCGCATGGTAAGGCAGGCGGTGGGTGCTGCCCAGGGCCGGACCCGGGAGTGCAGGGGCAGAGGAGAGGGTGTGGGCCCGTAGCCAGCACAGAGCCGAGTGCGGGCTGCTGGTTCACCCAGCCCTCCTCACAGGGATGGTCCTTGGTGGTGCTGGCAGGCTCCATGATGGGCGAAGCCTTCATGCTGGGCGCATGGACTGGCTGAAGGCTGACTCAGTGCCGCTGACCGTCACTCAGCAGAGATGGAGGGGAAAAGAAATATCCAACGGGATTAGTTTATTGAGATGCCTTTGAATAAAAGCTCTTTGGGGCTCCATAGACAGGGGAAGGACTCCCTTGTTTGGAGATGGGGATGATGGAGAAGAATAGGCCTCCCCAAGACGTTCAACCGGGATCCCCAAGATGTCCGGCACAGACACCCCAGGGCGTCATTTTGGCTGGTGGAGCATTTTGAGTTGAGGTCAGTCAAGGCCTGCAAATTCACAAGACACTGTCGGGAGGTGGGATGGGGCCAGGTGGTAGAGGGGGGTTATTCATTTATTGTTTTTTTCCCCTTTCTTTACTCATTTAATACAAATAAAAATTTTTTAAATGAACGGAAGTAGAAACATCGACTCAAAGAAAGTAAACGCTGCTACAGGTAACTGGTCATATGTCAGCAATAATGGCCTGGACGTTGTTCTAGAACAACTGTGGGACACATCCCAGGAGGCGAGGAGGCCATCCTTCGAAAGACCGTGTGGGGGCTCCCAGAGAGCGTGCCGCGGAAGAGGGCTGGTGGGGCTGAGAAGGCGGCCGATGTGTGTGGGCTGGAGGCCTCGAGTGTCAGCACTGTACCTGCATCTGTGTCCACTTGTCCTGCCCGTCCCTGCCAGCCTGCCCGCCCCGTCCCTGCTCTACTCTCAGATGTGAGCGGTGCAGACACCGAATGGAGGGCCTGGCGCGCTCGAGAACGGATGACAATGTATTTCACATGAGAACGATCACTCCAGAAAGGAGAGCAATGGCTGCCTGTGCACGTCCCACGTCTACTCTTTGGCTGGCTGGGGCCCGGACATTGCTGGGTAGGTCTTTTGCAGATGTGACTCAATTTCATCATCAGTTGACTTGAAATGAAAGAGTACTCTGGGTAACCTGGAGAGGCCTGAATCAATCAGCTGTAAGTCTTCAAAGGCAGAGCTGAAACGTCCTTCAGAGAACCCTGCTAAGGGCCCATCTCAACCGTGGGACTTCTCTCCGTCCTTCCGAATGTCCTACTCTCCACATTTCAGATTTGCCTCCACGACTATGTTAATCGATCCCTGCAGTAAAAATCTTACTGTGTCTCTGCTGGTTCTGCTTCTCTGTAAACCCGGATGATACCCTTGCTCTAGCCTCTGGTGCGTGTGTGGGTGGGTCCCCGCTCCCCATTCTTAGAAGAAGCACTGGAAACCCCGCCTGGTCCAAAGAGAGTCCTCAGGTGGTCAGATCCGATTTAGAGGAAATGATGGAGCAACCACCTCGTTTACAGTGAATGCTGTTTGGTCGGGGGAGACATAGTTCTATCTTCACGACTTTGAACTTCTCAAAGTACGGGAAAAAAGAGGTAGCAGCTGCTTTGGGCAAGAAATGATGTCAGAGAGTCTATTTCAGAATTCCCCTAGCCTTTGCAACATGTCTGGGCCAGACAGGTCCAGAGGGAATGTGACATCAGGGGTCTACTAATCCTACTTGAGTGGGGAAGTTTCTCCTCTGGATATTCCAAGACTCTAATTACATGAGAGCTATTTTAAGAAACACTTATACACATGTCTCTGGTCCATAAGTAAAATTCTTCCCAGGAAGCATCTTTCCTCATTAGCTTGCCTTTTCCTTTACTCATGGCCAATCACGAGCTTTGAAAGAATTTTCATAGCCTAATCTCCAGAGAATATCCAGTGGGGACCCCGTGCGCGCCAAGAGATCTATCATTAGTTATGCTTATTTTTATGTTTATACCAAGTTGTTGAAATAGAAATCTCCTCGTCTGTACATTTAGGATTCCTTGATATTAATACACACATATTTTACAGCAGAAATTCAACCAATTTCAGGTGATAACAGATCAGCAGATGGGAATTGCCTAGTATAAATTTTTTTTTTTATTCAGGCACTTAATATGTATTTTAGAGCCATTATTGTCTTAAACTCTGCTCTGTGATAATGTTTCCAATATTATCTCACTTGGTGAGATATCAGTGAGAAAAGGAAACTAAAGCCATGTTGCAAAATTAGATATCCTAAATGGTTTTAATTTCCAAAACGAAAAGATAAAGCCCCAGAGACTTGGGGAGAATGTCTTATGATTACGGTGCCATTTTAGTTTATAAACTAAGTTTTTCCAGTGTTTGGGTGCATGTTCCTTCTGCTCCTCACTGTCTCCTAGTCAAACACTAGCGGGGGGTTGTTTGGCTTTCTTAGCTTCACATTTTTCACTTTACAATCTGAAAATGTTAATCTTCACTCCATAGGATAAGTTACACTTAATATAAGCAAACATATACTTTACATATTGTATTATGTATGAGAGTATCTGCCCCACCTTTGAAGAACGTTTTATTATCTCTGCTGCACACGCACTAGGCAGCATCTTTATCTGAGAAAGAGACTATGAAATGATCGCATCGTCTCAGGAAAAACGGTGAGTTCGCTTGAAAGATCTTTTCATCCACGGCATATTAGCAAATTCAGAAATAGTGAGAAAACCTCTCTTTCTCGGGGTTCCTTGACGCCCCGATGAGCTGCGCAGTTGCCTGGGACGGTCTCAGGGACTTGGGCGTCTCTGTGGCTGGTGTTGGCGTGCACTGGCCGGCAGACAGTGGCTGCTGAATAACTGTTTGTGCGGGGCGGTCCCGCCTGCGGTTTCCTTTGGGTGGGGTTGCCTGGGTGGGCTGGGCAGCTTCCTGCCCCACCTCCTGACAGGTGTTCTCAGGAAGCGGGTGGGGTCTCTCACGGTGTGGGTCTGGGGTCATTCTCCTCTTCGAGGACGACACAGAGCATGGGTCAAAGTGATTGCCTTGTGAGACTAGGAAACGATGAAAAAGTGGATATTTCCAGCAATAAAAAGAAATGAGCTCCAAGCCATGAAAACACATGGGGGAAACTTAAATGCATATTACTAAGAGGGAGAGCCAGTTGCAAAAGTCTACCAAATGTGTGATTCTGACTGGGACGTTTTGGAAAAGGCAGAAGCAGTGAAGGGGGTTACGGTGGAGGAAAGGAAGCGGGGCAACAGGAGGCGATCAAAAAGGATGTGTAAGGCAGTGAAATCATTCCGTGTGGTGCTGATGGTGGGTATGTGCCATCACACATTGATCAAACCGTGAACGTTCCTTTCCTTCCCCTCCCCTTCCGTGTCCCCTCGCCTTCCGCTTCTGCTTCCCCTTCCCTTTCCTTTCCTTTCCTCTTGAACCTGCGTTCATTGCTTTCGTAGACTGTGCCTTAGCTGTCAGCCACAGAGGGAGTCCTAAAACTATTCTAAAGGATAAGTTGAGTTAATTAGAAAGAAAGGAAGGAAGAAAGTAAAAAATGGAAAGAAGATAAAAAGAAAGAAGGAAGGAAGGAAGGAGGGAAGGAAGAAAAGCCCATCTCACCTTCTAGAAGGGTTGTACCTCTAAAAAGCGTGTCAGGGAGGGGAGGTTGGCAGGCAGGTGAGGAGACACCTTCACGGGTCCTGTCTATCACTTCTGCTCCAGGCAGCCGGACCCCTTCCAACCCATCACTCGGCCTGCATTTCATCAAATGGGGTTTTCAACAGTGTGGGTCGTGAGAGGAGCTTCTTAATACAGTGCATGTTCCCTCGGGGATGTCAAGCTGGATTCCTCTCTTCTGCAGACTCTTTGAGTTGCTTCTATGTGTGACAAGCATTTTTCTGAACAAGCAGAGCTGAGCGAGGAGGCAGAGACAGAGACGTGTTCTCTGAGCCTGGCAGAGTTCCATTCAGCAAGAAGGGGTACATTTAGACCCTTGACTCAGGAGCCTGGGGGGCCTGCTCCCTGCCTTGCTCAGAGCTGGGGTTGCTGCTAACGACAGAGGGTACCTCATGTCGGCAGAGGTACTGTGTACTGCAGATGATGATGACCACAATGACGGAACTGTGAGGCTCATAATGACATAACATCTGCCAACATCCTCATGAACCAGCTTCGATCTAAGCACTTTATAAACAAAAACGTACTTGATCATGGCAGCCATAGTCTACAGGTGAAAAACTGCTACTAGAAAGAGCCAGTCGCCTGGATAAGAGTGCGATCAGTAAGGAGTATAACAGAATTCAAATCTGGTCTGCAACTCAAGATTTTTCAGCCTTTCCCCAAATTGTGGAGCCTGTGACTAGCTTCTGCGAACAGGCTAGAAGCCCGGCTCAGCCCACAGGGCCAGAAAGAAAATGAAAATTTGCCTGGAAATATCTGCATACATAATACATGATACAACGGTTGTGGACCTGTGGCTTCCAGAGCTGGGAAGCATCCGTCTCTGCTGTCTGCTTTACCCATCTTGTGCGATTTGTCACAGAGCCCTAGCAAACCACTTCCCCACACGCGCAGGCACCTGATGCTGTGCCTGCCCTCCAGGACAGGGCCTCGTCCTGGACACCCCGTGAGCCTGCAAACCGTCCCCTGCCAGGCCGGGTCTGGGTCTCAGGGCCCGGCGTGGGCCTGCCTGGTTCCGGGGACGAGCGCATTGTTGGCAGAGCGGGGTGCTGAAACTCTGAGGCGGCACCCCATTTCTCCGTTTGCTTGTCAGGCCTTGTCTCTGAGATATTCTCTCAGGATTCTCATAAAATGGCTCTGCTAGGAAAACCGGCTATTTTCCTCCAGAAAGTCGCTGTGTCTGGGCATTTCTAAGCTTCAGCCATCTCAGGACTGTGCGGCTCTGAGCTCAGTTTGGGGCGTCGAGGGGTTTATCTCCGGGAGCCCCTACACTCACTTGCCATTTTCGAGAGCAGGGGTTTCAGAAAAGCTGCAGCAGAAGAGACACCTTCGACTGCAGAGCCCCCTGGGGCTACGATTTCCCCTGAGATTGGTGACAGTCTCCTTGAAAGTTGAAGGGGACCAGTGGAGATGTGGGAGGGGTGGCCTTTAAGAAAACACACATGTAGAAACTTGAGCTGCCCTCCTAACACAGTTTCGAGCGCACGATCTAGTGTTAGCAGGAGCCATGTCTTCGGCGGATCTCCAGACCTGATTAACCTGAAGGACCAAGTCCCAGGGATGGGCACCTGAACTCCACTAGGTGGGCGCAGACTCCGGTCACTGTGGCCTGACCCCCAGGTCAGCTGAGTAGTGGACATGACGTCTAGTGGACGTGACGCTCTCCCCACCCTCCAAACCGCGGTGGCCTCGACGGTGATGACACACCTGGGTTCTTCTCCACCTGCAACTCCTCTTGGCTGAGGCCAGCAGGGAAGATGTGGGGGTCTCAGTGAGACCAGGAGGACCCTGGCTCTGGGCGTCACTTACAGTCTTGGTCTCTGGCTTCATAATTTCCTTTGCGTTGTGGTCTCTTCCTTTTAAAAGATGTGACAACACAAAAAAGTGCCCAAGACAGATCTTGGAGACAACAGACTCGTGGATACGGGGCAGACGTTTCAGCCGTGGCTGTCGACATGGCCTTCTCGGTGTCTAGACTTTATTTCTCTGAGCACATGGGTGGAGACCATGGGCAGGCAGCAGGGTGCCGTCTGCGTGCAGGGGACTCTCCTCCGAGGTCACAGGCAGAAAGGGAAGGTGTTACAAACTGGCTTCCACATTTCTCAAGCCCCAGTCGTGTGCCGGCATTGGGCGACGGGAGGACACACGTGTCATCGCTCCAGGCTCCACACACTCTGCTTCAGACACCCAGTGCTCAGCGATCACGGGTTTCCAACTTTCCCTGGGCTCCTGCACTCATTTTATTAAATATATTCATTAGAGTGCTTGTCAGTTCTGCTTTGCTGCTTGGTGAACGCACAAGATTTAACAGACCTGGACTTGATCAATACATTTGGACTTGATTCTGGCAGTTAGTCATGGAACATGGGGCTGCTTCTGGATGTTGGGGAGCGTGTCTTCTTGACTTAGCTATGGGAGAGGTTACCAACATAACTCAGGCAAGTTCGGACTCAGAACATCGTTATTCTCATCTCCACATTTGCTCACACACTTCCCAAAGTGTCACCTGTGTGGGACTGTAAAGATGACCTCAGCCCTCCACTCCACGGCGCCCGTTACCCAGCTCATGATCTCGGAAAGTGCCTTTGCAGCTTTGTCCGATAAGAGAGTACGTCTGCTTCCCCATCCCTTGCGTGTGGGCTGACCTTGCGATTTGCGTTGGTCAACGTGGCAGAAGTGAAAGGGAGCGAGCTCCTTCTGTTTTCTAGAACTCTGCCCAGATGCCATCGGAATAAACCCATACTCATTAACTGGAGGATGAGAGACCGCGTGGAGCAGAGAGGAGCCATCTCAGCAGCCTGTCAGCTTGACGGCTGAGCTCCATGCAAGTGTGAGTCTTGTTAAGACTAGAAAAAGAATAATCTAGAGGAGCTCAAATGGCCCACCCACTGAACTACTAACTCCTGGGGTGTTTGTGATGTAACAAACGCTAATGCAGAGCCTCAGAGGGGTTCTTTGGTTAATCTCTCAAGAACCCCTTAGAGAAGGAATTGATCCTATTATAGAGTCATCAACACTCAGGCTCATGGCAGTTACTTCGACTTGGGCACATCTCACACACAGCCAATCCGAGATTCTTCTTTGTAGCCAGGGGTGATCATATGGAACATATGTGGAAATCTGGCAAAGACCTCTTCCCTGGAAAAGGGACATCTAGTTTTTGCACTCCTGTTCTTCCTACAGGCATGTAGTGACTAGATTATGTAGCACTTTTATGCCCTGCTATGGGCTGACTTGCATCCCCCCATAAATCATATGTGGAAACTGTCACTCCCCAGTGTGGCTGTTTTGGAGAGAGCGTTTTTCGGGGGGAATTAAGGTTAAATGAAGTCATGAGTGGGGTTCTAATCTGATAGAATCAGTGGCCTTACAAGAAAAGGAAGAGAGAGACGTCTTTCTCTCCATGAGCATGTTTAGAAGAGAGGTCATGTCAATACACACTAGAAGCAGCTGCCTGTGACCAGTCCCCGAATCCGGCCATGTCAGCAGCCTGATGCTGAGGGCACACATCTCCGTGACATCACCCAGTCACTGGTATTTTGCTAAGGTAGCCTGAGCAGACTGAGTCTCCTTGAGATGACAAGCGTGAGATGAAGTGGTGGAGCATGAAATAGCCTTGGTCTTTGGAGAGCATCTTAGATGTTGGGTCAGTATCAGTCAGTCCTCTCATCAATTTCATGTTAGATGATAAAAACATATTCCTCACTCTGGGTTATTTCACTGTTCAAAAGCTTTTGCTACTTGCAGCCGAAAGAAACCATTCCTAAGTGATGCAAGGAGCTATAGGTCTCCTCTGACTCAGAAGGCTGGGTGTCTTGGGTCCCTCCAGGTACATACCCATTGGTTGTGTTGAGTAGGAGACTGATCATTCTGAACTCTTGTACAGCGTGTATGAACACCAAGCCACCCACATGCACGTGTGAGCGGTGGGCTAGAGGAAGGACTGGAAGTCTTACAGGGTGGGGTAGGACCCCCTTGAGGTTCTAGTGAGTTTGAGATGGACTGAAGTCTCATCTTTCCTCTCTGATGACTACATTTGACCGGTGTCTCTCTGCGTGACTTCCTGGGGGACAGGGTGGTAATACCTGAATCATGACCACCAGACCATCTTCTTCTGCTTTGCTCCAGGAAGAGAAGAGAGAATCCAGAGAGGTTCATGTCAAAGGGAAATGAAGGGAGATGGGAGAAGCAGGACAGGGACAGTGGTGCCCAGGTGTCTCGAAGTGCCATGCAGAAAGCAAGCAGGAACGAGCATTCACGCATGGCAGCATGGCTCTGCTGCAGGCGTTCTCTTACTTGGTTCTGGGAGCAGTCTGTAATCCAGACCCAGCTATTCCCCCATTTCACAGAGGAGGAGCGAGCTTCACAGACATTACAGCACGAGGGGAGGGCAGGGCAGGATTCAACCGCTAGCACCTTCTCGCTGTCTAGGTGTGCAGGGTGAAACCAAGCGTATGGAACCAATGTGGATTTCTAATGAGGGGAGGGGACCTGCGTCGGGCTAAGGGAGTTGACTCTAGTCTCAGAAAAAAATCCAAGAGTCCTATTTTGTTGGACAACTTCATTGTCTTCCCTTTTGCAGGCATTTGGAGAAAGCCTGGTAAACGGGTCTGAAATGGTAAGGCTCATCAAACCACCCCCCACCCCGGGATCATACTGGTGTTTGCTAATGTGAATCCTTTCTGTTCAAAGCTTAATACCTCATCCAAGGGCTCCACAATTACATTTCCATTACTTCCCACTGCTGAGCACAGTGGGATGGCAAAAGCCAATTTGCGTTGTGATTTCTCCTTCGCTGGATCGTCACCATCTATTTTTAAACAGGCCTCACAGTCCAACTGGGTGCATCAGCAAGTGTGATGCTGTCAGAGCGCTGTCCCTGAAAGGGGACCTTGTCCTTCAGCCATGGGCTCCTCTGGACCAGTCAGGAGCCAGGAAAGGACTTACGTCCTGGGACCCACCTCCGCTCTCTCACTGTAGGGCAGATTCAGAGGAAACTTACTTAAAAGAAAAAAGAACCCAGAACAGATCTGGATTTCCTCCTGTCTTTTAAAGGGAAGAAAAACGATACTGTTGAAGATAAATACCTCTGATCCTGGGTTCAGGAGCCCGGATGCAGGCAGAGGAAAGATGGTCCGTCCACCATGTGTTCTTCACCTCAGCATCCTGGTCCATGACAGACGGACCTGGGTCATTCTACCTGGATGTCAGGTTTGCTAGGGCTGGGGGCTAGGGGACAAACACAGTGCCCTTTGACAAGAAGGAAGCAAGGTTTGAGAAAACCTTTAGAGATGGGCTGTGCCTGTGCCTTGCGTTTTTATGGCCATCAATTACTTCTAATAAAAGAAAACAACCTGGGTAGATAAAGGAAAATATCATTCTAGCTGGTTTTGACTATAGTTTCCTTCTCCAGAGGAGTTTCTTGATGGGAGATTTATTACCCACATGTCTTGTTTTATATAGTTCTCTGAGGTGACAGACAATTAAAGTAGGTCCATCTGTGTGGTTTTGATAATCTGCAGGTACACGTTGAAGTCTTTTATTTTTGTTAGCCTGCTTTACAGATGTCGCGATTTCCTCCTACCTTACATGCATAACAGGAGTGGGGTGAGGGCTTTTCCTCGATATTACCAGACGAGACTTGACCCACTGGAGGCTGAATTGCAAAGGCCTGTTTGCTCGTTAGTGAGTTCCGGAGCTGTGCAGCCTCCTAGATCAGCCGGCTCTCAGAAGATGGAATAAGGAAACACATGAAGCAAAACTTCTGTCCATGGGCCATGGAGCCTGGTCACTTGGCGCCATCTTCCTAGCCGCTGCTCTGTGTCACTTGTCCCTTGCGAGGACCCCAGGTCGCCACACCCCGCCTCGCTCTGGGAGCTCATCTGGTTCCACTGCCTCAGCTCTTACGCCCACTCACCAGTTGCCCAGATCAACCAACAAGCTAATTATTTTTGTTTCCTTTGAACTAGCTTCCCAGGCTCAATTGACTCCTGGGTCCTGCTGTGAAAAGAGGTTAAGCATTGACAGGCAGGAAAGCAAACTTTGGGGTAACGTCATGGGCAGAGCACACATCTTGGAATCCAGTGGGACAAGAGAGGGAATGAGCGGGAGCAAGCTTTATTCAAGATTTATTATGAGCCTCCTGTACACGAAGGGTCTTATGCTTCTTATCTTATTTACTCCTCACTACATGCCGAGCTGATAAGGAACGTGGGTCCAGCGAGGGGAAGTGATTCCCTCATAGAACCACAGCCCCTGCCCCGGTCACCCTTCCTGAGTTACGGCTCATCCTGACCGTGGCAACATCCATTCACCTCAATCAAGAGTGTTTTGGGGTCAAGGCCACAGGAGGCACGTTTGTGAGCTCTATTAAAGAGTTGCTCTCTGCAGGCAGATTCCCGTGGTTCCTGGCAATCCAACTGCTTCTGCAAAGAAGTCCAACCAGGGTTCTGTGATGCATGACGCCCTGTCTGGAGGCGGAGTCAGGAGGCCTTGGGGTCTGTGCGGAAGGGGTCAGCTGTCCATGGGGTCAGGGTGCGCCGCGGGGAATCTCATTTGTGCCTTTCACAGCTACTGAGAGTCTTATTAGGGAAGACCTGTCAATTCCACGTAATTACCTCTTTAACCTGGAAAAAGTCATTCTTGTCATGTGTCAGCATGGACGGCCTAATCCCAGGGAGCTGGAACGAATTTCGGGTTAGAAAGTGTGCATGGTTTAAGCGTCAGTTCTTGAATCTCCTGGAGGTTCTTATCCACTGTGGGACAGCTCCTTCTTTGACACAGGCTGTTCTCTCACGGTTTGTGCGACCAAATAGACTGCTTTACCCGTCCATGAAGGAACGGTGCAGGCAGTGCTGGGAGGCAGCGCGAGGAGAGGGCTCCCTCCGAGAAGGAGGCCATGCCATGCTCTCCCCACTCTCCCAGTGTCCCCCGGCCGTGGGCTGCGGCGACGGGCTTACCAAGCAGGTGCCACAGAGTTCAAAGCCACTTCTTCTGGGGCACATTTACCTTCGAGTGGACAACATGGCTCAGGAAGCGAGAATCGCTGGGTCTCTTAACTCCGGCTGAGTGTCTCGCTGGCTGCTGAGCAGGTGATGCACAGGTCTCATTGGGCCCTGGCTGGGATCGCACAAGGCAGGTGTTGGTTCCCAGGAACCGGGCATCTGGGAGGTTAAGTACTTAGCCCAAGGTATGTGAGCGGGAAGTATCAGAGCTGGGGCTCCCATCAGTCTGGGTTCAGACCAGAGGATTTAAGCAGATGGCCACACAGTTCAGGGAAGGCTGGCGTCTAACTCACCACCTGAAGTGGAAGTTGCTGGAAGTAAGTTGCAGCATCCTCCTTTATCACACGTGGAAGAGAGGAGTCACACCTCCGAGGCAGGATAGGGTTGGAGAGCCATTGGAGTTGAGTCATTCAGTGCATTGTTTTGCAAGCTTCTCCTGACCATACAGTAAGAAATGCATCTTTCATTGTGACTCACTGTCAGTGTGACTCAGGACTCATTCACCTGGATGTATGTGCATAGACCCCACCAAGAGCTTCATGGAATGGTCTCTTCTTCACCATGCATTCTGCACTGAAAGATTTTCTCTTCCCTTTCCCCTTCATGACATCTTTTTTAACTGTGTTGGTAAAAATTTATTTCATTAAAGTTATTACATTCATTTCACAATCTCTAGGTCCTGATTCCTGGTCACAGACCTTGGTTAATAACTTGGTTAATGGGGATTAGGACTCTGGAGCAGATTATATAATTGGGGAGTCCAGGTCTTCTCCTTCTTAAACCTGCAGCCCTCAGTGTTCTCATCTGTAAAATGGGCATAATAAAATCAAGCCCACCTCCAGAAGTAGCTATGGCAATTAGATAAAATGATACAGATGACTTGCTTAAATCAAAAGTTAGTGAAAGAAAGTACCTATCAAGGGTAGTCATTATTTCCTAATTATTCCAGATGACTTTTCCACGATGTATTTGTTTTGCTAAGTGGGGCATCCATATTGGCTGTATAATGGCCTTTAAAAGCACGAAGACACTGGGCCGCTATGGGAAGCATGGGGTTCTGTGTCCAGTGAGTTCTCCAACTCACTGGGATAACGACCCTGCCAAACCCCACTTTTCTAGGACTCAGAAGTGGATCTGACTGATAGGAAGTAGGAAGCAGAAAAACTAAGATGCAGACAACTTGAAGGCAGAGTTATTCACAGTACAGGTACACAGTCATCGAAGGCTGGGTTATTCTGAGTTTAGACTCTGCAGAAGGAGGGTGGAGAACAGAACACATTCTAGAAGATGCCCATCACGACGATTGTGTGAAATGCAAGTGTTGGCGGTGTCGGCACTGCTCAGGGGAAACTTCTGTTGTCAGGAGACACCGTCATCTGGAGACTTCCCCCGGGTACCTGGGGGCGGAGGTACGATTGCTCTGTGGAGTCTTTTCCATTTGTGATTTACAGCTTGCATGACACGGGGCACGAGAGGGAAGGAAATTAGGACTAAAAGACGATGCAGAAACCCTCAGGGCAGGCCTCCCTTTGAAGAAGGACATGAGACATTGCTCAGGTTAGCTCCTGAGAAGGTGAGGGCCCCACATGCCACTCAACCAGTTTTCCAGTGTTTGAGAAGGAAAGAACGAGAAAGAATCACTTTGGATCTTAAATAATCTCTTGGAGTGGGCATTGTTTGATTATGCCCATTCTATAGATGAGGAAACTGAGGCATGAGGGGCGAAGGAACTTTCCTTAGGCATCAAGATGTGGCCTAGGCACCCCTGGGACTTGTCCCCATTTTGTGATTGTCTAGCTGGACCCCCGCTCTTACGATGTGAAAGCTGATGGGTCCTGCAGGAGGCGGAGGTAAAGAGCAACTGGAGAAAGGCCAGGATCCTGCTCTGACGATGGCTAGGCGGCCACTGTTTGCGCTTTGGGGCAGTTTGTTGTTGGAGAGGGCTGATGTTTGCTGTAACCCCAGCTCCTTCTTCGTGCCCATTTTGGATGCTGTGTGGAGGTGGGATGTGTCATTGCTGTCGGGACAGAGGGGCAGCCCTGGGCCTTCCCCCCACCCTGTCTGGGGAGCTTGGCATGCTGGAGACTCAGCAGAATCAAAGGGACATTCCAGTGGATCCATCTATTAAAATGTGACTGCAGGAAAGACTGGCTTTGGTGTCAAGGAAGGCGAAGCAGTGAGCTAGTTTGAAAGGTGAAGGTGACGGTTTCAAGGCCAGTGACCTGAGCTGAGTGGCCACAGACAGGACCAAGGTTCATTTCGTTTGGAAGAATTTGGGGGTGGTGGTCACCTCCCAGCTTCAGCTCTCACCTCGGTCACAAGAGTGCGTGGAGGAGATGGTCTCAGAGGTCCTCCCGGTTCTAACACTGAGACGCAGGGAGCCAGCACCTTGCCCACGCCCCCGCCCCGCCTCCAGCTCAGATGGGCGGTCTCCGCGATCACTGCCCGGTGTGCCTGTCAGTGCACCCCCTGGAGTCCCCACGTCCTGTCTGGATGGTCCCAGTGGGCCACTGGGCAGCTTTTCTGGGTCTTCCGTTGTGCCCCTCGTGACCACCACGCAGAGGCGCTGGGTGTGGCCTACGAGCTGCGAAGCGAGGGAGACCCTGTAACCAGGGCGTCCTGTAAGACCCGCCATCTGGAGGCACTGGCAACGAAACTCTGACCTGCAGTCAACACTTGGCAAGGCTGTGTTTCCATGGCAGAATCATAACAGCAAAACAAGAGGGTGACACGGCTAGCCTCTTACCTACACACGTCTCCACCAGTGCTTTTTCTCACAGCCTGCTCTCAGAGGTTGTAAGTACCAGATACTTTTCCAGCCTCCCTCACAACTAGGGTTGCTTGTGTTTTCCAGTCCTGGGGGGATGCTAGCAGATGAGGTGGGTGGAGGTAAAGCGATGGGGAAGACCCTTTCTACTCCATCCTGCCTTGGAACCTGGTGACGATGTGCGGAGCTATGGCAGCCTTCTTACCGCCAAGAGGTCATGACCAAGAGAAACGAAGGAAAATGAACCCAGTATAGTCCAAGAATCTAGAGCTGCTGGACTGGACTTCTTATCTGCTAGATTTAGTAGCAATCCCCCACTGTCCAGTCACCTTGTATTCATGTCACACATTCCTTCACTTGGAATCTAGAGTGCCTCAATTGATAACCTATAGCAAATCTTTATTAACCAGTGGGTCCGTGTTATAGCTTTCTAATAATATAATAATCCCATAAAATACATCTGTGATTAGTTCCATTTTAGAGACGAAGAAGTAGAAGCCTAGAGGCGAAAGTAACATGCCTGTGAATATGTGTTTGCTTAGTGGTCAAGGCAGGATTTGAATTTGTGTTTCCAAACCCCTTACTCTGTGCTTACAGCAGAGGTGGGACAGGCAGTCAGTCACCTCCTGGGTTCTGGAGAGGTCCAGAAAAGGCTCTGTCTCACCCTTGACGCCTCCTCCCCATTTATCTTCATGTCCCCGAGTCTGAGCCCTGGCATCTCCTGACAGGGCCTTTGAGGGTCTGCGCACCTGGACACGGTTAAACCACGACACTGCCCCGAGAAACGGACTGCCCCGAGAAACGGACTGCGTGCTGACACAGAGCCCCACAGGTGAGTGTCCTCAACAGCACGACTCTCAGTAACCAGAAGGTGGACATGTCTGGTGACGGATGAACGGACAACACACTTGGATGCTCTCCAGCCATACGAGGAAGGCGTACGACACCACCATGGTGTGACGTGGCCACATGGATGGACCCTGAAAACATGCTCGGTGAAAAGGCCAGTCACGAAAGATAAGCTACGGCAGGACTCTAGTCTTACGAAAACTCATCGCTGGGAAATATTTGCGACAGATGGGAAGTCAGAGGCTGCTTAGAGCTGGGTGCACAGGGAGAAAGGGGTGATAGCTGAAGGGGTATGGGGCTTCCTTCTGAGGCGATGAAACATCCAACTCTGGGGCATGAATGATATGCAGTGTGGATTATATTCCAGTGACGGTGACACAGGAGTGACACAGCTTCTGGAGGATGGGCACTTTCGTGAATCGTCCAACACAGGTTGTCAGTTCAGCTCTGGCAGCTTTGACAAAGATGGGGGAGATGGAGGCAGGAGACGTGTCAGCCTAGCGTGACAGGGGTCTGGGTGGTGACAGAGATGCTCTTCTTGATCAAATTCTATTTAGGGTCCTCGAGCTCTTTTTAGACACGTCCTGCGTTTTGTGCTTGTGTGTTTGCTGCTGTATCACCCCATCTTCACACCATCCTGCCAAGGCAGTTTCAGTCATTCTCTACCCCTGATCCCCCAGTGTCTGGCTGGGTGCCCACCACCCCCTTGAGGTCTCATCACCCAGTTCGCCGTCAGCAAGAATCCCATCAGGTGGTTTCAGCCAGAATCTCCCCCTACCCTTGCTGTTTCTGACTGGCAATTTCCCACCCTGGGTGCCCACTTCTGCTCCTTGCCCAAGCGGAATCGGAGTCGAGCCCCTTGTCTCTCCTACTGGAAGACCCTCTCGCGTAGCCCATCGGTGTGACTACTGCCTTGGCCGCCCTTCACTCCAGCCTGAATTACTGTTCTTTAATGAGGGGCGCTGGGTAATGGGCCCTTAGACAGCAGCAAGAAGGATTGTGTGTTTTTAGAGAGAGGGGAGGTAAGGAAAGGTATTCCAAGCGGGCATATTCCTTCTCTCACTCCCTTTAGCGAGATAATCTACTCTACATGGAAATTTATGGCCAGCAGACAAGAGCAAGCTCTGCTCAGGGTGGAAAATAATGGCTCAGCCAACTGCAGCTGAAATCTTTACTTTATGTAAAGAAATGAAATATTTCCATCTCGTAGAAGAGATTAAACATCTAGAAAATATCTACTCGCGTATTTGTTCCAAGCTCTCTCCAAATAGCGTGTTTGCTCATTCTGGGACAGCTACTCAGTTTCTCGGATGATGTTCTGAAGCATTATGGATTAGCCTTTACTTACATTTTTCAAAATGTGGTTTGGTTTGGGTACCGTTCTCCAAATTCCTCATTTCGAGAGTGTACTAGCAGAATAGATTTGCCTCCCTGGACTCTTGTTTTAAAGTTACCATTTTATGATTTGTTTCTGTGAAAATCTGTTTCTGTTTTTGGTAAGACACAAGCCTTGATCTGTAAAATCTGGAGCATCTCACCCTTAGGGGAGCCCCAGAGCCTTTGGCAAACTTACCCTCGGCCTAGGTAAGAAGTGTGTTCCCGAGCTGTAGCTCTCAGCTAACGTCTCAAAGAACCCGGCAACGGAAACTTGGGTGGCCGTGAGCTGGCGGCATGCCAGGGCACCCCCTGAGCCCACAGTGGGTGTGGGCACCGAGCATGGGCAGCTCTCATGGGGCTGGACAAAGGCCACGGGGGAGCCCACTTAAATAAAAAATAGAACTGAAACTGAAAGTAAGTTTATGTGATCGTCCACTGAACAAGCTCTCGGTTATACTGGTGATTGTGCATGAGTTCTTGGAGCATCAGGAGCTGAGCATTGTTGTTTTGCCCCTCGGCAGCCCTGACCTCACACTCTGCTCTCAGGAAGCTCTCAGGCCGTCACGCTACAGAACTGCGCAGGGCTTCCTCCCCTGAGGCCTCCGATGGCCTTGTGCTGCTCAAGTCACCCTCCTCAAAGGCACCACCTCTTTGACAGTTATTAAGTCCTTTCCTCCTCTGGTGCGTGGGGCCCGTCTCTGCCAGGTCATCCAGTATGAACACGTCCCCTGAGATTGGACGGCGTCCCCAACTTGATCACTGCCAACTGATTCTATAAAATCCTGCATCTACTCCAAGATTTCACATTTTGCTGGCAAGTCACTTGCAACGGATTATCAGGAAGCATCTGTGACTCAGAGAGACAGACTGCAGACCTCCTGCCATGGCTGGGTTTGCAGGGGGATGTGGAAGAGAGAGGCTGGTGATAAAGAGAGACTTGTGTGGAAGTGGGATCCAGTTGTCAGAGGTGGCCAGTTCTTCAGGGAGTAGTTTTAAAAATGTTTTTAAGTGACGCAGCATTGATTTACAGCATGACATAGGTGTCAGGCATGTAGAACTCTAGATCAGATCACCTGTATGTCTGCATGATGCTCAACAATCGCATGTCCATCCTCCACCATGCCATTGGCCCCTTTACCCAACACACCCACCCTCTTCCCCTTCCCTTCCAGTAACCACCTTTTTGTTCTTATTGTTTAAGAATTGGGTTTTGCTTTGTAGTTTTTGTTCATTCCTTTGCTTCCTTATCTCCCGCATATGAGTGAGACCATAGGGTGCTGTCTCCCTGGGGAAGTGTTCTTGTTGATGGCACCTTCTCCTCCTCCACTTCTTCCTCACCTTCTCAGTCAACAGGACCCCATGAGCATTGCATTTGAAACGAACCCTTTGGCCTCAGTCTCCTGCGCATGTTGAATCCATGTACACTCTCATTCTGCTGCAGTCCTGCTTTGGTTTCATTTCTCGTCTTCACTTGAACATCTATTTCATACCAAACTCTTAAGAAGACAACTATAATTTTACAATGCCCACGTGTTTTCTGGACCCCTTCTAGAGAACCCCATTTTACTCCAATTCTAAGCATCATTTGACGCTTTGCGGTGGCATCCTGCGTTCTGTGACGCGTGGGCACTTTCCAGGGCTCATTCCTCTCTGATCCTCAGATTTCACGTCGCCCTCTCCCCTCCCGCACAGCAGAGCTCCCAGGACCTGGGTCGGTCTCCCTGTTCTCGGACCGTGTTTCTCTCCTGTAGTGAAGTGGAGACACTCTTTCCTCCTCGTCGGGAGGCGGTCCAGTCAAAGGAGATAATGCTGAACGACCTACAACTGTTTGCCGTTTTATTTCTAAAAGCTCGGTCAGGTAGATTCACCCCCAAATTACCTGTCTCGGTCACTGTGTGTGGAGGGTATGAAAGGTGTCCTCCGGCTGGGTAAGCAGGACAGTAACTACGTAACTTTACTCAAGAAGGTGTCATTTACTCTCCTAGACACCTGTGAGCATGGCACCGGGAGTCCACACCAGATTCTCAAGCGTCTCACAGACAGAGCTTGCTCTGGACTATCACTGTCTCTGGGAGAAGGGAAACAAGGCGGACGTGAAGTATCTGAGCACTGTCCATTATTTACTCCTGGGGTATCTTTCCCAGTCTCCTTCCAAAGCAAGAAGCAAACTCTTTCGGGGATTAGGGGAAGTCCCCAACCCCCTGGTGTTCAGGTCAAGGAGACTGTGGCAGGATGAACGATGGACCCCCCAAGACGCCCAGATCCTAACCCCTAGCATCTGCGTGTACATTATCTTGCATGACAACGGGACCCTGCAAATGAGATGAAGTTAGGGATCACGAGGTAGAAGAGCACCTGGGTGGATCCCGAGTGCAATCATGGGGTCCTTCAAAGAGAGAGGCAGGATGGTCAGAACTAGAAAGGTGGTGTGATAACACAGGATGAGAAGAAAAGGAGATACAGGAAGATGCTATCCTGATACTTTTGAAGATGAAGAATGAGGACAGAGCCAAGGGGGTGTTTATGGCTCTAGGAAAGGCAAGAAAACGGATCTCTCCAAGAGCTTCCGAAAGGAACTCAGCCAGACCAATGGATTTTAGATTTTTAAGTACAAGAACTGTAAGAAAACAAATCAATATTAGTTCTTGGGTGTTGTGATAACAAATCACCGTAAGCTTAGAGGCTCAAAGCAACACAGATTGAATGTTTTGGTGCCATGTCTCTGGAAGACGGTGCTGATCACTTAGAGTTTCAGAGGAGACGCAGGCATGGAAGCCCTGCTCGGAAACTGAGCAGAGGGAAGAGAGGTTCCTGCAGTGGAGCAGCTATTCTGCAAGCCAGCCCTAGTTGTTAGGCAATCCCCTCAGAGGCCAGTGGGGTGCTTGGCCCCAGAACCCTCACTCAGCTCCCCCCGCTGCTGTCTTGTCTCCGGTGGTCTCAGCCCAGCTTCTGCTCTCTCAGACTTGGTAACAATTTCGAAAACCTTTTTGAAGGTGCTGAGTTTCACAGAGACGACTTTCTCAGCTTATTATCACCCTAGCACGGAGAGCTGGTTAAGGGTCAAGTCTTTGACAATTGAAAATTAGATTTTTCTTTCTAGGGTCAGCCGGAAGAGCCAGAAAGCGACGGGGAAGAGACTGTCAACCCATCGCCCTTCCAGCACATCCTGCTGCCGCAGCAGAGCAGTGTGTCTGCACAGAATGTGGGACCTCGTTCCCCAGCTAGGGCTTGTCGTCCCATGGCGGTTCTGGCGGAGAATCTATGCCAACAGAGCCACACGGCCCCTAATGACATGATGGAGTGATACCAAAATGCACTTAAAGGGACACAGCAGCGTTCCACTTCGGGGATGAGTCTGTAGGTCGCCAGGGCCAGAGATTCATGGGTTTAGTCTGTCTTCCTGAGTCATAATGGAAGCATTTGTCATAATTCCTGCCACGCTAATTGGCTACAGTGTCTCTCCTGAGGACAGTGTGGGGCAGTATTTCATCTTGGGAATTTGCTTTTCAAGAAGGTTTTATAGCAGACATCACCACTGTGGCTGAAGGTGGCTCATCACACTGGGAGAGGTGGCCCCCACCCCGCACCCCTACCCATGTAGAGAGCGGGTCAGAGGAAGGGGGATGGGGAAGTGGCATCCAGTTGGCATCAAGTTAAAATGGACGGATGCTGTCTCCTTTCCACTGGGAGAAAGAGCCACTCTCTCCCCGGCTCTGCCCCTCCTGCACGGTCACATTTGTGTGAGCTCACCTCTGCATCCTTCCATCTAACTCCCGGCTTCTCGGAGGCCGCGGAGGAAGCGGGCAGGGCCTCAGAGAACGGGGGTTCTCTGGGGTGAAACTCTAACTTTGTCTCCCCTTCATCTCTTTCCAAATCTCTCTCTTTGGATTCTGTTTCTGGGCTCGACATCTCTGTGAAAAAAATGTTCTGAGCCCTGTTACAAACAGGCAATTGTTTCAAATAGTCATTTCTCCAAAGAAGATACGAAACTCAACCCTCCACACATGAAAAGGTGCTCAGCATCAGTCGCCCGTCAACGAGGAAGTGGAAACCAAAGCATTAACCTCACAACCACACGGGTGCTTATCATAAAAAGAGAAACATTAACAAGTGGTGGTGAGGAGGTGGGGATAGGGGGAATGCACATCTGCTGTTTGGAGTTTTGTAAAACGGTGCAGCTGTTTGGAAAACACTTTTCCAGTTTCTTAAAAAGTTAAAAATGGAGCTACTATATAATCTAGCCAATCCACTGCTAGGTATACAGGTAAGAGAATATAAAGACAGATGTTGGCATAAAAATCATGACATGAATGTTCTAAGTAACATTATTCAGAATAACGAAAAAAGTAGTAGCACTCAGATGCCCATCAATTAGTGGATGGGTGAGTGCAATGTGATCTGGACACACGAAGAAATAAGCCTCCCAAGTGTGTTAGATAAAAGAAGCTACGTGTGAAAGACCACGTTCTACCTTCCATGTAGGAAACATCCACAGAGACACAGCCGACTGGCGCTTCCTGGGAGGGGGAATGTGCAATGATTGCTAATAAGAAATGATTCCTTTCGAAGCGATGGAATTAGGTGCTGGCCGTGACTTCACGGCTTTGTGGCCATTGTGAGAGTCACTAAATGATACACTGTGGAAGTGTGAATTTCACGGTAGGTGAATTACATTTCGATAAAGAATTATATGCAAAAAATCACCTCCTTTCTGCTTGAAATTTGAAAACTAGTATCTAAATAAGGGTGATTGCGACAGAAGGTGGAAGAGCATGCTTTGCTGATCACGGGCCGCTTCCTGCCCCCGAGACGTTCAAGGCCGGCTGTCACTGCAGGACTCCTGAGTCAGGGTCTGTCCCTGCTGCCTCCACACTCTGGGTGTGATCCCTTCTCTGTCCGGGCCTGCGTCTGATCGTGATCCTCGACACGCCGCATCGCCCCTTTGCTGTGAGTGAAACATGGCCCCCGCAAAGACAGATTCGAGTCTGAATTCCCAGCATCTGTGACTGCGAGCTCGTTAGGAAACCTGGTCTTTGCGGCTGTCATCAAGGTTGGACGCAGTCATAGGGGCCGTCCCGAGGCCTGGTGACCTTCGAGATGGGGATCTGGATGCAGATATGCACACAGAGGGAGGATGACATGAAGACACAGGGAAGGACGTCACGTGACATGAGAGGCCAGCCTGAAATGCTGCAGGACACAGGGAAGATGCCAGAAGCGGCAGTGACCACCGGAAGCTTGACCAGCTCGGAAGGGGTATCTGCTTTCAGGTTTCAGAGGGGACAGGACCCTGTCGACACCTTGATTATGACTGTCTAGCCTCCAGAACTGAGAGAGTGACATTCTGTTGCTTGCAACCGGTCACCTACGCTGAGTTGTTCTGGTCGCCTGAGGAGACCCAAACATTTGCTGAGCAGGTGGACCAGTCTCACCATCTGTCATGGCTGAGATGGAAGGAGCCCCAGGGATGGCCCATGGGGAGTGGAAACAGTGGTCCCCATGAGTTCCAGTAAGGGGGTGGGGAGAGAGAGACAGAGAGAGAGGCAGAGAGCGGTCAGAGAGAGGCAGAGAGAGGCAGAGAGAGGCAGAGAGAGGCAGAGAGAGGCAGAGAGAGGCAGAGAGAGAGAAAGAGGGAGTGACAGGTAGTGAGACAGAGAGAACTGGTTTACCCCAAGTAGGCAGCAGAGAGGGGCACCTGGAATTCACTTTAGCTCTTTGACTCTTTTAACTCTTAAAGAAAGATGATGGAAAGGAGAAATGACTGAATCGAGAGTTTCCTGTGAGTCGGGGCTGTGTGCGAGGTCTAATATAATACTGTCCTCAGCCTTCTGCCACCGATATTCTAATCCTCCTTTCTGATAGCTCGGCAACTGCCATGAAGATAGAGACAAGGCCGACGTCCCAGGTCTCTTAGTAAATGGCAAACTCAGAGTCCACCACAGGCCAATAGGATTTCAAGGTCTTGCTTTCCTGATCTCGCTAAGTGTATCTATTGATTAGACACCTAATAAACTCAATTTGGGACGAAAAAGTCAATATTCCCATTTTCCAGTCACGGGCTTTAACTATTTGGATGGAAATTTACAAGCAGACTTTTTTTCTATGATAAGTAGAACAAAGATACAATTTTAATACACTCAGTGTACTTTAGCCCTTTGCAGAGTAATGAACCGTTAAGGTGACAGTGATAACCAGTCATTAAAACAGGGAGAGCTAAGCTTCACATTTAATGCAGGAGCGGCAGGAGCGGCTGTGGTCCGGTCTTGCAGCGAGTAAGTGACAGATGTTTCTGTAAGGACATGGGAGACACGTGTGTGTCTTATTGCTTCATTATTTTGGGAGTTGTAAATGGAGATAGCTTTTAATAGGATATATAAGACCTTTCCTTTCTCAGCATAATTTCTTTAAAAATATTTTCTAGCCATTTAGAAAGAGCAATTTTTTTCCTGGAAATCTCTGTGAGAACTGTCTTGGTTGGAAGTTGCCATCATTTTTGTGCATTTGGGGACAGACCTGTCCTAACTCCAAATGTCAGGAGCACTGAGCACAGTTAAATCACATTTTGTAATCTTTGGGAGAATCACTTACACCAAGAGCAACTGCTCATGAAGTTGGGGGATGATTTATTTCATTTTCCCATGGCCTTGAGACAAACGAACAGAAATCTAGCAGCCGTCATTCAACTAAACCAGTAAAAAGAAATGCAACCAGTTAGCCCTGGAATAAGCCTTCTGAGGCTAAAAGTCATAAGTAGGTGAAGGTCCAGGTTTATGGGATGGCCAAGGGCTTACTTAGAATATTCCCACTGGAACCAGTTTGCCACTTGCTAGAGACCTAACCTTGGGCTGCAGTTCAACAGCGAGTCTACTGACTGCAGACGAGTTCTCTGGTCGAGCACGGGAGCACCACGTGAAAAGGGGTCCTCAGATTGCCATGCTTGACTTCACATGGGCTCTTTTTTTCTGTCTATCAAGTTAGCTTTGTCATGCGATTTGGAAGATGGTAAAGGACCATAAACGGCCTTGAGCAAGTCCAGCCAGAATGCAGCGAAGGTGCTGAGGGATTGCTGAGAACCTGAATGGAGGTCTTGTCAGCTTGCCTACCTCTTCATCCCAGAAAAGCATCAGTTGTCCACTTTATGAGCCTATTTCTGGGTGCATGTTAAAAAAGAGAGAGAGCTCCCAATCCATTAATAATGCAGATGTGTTTCCTTGTGTTCCAAGTCAATCCAGTATCAGCCTGCTTTATGCCTTTAGAGACTGAAGATGTTCAAAACAGACAGATGAGCTTTCAAAGGCTACTATCATTCCTGAGTTCTTGTTGACTGGTGCTGGAGGAGAGAGAGGAGAGAGAGACAGAGACAGAGAGAGAGAGAGAGGAGGAGGGAGAGAGAGAGAGAGAGAGAGAGAGAGAGAGAGAGAGATGAGAGAGGTGGGGGGGGAGGGAGAGAGAGAGAGACGGGAGAGGGGAGAGAGAAGAGCGGAGAGGAGCAAGAGAGAAACTGACCCTTGGGATTACAGCACCAGGTACCAGCTACATTAGCTCTTTACTCCTGCGTCCTCTCGTCCTCATGGGGCTAGCTCTCTCATATTCTCTCCATCTCCTCCCCTCTCTCCCCTCCCCTCCTCTTCCTTCCCTTCCCCTCCTCTCCTCTCTGCCTTAAAAAGAAAATTTGCTGTAATAGTCTCTGCCTGTAAAGACTATAGCACACTCATTTGGAAAATTCAGGCAATACAGGAAAAATAGAAAAAGTGAAAATCTTGGTGTGTGGGGATGAACCGCTCTCTGCATTTGTGCCCCACCCACAGCAGAGGGGTGATAACTGCATTCATCCCAGAGGTTTGCGGTGAAGAATTAATGAGAAAATGAATTCTTTGGAAAAGCCCCTGACATATACTCAGCACTCTCCACACATTAACTCAATAATTTTGTGTTACAGATGAAGAAACAGAGCGATCCAGGGATTTCCCTGAAGTCACACAGAAGTCACTTAGCTACTGAACAGTGCTTCTGAGACCACGGGGTGGCTAGATCCTCAAGTCAATGCAGGAATGTTCCTGCATTTCTTCAAAGTATTCTCCTTATTGCAAGAGTAAGAGGGAGCTCCTTCCTCAGACCGGAGATGCCTGCTCGGCTCTATACAGCCTGCTGCAAATAAATGCAAAGACCCCAGCTCAGACCAGAGGCCACCGGCAGGGCTGTGGTCACTGCGGCCTCTTGCGGGGTTGCCCTGGGAAGGGGCTCGCGGTCTCCCACACTCTCCAGGGAGGGTTTGCTCTTTGGTCCCCACCAGGCCAGGTCCTTCTGCCTTTGCAGAGTCTTCCTACCAGGCACACCAGTTGCTTTGGAGCGTCTGTCTGCCCGTGACCATCATGCAGACTGAATGGCATTTCTCTTCCTCCTCGGCTACGAACATAATTCAGAGGTGATAGAGGCTGCAAAAAGTCCCTCCCTCCCCAAAGACCCCAATTTATCCTTATTTCTCAAGCCCCAGCAATGACCCTGTCTCTTGCTCTGCATCGTCTATCTAGCTGAACAATGAGTGAGCATACAAGCTTGCATGTGTGTGTGCAAGTGTGTGTGCGTGGGTGACCCTGCATGCATGTGCTGTGGGCATGTTTTGTGTGCATGTGTATTATCCAGGCCTTTGCACACACACATTGCTGTGTGTGCCCACAGATACGTGTGTGTGTTTGCG
This sequence comes from Solenodon paradoxus, assembly GCA_004363575.1. Lineage (NCBI taxonomy): Eukaryota > Metazoa > Chordata > Mammalia > Eulipotyphla > Solenodontidae > Solenodon > Solenodon paradoxus. The sequence continues at coordinate 133,429 of RJWH01002989.1, forward strand.
GTGTGTGTGCTCGCAAACACACCACACCAGGGCTCTTTCTCTCCCTTCTGCAGGGAATATCAGCAAAGCGGTGAGCCATCTCCATGGAAACCAGCCCCTCTCTGCTCCCAGGAAGCAGCGTCAGGGACTGCGGGCTGGGACGGCCACGGAGACGGGGATGTTTCCAGCGCAGCGCAGCTCCTCATTAGCGCGGGGCATCCGCAGGAGGAAGCATCTCAGGGTGTTACCTGTGACAGCAGGACGGCCAAGCAGCTTTGGGTGGGTTCACCGCCCCGCAGCCCTGTGGAGCCATCAAACGCTGGTCTCCATAGTAACCCACAGCGCCGGCCAGTGAAGTGAGGCTTTCCCACAGTCATCCATCCGCCCCCCACACCCGGCGTTCGGGCTGGCGGGTGGTCCTCGCGTGGGCGTTCCTTTTGTCGCGGCTTTTTCAGTCCACAGAGAAAGAGGAGGTGCTTTTTCGATCAATATTCCTGATTTTTTCAACCTTGTCTCTTTCACCTTCTCACCCTTATTAATTATATATTTATTTATTTTAAAGGAAAGTTGCGGGCAGTAATAGGCAATTAGGCAAGAAGAGAAAGGAAGAGGAAGCACCGCGTTTTTCATTTTTTAAGGTGTTTCCCCCTGGACCTGGACCCGAACCTGAACCTGAACCCAGGCGTCTGTGGCCTGTGCTCCTTTGGAGGCGACTGACCTCACCTCTGCTCTGCCACGGCACACCCTTCTCCACCGTTAATACCCAGAGATGGGCATTAAAAGCTCTGAGCAACATCGCCTTTCTGACAGGAACAACTTGCTATGGATCTTGCTGGCAAAAGAATGAAGCCGTGAGAGACTAGATTTTATTGGTGGAAACTAGTAACTATTAGTAGATGGGATAAAATATAGTTTATGTGCTAAAAATAGTGAATTCCACAGGTATTTTCCGCACATTTGCTTTCAGAGACCAGCCAGACTTGGGGTTCCCAGGTCATCTGCATTTCTCATGTGCATCTCTGACCACACCTGAGCGATACACATGGGGCTCCAACAGCATCTGCATTTCTCATGTGCATCTCTGACCACACCTGAGCGATACACATGGGGCTCCAACAGCATCTGCATTTCTCATGTGCATCTCTGATCACACTTGGGCGATGCACATGGGGCTCCAACAGCACTAGAAACTAGGACTCAGAACTCAAGAAAGCGCCCTGGTGGCTGCAGTTTCACGTGTTGGACGCACACAGGCGAGCCCTGGGAGGGGTCAGAGCCTCCAGAACATCTCTTCATGGGTTTGGGGTCATCACCCTCCTGGATAGCAGTGAATTCATCAACTTCGAGGCCCCACGGAGCTTCCTCTCTGCAGAGTGTTTACTGGGCTTTCTTGGCCTAGGACGATTAATGACACCCTTGGACACAGATCAAGCTTCACCTCCCACCCCCAGCCCCACCCTACACTGAACCCCCATTCTAAGTGACCGGCCCCCAGCTAGGGGCCCCTTCCGAATCACTGGGTCACAGAACAAAGACAAGGTAAGAATCAGAACCAGGGACAGAGACCCGTGAGCTTCTCCTCAGCACAAACCAGACACCAGTCACTGGGCCTCTGCTCCTCCCCAGCACCTGGACACAATGCTCGGTGCGAGCCATGACCAATTCGTCACTCCCTCTCACACTGCTGCCATGCGCTAATCCTTTATCTGGTTACATGTCTTGATTTCTGCCCAAACAAATCAAAATATCATGACACGTGAGGGCTGCCCATCCTCAAGGCTGCAGTTTTTAATCATTTTTATTCTTTCTCTCTACCTTTCTCCACCCTGACATTTAAGTAAAACACTGATCCCTCAACATAGAAATTTGGAGCCTCCTATTTAGACCCACTTCTCCTCTCTCCCCCACCCCCTGACAGTGAGTGGGCTGATGAATTAACCAGTACTTTACTTCAGTGCTCTCATCAACAAAATGCAGCTTTTCCTCTTATGAAAGGACATGTGCTGCCTGGGAAGTTGAAGGGTAAGATATTCTTTGCACTGCGAGGGCTGCCTATTTATGGGAAAGGCCTCATGTCATCCAGACTCAGATATGGCTATTTCTATTTAAAAGGTCATCCACTGGTGGGCCTAATGGAATTTTCTGAAAGTACTACATTTTATCTAATAGGTTGGCAGTACAAAGGCTTCTCGTGTGCTGTGATTAATGACTTTTTATTTTATTAACAGATCCTTTGACTTTTCGTCAGCAAGCCGCTGTTGTATGGCTTTGTGAAGATGTGGCTGAGTGTCTCTGTCCTCAGGACATCAGAACATAACACGGGGAGTAACTGCTCTTTTGAACTGAGATGACAGTCACACACCATAAATTAACCGCTTGCCAGCGGGCTGTGCAGTGCACCGAGCAAGCTCACAACACTGGGCAGCCCTGCTCTGTCTAGCAAGATGTTCTCCTCACCCCAAAAGGAGAGCCCACACTCATGAAGCACCGACTCTCTCTCAGAGGGTAGTCATTTTAAGATGAAATCTCCATTTCAGTCGTCCACTTAGCAGCTATTTAGGCTTACCCTGTAAGGAATATGTGTCCAGGACTCTTTTTCCCTGTTATGTTCTTTTTTTTTTTTTCTCAAATATATATTGTACCCAGCAACAGGGAGATTCTAGTTGGAGCAACCGGAGGTGCCATTTCATGCAAGGATTCAAACAGGACAACGACACAGGCACCGCCACATCCATTTGTTAAACACGTGTGTTACTCACAATGCTGCAAATGAGACATTTTGCACCGAACTGCAGCTTGCAGCTCCTGTCCCTGGAACAGCCAGTCCCCCGAAGTTGCCCTCTGAGAGGCAGCTGCAATCTGAATGCACGTGGAGGAGGACAGGTGCCCTTGACGTGTAATCTGTGGAGCTGGGGACGGGCCCTCTGTCCCTCAGCATCACTTGGCAGCTCTGGGGCGTCGGCAGCCTGGGATCCCTCCTCCCCGAGAGCCCCCAGAGCCCTCTCTCCAGTCGCTAAGGGACCACTGGCTCTTGCTTACTCGCTGCCTTTTCCTCCTCAGCACTGAGAGGGGTGCTGGGTCAAGGGGCTGCAGCCTGTCTTCAGCTGGAGTTGGCGCCCACCGCTTTGCTTGTCTTCACAGAGCAGCGATGGTGCTGGTGGGGGGCCCTCAAGGACCTCAGCGTCTCCACGATTCATTTCTCCTTTGTAAGGACATAAGTCCCTCCGCTGGGCTGAGGCTCATTGAGGGACGGCGCTCTGTCCAGGAACCTCAGAGTCAAGCCATTTCTAGGAAACCTTTAGGCTCCATCTTTCATGACAGCACCTGTGACTTAGTGGGGTTGCCACATCGAAGAGGCTCTTCTGCAAAACAGTGTGTGTTTCTATTCCGGTCAACTTGTGTCTCAGGACAATTCCAATTCCCAGTGAATAGATCCACAGGGTCTCCTGCAGGCTCGACCTTCTCTCTTCTTAGGTCACATGCAACCCCATTATAATCTTCATAATGATACAAAGACACACGTAATTTTGAAGCAAAGCTGTCATTCAATGAACATCCCCCCTCCCTGTGTTTATTTTCTAGGGATACCATAACAAATGACCCCAACCTCTGTGGCTAAAAGTAACAGAAATGCGTTTTCTCGCAGTCCTGGAGGTGAGAGGTCAAGATATTAGGAGAGCCTCTCTCTGGAGGCTCTAGGGAGATCCTTTGAGATCATGGCGGCCGCATGCAGCCCTTGGCTTGTGGCTGCATTGGTTCAGACTTTGTGACCAGCACCTTCAAATCTCCCTCTTGTGTCTTCATGATGCCAGCTCTGCCATGTGTGGTCATGTCTCTTTCCGCTGCTCCCTTATGAGGATACGTATCATTGCATTTAGGGACCATTGGATAACAAAGGATAATCTCCCTAGATCAAGAGTCTTAACTCACATTGATATAGACCTCCCTTACAGAATCATCAATGTGCCTCATGACCCCAAGCTTTTAAAATGTAATTCTGAGAATATCATGGACAAATGTCCTTAGGCAGATACTTTAGGAAATGTCGATCTATAGGATAGCTCACAATTTTCACTCAGCACTCAATGCTGGCCTAACACCATCCACATTCCTTTACCTTCTCCACTAAAAATGTCCAGCTTTAGTCAGTATGTTCTGTGATCACCGTCCTCCACACACATCTGTGCTCACCTGTGTCCATATTTTCTCCAAAGAGAATGATCACTTTCCCCATCTCCACTACTGACATTCTCCCTGCACCCTACCTGCACCCCTGTTCTCCTGCCGTCTCTCCTTGTTACGCCCCCCCACCGGCCCCACCCATTCTCCAAGGCCCAGCTTTCCCCATCCTTCCTGGGTCTCCCAAAATGTGTGTCTTCTGTTTCAAAGCTGAGCTTCCACTTACCCTGGAGTCAACATCCTTAAGTACAGAAATGTCCACACTGTTCCTTTTTTTTTTTTTAATTAACAGATTTAAGATGATTGCTACAATGCTTTTGTTTTTCCACTATGGAAAGTCAGGGCGTTGAATGGTACATCGTTTGGGGTTTCTCCAGGAAGGGGTTTATTGTGAGTCGAACTGCATCTGATATTGTTATTTCGGTGAACAAAAAAAGAGAGGTAGAGTCTGCAGGTGTACTCACTCCCTTGGAACTTTATCTACTTCCCCATGACCAGGAAGTTCTTATTGTTCAAAAGAGTATTTAATTTTTAAAGTCAGCCTTCAGAACGTGGCTCTCATTTTATGATTCATCTCCTCCCCTCCACCTGCTCGTGGTACCTTCTGGCAAATGCTTACTGATTATTAGGTCAATTATTTGGGATGAAATATTAATTTATAAAATATTTCAGATTTTTTTAAGAGTCATGTAGAAGTTACTTAAATGAGTTTTGAGCGACATAGTTCTTGAACTCAAGAATGTCTTCCTGGATGGTCCTGGGGTAATGTGTCCACGTCTGACAGCAGAAAATGGAAGAGTTTTAGAGACAGTCTGACGGATGTAGTGCACACATGGAGGAGCATTCTGGATTGAGAACGAAATCCAGACTTGCTTCTTCTTGCCCATGAAGACAAGGCTCTCTTGCTGAGAGCGTTCTGGTTGGAAATGCAACAACTTGGAAAAGAAAAAGTCTGGGAGGAGATTATTTAGTTGTCGAGGCACACTGATAACAGGTCCTTTTTTTTGACTGGACATTTGCCTGTAGGTGAGAACTAGGGTCATAATTTGAATTAAGTCAACATTTACCAAGAAACAGTTCCTAGCAACCCAGCAGGGAGTGATGTTTGGTTTGGATTTTACTTCAGGAAATCAAAGGGCGGGGATTAGCTCTCTTGGTTCTGTGAGCTGGACTGGGTGAGTCCAGGGAACACACACTGTCAGGTGACACTGGAAGGGAAGTGTCCCTGTATTGACTTGAAGGGATTACTGGTATTCAGCAATAAAACCCACAGGAGGCTGTTTGGCAGTGATGACAGCTGGAGGGCATGGTGAGCACTGCTCATCAGAACAAAGGGACTGCAGGCAGCTCACCCATGTTAACGCCCGTGGTGAAGGGTGGAGCTGGGCTTGGAGCTGGACTTAGAGTAGATACTGATCTATACTGACAGAAGCCACACACCTGAAACATACCATGCTATGCCATAGCACTTCAATAAAACATTATAAAAATAAATACATTCCCAAAGTAATCCAAGTCAGTCAGCGGGAATATTCTAGTTCCTCGTGCCAATTCATAAAATCATAGCATTACGCCTTGAATCTTTAAGACCGTGGAATACAGCACAAGGTGACAAAACTCAACAGTCTGAATACCCTCATAGGGGACTTCAGAACGGTAAGGAAAATGAGGTGCAGGGATCACGATGTTTGGTTTTGTCTTTGAATGCTTGCTATGGGACAACTGTATGTGAAATGCTTTACATACATTATAGATTAGACTTGAGTATGCGAATATGCTCTCTCTACATTAGATTTCAATGTACCTATTAGCTTGCACATGCATATATGTATTTAAATGCAATTATGTATGCATATTTATGTGCATAAGTATATGGCTGAGCTTGCATATATATGCATATATATATATATACACATATACTTTAGCTTTATGTATGTTACCAAAACATTGCCAAGTGGCGGTTATGCTCAGTTGCAGAAGCTCGGAGAAGACGGGGTGATTCGCTGGCAAGGTCACTGCCGGGCGGGGGCTGAGCTGCAGTCAGATGGGCTCTGCCTGGAGCATCCCACTGACCCAAGGCCTCCCTCTGGGGGGACCACACTCTTGTGCACTCCAGGGAAGCTGATTGAATTGTGTAGAAACCCTAATGAATGCGGTCCTGGGTGGCCCAGCAATTCTCCCAGTCAGTATTTAAACAGCAAGATGCCTACTCCTTTTAACATCTTTGATCCTGAACTGAAGTATCTGGTGACAGAGACAGAACCCAAGCAGAAAAGCAAACAAGCAATGTTGGCAGCAAGGCTTCCCCGCTGATCACCCTCCTCAGCTCAGGGCTTGGGCAAGTCTGGGAAGGGACTTTCTCCCCCCAGGTGCCACCCACCTTTCTCCCCCCAGCACCACCCAGGTGCTGTTAACGGGCGCCAGCACCAGAAGCCAGGTGCTTCCCCTGCCTGCCTCTGGTCCCAGCAGGGAGGCACAGGGCCCTGGGAGCCCAGGGCTTCAGCAGCCCACACATCTGCCCCCAGGAGGGAGAGCCAGCTGCGAGGGGCTGGCCAGCAGCCCTGCAGCGACCAGGTGGGCGGCAGATGAAACATTTCCGAAGGGACTCATTCCCTTTCACCGAGAAGGTTAACACCAGGAGGCCCGGTCCTCCGCCAGGTGTCCGCTGCTGCCCCTGTGAGCCTGCGCCCTGCGCCTCGTGGGCAGGCCCTTCCCAGCCCAGGCCGGCTCTGCGGAGCCGAGCTTCAGAATTCAGTGTTCTCTGCTGCTCCCTGGCCCATCTGCTCGCCGGCAGCTCCAGCGTCACGTCTTATCTGAGGCTCCGTGCCTCCTAAGCGCAGCACATCCCCGCCCTAGGTTGGCCACACTCCCTGCCCTTTGACCACCTGCTCCCACATGGGGCCTCTCTCAGGACCGCGCCTCTGGTCAGGCAGGGGACCCGTCTCTGCAACCCGAGGGCTCAGAGGAAGACAGAAACCAGCCCCAAGCCGTGGTGGGTAACCCAGAACCATATCCTCTTAGAGGAAACCTGTTGTCACCAGAGGCGCAGGGAGCATTTGTAGTGAGGAGGGGGAGGAAGGAGCGCTGGGGTGGGGGTGGGGGGGTAGGATCCTGAGCCCTGACAGGTGGTGGGAGGGCGTAGCAGGCTCCAGCAGCCAGCGGGGCGGAGGGAGGGCAGGCCAGTGAGATGCCTGGCAGTTGGGAGGATAGCGAGGCGTGAGCTTAAAAAACACGTTACTTTCCGACTTTGGCTGCTGCAAGCAAATGGGTCCAGGGTCCTCATTCTTGAGCCAGGGGTCCTCACAGTCTGGGAGTGCCCTTCACCCCTGTTGGCTTGGCCTGGGGAGCTGGGAGCACAGCCCTGTGCTGGGGGTGGGCTGGGCATGATGGAGACAGAGGAAGGGTTTTGGAGCTCACAGGGGTGGCGGCTGCAACCACTCACCAAGCTTGGCTAGTGACATGCTGACGCATCCCTGGAACAATGGCTTTCCTGTCGTTACCTTCTGCAAAAGGAGTGGCGGTTTGGGGAACCAGAGTGGCTGGGGTCCCAGAGGAGAGAGGAAGACACTGCAGTGAGAGGCTCCGGACCTGCCCCAAGATGGGACAAATGGAAGTTGGTGACAAAGGTCAGGAAGGGTGTGGCAGGCCCGACACTGGGCTTCCCTCTGTCCCTGGCTCCGAAAGGAGAAATGAACGAGAGCAATCGTGACCCGAGGGAGACACAGGGTGGCTCTCAACACTGCTGCCTGGAGAGAATGATGCCCCTCCCCGCTTCTGGAGGACGAGACCCTGCCCACTGCCCCCGCGGCCTGCAGACGGCTGTGCTGCTTCAGGTCGCCATGCTGGAAGCCGTTCCTTCTCTCTGCACTTGCACGGCACCAAGAGGAAAGAAATACTAAGGACTTGGTTGATCCCAAGGCCAAGTGGCCGAGGTGGACAAACTCCTGTGAAGGCTGCAGTGTGTGTTTCAGGCTGAAAGCCCCAGAGAAGCCCGCTCAGGGCTGAGGCCAGAGGTGAAAGGCTGGGGAGGTCTGGCGATTGGCGAGGTCTCCCCGCCTGGGAGAATAACAAATGACCCTGTCTCTCTAGCCTTCCTCTCCTCCCAGGCTTTACCCAGACCAGTGCCCCGGCTCTCACCAGGGGGTGACTGTGCCTTGAGGGCAAATTTAATGCTGTCTGAAGCCACCTGTGGTCACCAGAGGGGCCAGGGGGAGGGAAGGTGCCACAGGCATCCAGGGTGTGATTACAAATCCTGCTAGGCCTGAAATGTCACAGATCTACCCAGCTCCTGGGGTCTGTGAGCCTGAGCTGGGAAACCCTCCTCTGATCTTCCCAGAGCCTGTGGGTGGCAGAGGGGCACTCTCCCCCACCGTCATGGGCCTCATCAGCCTGTGAGTGAAAGTCCTCTCCAGGCTCCCGGAGGGACAGGAAATGGATTCGAGAGCACAGCCCTTGTGCAATTTCCTTTTGTAATAACTCGCCCAAATGTCAGGCACCCAAGCAGAAATGTACTCACTTTCTTTTGCCGTTTCCGACAGTGCCAGTGCGATTCTCCTGGAAAAGCCCTTTAAACCACCTGCGAGCTCCAGAGAGGGAAAGGGAGGAAACTGCATTCTTCCTTGTATCTGGCCTTTAGGGCAACGGACGCGGTGGCAGCAAGAAAGTCCCCGCGATGGGGACATGGGTGGAGGGCGGCCGACAGGCATGCGGCACGTCCCCAAGGGGCAGCTCAGGTCAGGAAGCTGCAGGATTATCGTGCATTTCAGGCCCCCGAGCCCTGGGAATGAGGGTCTCTAATTCCATCTGGACATACCCCTGATCTCCACCAGGTTCTTTTTTGTGTTTCTTTTGTATTTTTTTAATTGAAGGGATATTGCATTTTGACATGAACTTGTTTTGAGGTAGACATAACAGTATTTTTACATTTATATATAGCACAGTAGGTTTACCAACGTTCCCCTTATTTTCTCCTCCCTTCAAGTGGTTCTCTTTTAATCTGCAAGCTGTTTTCCAGGAAGGACTTCATGGTGAAAGAATAACTGCTTTGTGGCGGCGCACAGAGAGGGAAGCGCCCGCTGCTCTTTTCTGCTGTGGACCGGAAGTGGGACTGAGTGATCGGGGCCTGCGACCGGCAGCACCCGCCTCAGGCACAGGTTTGTATTCTGCTGCCCCTCCGCGGGGGCTCTCCTGGTGTCCCAGCCCCCACCCAGGGTAACCCAGGACTGAATGCAGAGAGGAGGCCATACCAGTGCGGATGACACGGCCAGTCTGGTGCCTGTGAGAGCCTGGGGGTGTACAGGGATACGATCGGGTTCCCAGTGACACAGGAGATCTGAGAACCAACCCTCCAGGTTGGGCTTCCAGAACCTTCTCCCTAAGCACCTGGTGGAACTGCTGAGGAAGGCTGGCCGCTTCTGGCAGTACCTGGGCGGGCTCCCAGCCTGTAGCCCCCTGGCTGCTCACCTGCAGGAGGGTGGGGCTCCTGGGAGATGCAGCAGGAGGGGAGGGATGAGCAGAAGGCAGTCTTGAAGACGGACTATCAATGACAGGGACTCAAATGAGAAGAGCCGTTTTGGAGAGAGAAGCGCCAGACCACGGGGCGCTTTGGAGAAGTAGCAGACGCTGTGGAGTGGGGGTGTCTGGAGAGCCGTAGCCTCCCTTTAAGAGGCCTGTGCCCCTGGTCCCAGACACAGCAGTACTGCTCAGGGGTCATTCGTGATCATCAGAAGGGAGGAATCACCACTGAGATCGTGTACCGGCCGCCAGGACCAGCCCGGCTCGAAGTCCTGCTACTCTTCCTATGGCGATGCTGGGTGCACGGGTGGGTGCGCTCCCAGGTGGCATGCTATCGGAGGGGGCAAGCTGCCTTTAAAAAGTACCACCTGGTGGCCTGGTAGCTTTCTCTGCAGGGAGCATCATTCGGGCCCCTAAAGACCGCGTGCAAAGATCAGCCCTCTGCAGGGCTCTCTGTCTGAAACCTCCGTGGACAGACATGAACAGAGACCAAAGTTGGGTGCCCATGTCTGCCTGGACCCATAACTGCTGTCTGTTGGGTCAACCGAAATCTGACAGGCCGTTCAAGGGGGTCTGGGGTGGGCATTCTGAGAGGTGGGTGGGGGTTTTGCTCACGGGGATAGTTAGCTTGCCCTCCCGGCAAGCAGGGCAGACCCAGTGGATTTAATAGCAAATTGCCCCCGCTAGCAGAGGAGGTTAGTAAGGAATGAGCCGGGGTGAGGCGGGGCTGGCTGGCTCAGCATGGAGTGGTGGCCAAGGCAGAAACTCGTCTGAAACCACCAGGAGGCAGGGTGCCACCGAGAGCACACACAGAAATGCAATGGGCACGCGGGAGATGAGAAACCCAGGTAGGGGAAGCCAAGGGACTGGCGGCAGGCGGTTAAGACGTTCACCAAAAAGGCATCAAAACCCTCAGCGCTCAGGAGGACAGGCATTCGGCTGGACTGTTGCTGACCGTTTGCCCGCTCGGTCCTGTCCTGAGTGTGTTCCATGCTCAGCCAACAAATCTTCCTCTTGCTTCTACTGCCTGCGGTCTCCTGTTTGAATTCTTCCCTGCAGGCGAGACCAGAACCCGAGGAGGAACCAGGCCTCCAGTGACATCCCGACTTCTGCTCTCCCACAGTCTGGAACAGAGGGGCCCACGCGGGCCCTTCACCCCAGCTCCCTGCTCACGGCCCCGCTCGGGTCTCTGTCACAGGCCACACTGGCTGTCCGCCCGCTCCCCTGCCTGGGACTTCCCCGGCACCCAGCAGGCCACAGGCTGACTTGGCGCAAGTCTCTGCTGGTGGGTGAGGCGGGAGGAGTCAAAGCTTTTCTCTCTCACCTCAGGGGGACACGGCAGAGTCATATCTGTGTGGTTCCAGCCTGTCACGACTTCCCTCCCCCTGAACCAAGGGCGGCCACTGCTAACCAGTGGGTGGTCTCCCATCCCCCTGTGTGGATGTTTCCAGTATAGAGTCCAGTCCCTGTCTTTGGTTAAACTCACATGCGTCCACCTTCCTTCCAAGCACTGATGGAAATGGACTCCTTGCCCCCGCCCCCTTGGAAGTTAGGTGACTTTTGACTGTCTTGGGTTACTGCAATGAGAAAAGTGGCATGGGTCACTTCTGCGTAGAATTTTTGGGGCAGGGTCCATATGCCATGTTCTCCCGCCGTGGCAGTGAACTTGACAAGGCAGGTGGAGATAGAGCTTCTGATGAGCGCCCGGGATCCCAGTGTTGAGTGCACGCTGCTCACCGTGGGCAGAGAAAGAAATATGCCCATGTGCACTCGTGCCTGGATGCCTGCCTGCCTGCAGGTGTGCACACGTGTGCTTGTGAGCACAGTGCTACGCATACACAGCATGCGCATGTGCGTTTCTGTAGGTGTGCGTGGTGCACACGTGCTCATGTGCGTTTCTGCAGGTGTGCGTGATGCACACGTGCTCATGTGCCTTGTGCATAGACACACACATGCGTGTACATGTGGGAGCACCAGTCGTGCTCAGACCAGTTTGCACGCAGGACACACGTGTGCACGTTTCTGTGTTCTGTGCCTGTGTGTGTATGTGCGTGCATACTCGTGCACGTGTGAGATGTTTTACTGCTGCTGCAGCATGACTGTCCTTTCTGGGCAGACTCACACCTTCCTATTTTTACCCTCCAGAGTAGGGGACACCGGTCCCGAGTCCTGGTTTCCGCACTCACATTCCCACTGGCTGCCCTGTGGAACATGTTTCCTTTGCAAACCTTCAGGATGCACATGCACGCACCTGGGAACCCTGGATGGAGCCCGCTGCAGGTGCGCACGTGCGCACGCATGCACGCACGCGCCTAGGAACCCTGGACGGAGCCCGTTGCACGCACGCACGGACGCACGCGCCGGGGAACCCTGGACGGAACCCGCTACACGCACGCACGCACTCACGCAAGCGCCTAGGAACCCTGGACGGAGCCCGTTGCACGCACGCACGCACTCACGCAAGCGCCTAGGAACCCTGGACGGAGCCCGTTGCACGCACGCACGGACGCACGCACGCAAGCGCCGGGGAACCCTGGACGGAGCCCGCTGCAGTCGCGCGCGCACACACGACGGAGCTGCACTGTCGGCGCGCAGGGCGCGGGGCTACTGCGGTCAGCTCCTGCCGCCTACACAAGAAAGCGCGTGTGAGGGCAGGGAGCCTGTTTCTCCCGCCCACAGTGCTGGAGTTACAGGAGCCACTCCACAGAAGGGAGCAGACGATTTACAAACCACTGTGCTTTCCTGGAGCTAATTTAATGTGCAGTGATTGTAATTCGTTCTCACTTCATTTCGTTTGCTCTTGGAATATGTCAAATCTCGGCTAAATTTGAGCCGTTCCTTTAATCACAGGAGAAATTCCCTCTACATCAAAGCAGCCAGCCAGGACCCCTAAGGACTCTGCACAGCCCAGTCTGAGCGCCCGGCGGAGGGACCCGTCTGCTTTCTGCGCCCGTGGAGACGCCACCCCGGAGCCACAGGGCCGGGCCGGCGCCGGCACGTCGTCAGGAGCGATGGTAGCGTCCTCCTCCCTGCGCTGATGTATGATGGAGGCGAAGGTGAGGTGGGTGCGCCGAAGGGGTCAGGGCACATGTGCCCTGGACAGATGGAGACAAAGCAACAGGAAGTCAACTCCTTCCACCGAGATTCAGACGTGCCCAGGACCTGCGCAGGCCCGGTGCGCTGTCCACGGGCCCCGCAGACCTGCCGCTGGCAGGGCACTGTGCTCCATGGCCAGCAGGACGGGTGGGGCGTCCCTCGCTGCTGCCTGAGCCTGTGTCTCCGCCACCCGCGCAGGACCGTGTCTTTGATGATCCGCTTGACCCCGCACAACCCAGGCCTGAGCTGGGCGGGTCCACTTCACCCGAGACTGACACCACCGCGGGGAGGATGGGAAGATGACTTGATGGGGCCAGATGACGGGACCATGCCAGAAGAGGCGGGAGCAGAAAGCAAAGCGACACTGGACAGTCTGGCCGAGGGGTTCCGGTCATTCAATTCCGCTTGAGAGTTCTTTGGACATGAACCCTGCTCTGATGTGGGGACCGAAACTGAAGCAAGTGGCAGACGACGCATTGGTGCCACAAAGACATATTTTTAGAGAAATAATAAAAAGGCAGACATGACAGGCGTGTGCCTGCTTCTCCTCATCGCCTTCTGAGACTCCAAGACCAACCCTCCTCCTCCTGCTGCTCAGCCCATGAAGACTAGCGGGGGAGACCTTTCAGACGACCTCTTCTGCTTGACGGAAAGTGAACGCAAAGCCTGTGCTACCATCATGTGGGTAAGACATTCAGTCAACAGCACCTACGAATGATGAAGTTTGGGGGGTGTCAATGTGAATGATGGGTTTCTGACTTCAATTGTCCATGGCTCACTTGTACCCTCTATTATCAATGGGCCCATGTGGCCAGACTCCCCACGTTGTTCTAGATATGTTTCTAGAAGCTGGAGGAAGGTTGTGGGATGATGCAGGAGAGATGTCCGTGAGATGAAATGCCTACAGAAGTTTGTGCAAGGAACCTACACAGGAGGTGTGCGGACCCCGACTCCAGAGCTCCCGGGCTGTCTGCCCAACCCTGTGTCACTTCTCGTGGTTTCTTTGTTGGGGTCACAGCATGCCTGTTCATACCCGGGGCTGGGAGTCTCTGCCTGGGTCAGCTGGCAGCTCCAGTCAGTTCGCGGCCGGGGTGGTAAATGCTGGTCATGGACGGGCGAGTCCAGAGCCATTTCCTCCAGGGTGTGGTTTTGGCTGCTCCATTTGGAGCAGGGTTTCTAAGCATGAAAATATCCATTTCCAAAATGCAAACAAAGATGAAACTGTCGAAGGTTTAAAGTGGTAAAAAAAAATTGATCATCTTGGGAAGGTTGAAAGTCCAGTTGGTTAGCATGTGTGTATTTTATGAATTTTAGATCTTACTTTTAGATTTCTGTCTGCCTCCACCTCTCCTGTCTCTTCTTCCCATTTACGTACTTGTTCCTTAGGTCTTTGTATTTTTCCTCCTTAACAACTCCATCTTTGGGAGATACATATATATATATATTTCTGTACATTTCTCTCATGGTTAGTTTTGCTACCTTTCCATTTCTTCCCTCACATGGTTTTATCCCTTTCTCTGTTTTATTTTTCCTTCCATGTCATGCCCCTTCCCCAGTTCAATGTTGTGACATAAAATATTTAGAAGTGTTCTTTTGTATTTATGAAATAATGTTGCTTTTAACGAAACATTTAAAACCTGTTAACATTTTGTGTCTTTTTAAAAATGACTAGTTGATTTTTTTTGAGCTGGCTGATGTGTACCATGTCATAAAAGGAAATCCTCCTGACATCTGTTCTGGAAGATGAAGAAGACCATTCTTGTCACATTACCTGCACAGCCGTAGACTGTGCTCGGGCCCCTGCAGTGACAGAAGACTCGCTCTCTACTTCAGCACAGTGACACTGACATTCTAGTAACCAGATGGCTTTGCTTGGCAGTGTAACAGGCAAAGTGTTTACTGATTCTCAAAACCCATTCAGTACATAGTGTCCCCGGCATTTGTGGTCCTGTTTGTGTCCATTTCCCCCACAGTGGTCATGGATTTGATGTTCCCACCACTTTTATTATGCAGTCATTGTTTTTTAGTCCTTTGCTTAGCCTACTGATAGACTTTTCTTACAGATTTCTTTCCTTGTAGATATCCCATGTAGAATGTCAAGTTGTATAGAAGATTGTGCATGAATTTAATCTTTGTGAGATATTTATGAGCATTGGCCTCATGACTCGTATTTCATAGCAAGCACCTAGGAAAGTTACCTCGCAAACTATGGTGTTCTCAGTCTTCGTAAAGATCAGTGAATTGGAATGTTGGATGTGACTCCAAGATCTATTCTCAAACTTTAAGTTTCCTCATGCATTGACCGCATCGTTGTGATTTTTTTCCATAAAGACAAAGCAAGTGTGATGAATGACCGGACCCTTTTAATCTATTTAGGCTTGGGAATTCATTTTGACCGACTTGTCTTTAAGCCAGTAGATTCACAGATCCAAGTCATTACAGCATCAGTTCCACGAGGGGCTCTTATTTAAAAGCACCAGGGTCCCACAGTCACAGAAAAATTAACATACCTTTTTCAGAACTATCCACAGTAGGTCCCTTCTATTGACCTTGGCATTTTGCAGTTCACTCAAGCGAGCTTAAAAAGCAGTCAGTGAACTAGAATGGAGATTTCTAACAGGTGCCTCACCTGTCTGCATCATAACGCATGTGCAAGGCCATCTCGTTACATTTGCCCAACACGCAAGAGTCCGTTCGCAGACAGAGACACTAGGCGCCAAGCCTTCCATCTCTTTAGCATCTAGAGAATCGATGCATCTTCTGACTTGGTGACGTTGGACTTAGAGATTAGAACTATATCTGCGAATATGCTGTGGTGGGTGAATGAGTGGTGTCGCCTCCCGTCCCACCTCATATTGTGACAAGACAGGCTCCACAGCCCTGGTGACCTGGCTATTCCATTCCAGGCCTGAGAAGAGCACACTGCATGATCTTCAGAGGAGCTCTTCTGCAGAGAACTCCTCTTCTCACCCAGTGGAAAATCCTTTGAATACTTTTCTGTCTGCAAGACTAGGAGTAGAAAGAAGGTTGGAGCCAAGAGGAGGCAGTGAAAAATGAAGAGCAGGAGAGAGAGAGCCATGGTTCTCCTGGAAAGTAGCATGCACTCAAGAGATAGTGAAACCAGGAAGCCATTGGGGGTCAGGAATTAAAGAAACGTGATGTATAGAACTTCTTAAGATTGTCTTTTCTCAGGGGGTGACCTTCTGGGCATAAGGGTGCATTGACTGTGTCACAGAAGAATACTTGTATTTTAATAGCCTCGTGCTTTGAGAAATAATAGAAGAAAGCAGACACTCCCTTACCCATGGCCAAGATCAACAGTTAATGTTGGAGGCCAAATTTCATGAAGTATGGAGTTAGTGGAGAAGTATTTGCAAGCTTCCCTTGTAACTTGAGGTAGAAATGTGACCCCGAGAACGATGTATACTTTCCAAGGAAAAAGCCTGCACTGTCTACTTCTTTCATACCCATGTGGACTTTAATCTTTGAATTTCAACATAGGAAATTGCATTTCTCATTTCTCAGGGGGATTTATTCTAATTAGCTCTTCTTAGTCAAAAAATACTTTGAGTATCCTGTTTATTGAGTTTAAGAGCTCAGAGCATAAGGCCACGGATATATTAAAAACCTCAGTCAGTTCAAGCTCTGCACATCTGAAGCTCTCCGTGTTTGCATCGTCCTGTCTGAAATCTCGGGCTACCCCTGAGAAGTCTGACAATGATAAAGCATTCTCTCCCCTCTTCCCAGGAAACAAGTGACTTTGACTCAAACCTCCTATAAGTCAGGTTGAAATAATGGTGGGTTTGGATCCCAAATACGGTGCTACAAATAAAAATCTCTTTCAATCCCTCAGCTCCGCACTTTGGGTAACAACAAAGTCAGCAGAGTCTGACCCCACACAGAGGGCGGCTTTCAATAATGCATAAAGTACCATCAGCACCAAGCAATGTGCGCTAAGGGGGCCCTGGCGTTTGCCAGGGTGAAACAGAATGATTAAGTCAGATAAGGACCATAAGGCAAGGTGGTTTTTATAAGACTTTGCACTTTCCATTAAAAAAACAAAGAATAAAGAATGAATTTCAAGTTACTCACTCATGGATTCAGTCAACTTGGCCATCGTTGTATGTTTCTTCTGTGTGCTTTTCCTGCAAGAAAAAGAAATGAGAATTATGGCTAAACCTTAGATAGGAGGTAACATCATTCTGTTCTCTCTCTCTCTCTCTCTCTCTATTTCTCTGTCTCTCTCTCCCTCTCTCTCTCTGTCTCCCTATTTCTCTGTCTCTCTCTCCCTCTCTCTTTGTCTGTCTCTCTTCTCTCCTCTCTCTCTCCTCTCTCTCCTCTCTCTCTCTCTCTCTCTCTCTCTCTCTCTCTCTCTCTCTCTCTCTCTCTCTTTCTCTCTCTCCCTCTCTCTTTGTCTGACTCTCTCTCTCCTCTCTCTCATCTCTGTCTCTCTCCCTCTCTCCTATTTCTCTGTCTCTCTCTTTCCCTTTCCTTCCCCTATGTCAGAATTTGGTCTCCATGATGAAAAGCATTAAAAATCTCATGTTTTAGCTGCACAATTATTCAGCTCTCCAAAAGAGGCTGTTAGGACATCAAACCACTGGCCGTAGCTCTTGGAAACCAGCATCTGTCGCACTGGTCTTGGAGATTATATATATAATTGGTGACGCACGACTAGCTTTCTGAACTTCTCTGACACTGGAGTTTTGACTTCCATATGTCAATCTTTGCTCTCTATTTTTCTCCCATTGAAGCTTTCTCAGTATTTTTGGAGCTGGTATTTTTATAGTCATTTAGTTTCTTCCCCCCCTCAACATTACCTAGATTTTATATGTTTTTCTTTGTTTTAGTTTTCTCGAGTTCCAGAAGTCTTCTGAAAGTCATCAGTTCTGATGGGTTTATAACCTTATCTATTTTGGGCTGAAAACATTTTGTTTCAATCAGGATATAGGTTCTAACCCACTGAGTTTGGGAGCCAGAATGTGACATAAATGGAAACTGTCCTCATTAAAAAAATTACTTTGAAGCTCTTATGAATATGGCCATCTCGCCTGAAAAGTTCTCTCCAATTTGTTCAATATCTAAAAACTTTCCTTGGGTTCTTAACGTGGGCAGTAACCGAAGCTCAGTCACTATTCCTTTTCCTCTTTGGTGGTCTTATTCTCTTTTCTAATTATGAAAAGAATATATGATTATTATTTTAAAACTCAAAAAAATATTGAAAAGTTATATATCATAAAGCCAGCCCCTGAGGCAATCACTGTGACATTTATACCATCTATTCCCACTTCCATACCTGTGAATCTATACAGATGTGGAAGTAAGATCTCATGTGAAAAGAGTACCTACACTATACATACAATGTGTGAGCCACTCCCTTAATGGCACACTTTACTTTCTCTGTCAGTAAAACGGTGACTCTGTCACCATTTTTAAACATCAGCATAGTACACTCATGGATTAGACCCTAATTTCCTTGACCAGATTCTACCTAATCTGCTGACAACTTCCCACGATTTTGCAAAGTGCAGTGATGAGCAGTCCCTGACTCTCCATGCATCTGTCCTGTTAAACTCTGGAGAGAGGTCTGAGGGTGAGGTACACCGATCACGAAGTCTGATACTAAGAACGTGGACGCATCCTGCTCAATTACTCCCCACGAAGGGGGTCTGACAGTATCTAAAGTGTGCATTTGCTTACATTCTTGACACCTGCCGATGCCCTTAGTACCTTCCTCCCCTGCCCTCCATCTCTGCCACATGGATAGACAAACATATCCCAGCATTTAAAGCAGTCATATTTCTTTCTCTGCCCTTCTGCTTGTGGACAATCACAGTGTCCCTTTACAGGCCACCCGCGTGTCGCCGACTCGGGCTGTGATGCAGGGCCTCTGCCGCCGCATTTTGCTTCTCAGAAGCCAGAGGCACCTTTGTGTCACCGTGGAGGAGCTCGCAGCTGCTCGGCCAGCCTGGGAGCTGTGTGTCACAGCTCGAGTGTTGACGGACAGTAAGCGGAATCATTTTTCATCTTCCCATTGCCTCTACGCTCCAACTAAAAGGGTCTGCTCTGAATGTCAACAGACACCTTTGCGCCTTTCCAGGGAGCCCATTTTCAGAAGCTCTGCGTCCACAGCCGTGGAATCCAAGCACCACCTCTTGGACTAGCAACTGCCTTTGAGAGCCAAAGGCGCTCAGGAGCCATCACCTGCCCTCCTACCTGCAGTGGCCTCGAACCACAAGTCTTAGCCTGTACGTGGTTTATATTAAGACACAGAGAAATAGCTATGCCCTTGGGGAGGCCGTGCTGCAGAGACAAATAAGACAGGCAGCAAGGACCTCATTATTGTCACTGGTTCTTGTGCTACTTCAAAGAGCGTCCAGGCATGTCCTGGGTGATTCGGTGGTTAAGTCTGCCCGACGTGACCCACATACATGCCAAGGACCCAGGTCCAGGGGGAGCAGCCGGAATGAATAAGTAAATACAATGAATAAGATGCTTCTTCCTCTTCCTTCTCCCTGCCTGCTGCCTCTGCTCACCTTCATTCCTGCCTGCATGTTTGCTTTAAAAAAAAGAAAAGGAAAGGGGGCTCTCCGCTGGTGGTTCTGACAATTCATGCATAGAAACCACTCCATGGTGCGAGCTTTGAAATTCATCCTCAACCTGCCTCCTCGCTGATGTTCACTTCACTCCTTCTGCTCTCTCTGCCACTGGCCCCGCCTCACTAGCTACACCCTGTCCTTCATGCTAGTCCATGACCATCTGCCTCCAGCTCTGGGTCTCTGTCTTCACTCTGGACCCCGGAGCTCTTCCGCGTGGCCCTCCTTGCTGGCCCCAGGGGTGAGACTCCCTGAACTCTTCCCGCCTAGACTCTAGATCCCTGCAAAGCAGTCGCCTTTGTGGTGTCACTGCGTGACTCCTTGTGATTCAAGGACATTGCCACCTTTTGTACCCAATCTTGCTGCTAGGTGGTCCCTGAGCTATTTTTATTCGGCCGAGATGGACATCCCAGCCTCAGAGACGTCAAATACTGCCTTCATCAGCATTTTTCATCCCGTAGCTAAGTGGAAACTTCTGATACTTACGGGGGGAGGGGGGTCCGAAAAACCCTACACTTAGCTCTCTCATTTGACTCATCCGTGTCATAACTTATGGTGGAAATCATGATATATGTTTCTGTGTGAGTTTAGTCATACAATGGGATGCCTTCCCTCATGATCAGAAAGTTGCGATTACATGGCATGTAGACCCAATACTCATTTGACAGTCCACTCTCCATCCAAAGCAAAATCTCCTTTTTCTAAAGCCAAGACTTTCCTCCAAAGTAAATTTGCTGGTTATCAGATTTACAATGCGGGAAGAGATTGAGAATGATAGCCTATTAAACCTAGATGAGGTTCTTTTAGAGATCAAGTCCACCCCCACAGTGATTCAGTTGATGAAACAGAATTCCATACCAAGAAAGGAATTCATACCAGGTTGGCTTCTTCCCATTATTGACAATTTTAGTCTCCTAGGAAGTGCCAGGTCCACCCCACATGGAGATGTTGGGACAACATCTCATATAATCATCATGGTGCAGTTTCCCAGATTGGCTTTTGTGGCATTCCTTGTTCAGTCTCCTCCACAAATTGTCTCTAACTGCCACAAATGGCTGATGGCTTCCCAACTTGGATACCCAGCTCTGGCCTCTCCATTGACTGCCTTCCCTATACTGGACACAACAGCCATGGCCAACGGCTCTTCCCAACCAAACCTGCTTACACTACTCGATTCCCCACACACCTTCTCCCAGCTCCCTCCCAGCCCCTCACTCCTGGACTTGCTTCATGCTCTGTCTTTGGTTTATGGGATAACCACCCACACTGTGCCCAAGCCACAAATCTCCTCTTTCTTCCTCACCTCTGCCATTTGTCTTAAATCTGATCTCTCTGAGATGCTGCCTTTTAAAGGGTCTGTTAATGTTACTTCCACCTGCCTCCAGTCTCACCTGCATCACTGAGGATTTATTTTGAAACAACCCCAAGGGATTTATCTAAAACTTGACCTGGTCACTCTCTGCTCGAAACCCTTCTGTCCTTCCCTAGCATATAAGGACGCGTCCTTTGTCTTTTCATCAGGACTGGTTGTCCAGATGGCCTGTCTTCTCCACTCACACTCTAGTGACAGGTCTTTTCCTGCCTTGGCAACCACAGTTCTCGATCTAACCCTTCAATTTCCACTTCCTCCTTGTGTTCCCCAACTCATCCCTATAAAATCACCTGGGTGCTACTTGATCCCTGCGTTTCCCCTGCCATTTCCTGGTCATTGTTTCTGGATTTTATTTCTAAACATGTTCATGTTCAAATGCATCCATGTACCACACTGCACAATTGCTAGGGGAGTAAGAAATTCCGGGACCTCATCTTCCAGTAGCCTCGCCTGGAGGCTCCCTGTGTAGGAGCTCACAATAGTGAGCTGGGAGGCAGCGTATGGTAGACCAGGAGTCTCTGCCACTGAAGGGCCCCGTGGCCCCAAGTGGTTTTACTCGTGGCCACAGTTCCCTGGTATGTGCATTTCAGACATGTTTGCTGTTTGCTGGGGCACCCCCAGCAGTACTGAGTCTCAAGAGGAGGATGACTTTGCATGCTTCGTTGGAAGAGAGTATGAGAATTGGGGATATTCTTAAGATGAAAAAAGGTATGTTTGCTGGAATAACTTTTATTGACAAACATCTTTTCTCTGGGGGACAGTGGCTTTGTTGAAGATGGTCAAGTGGGTTTTTTACTTGTAAAATCAGGAAAAAGTTGGGAACAGGAATATTACTGGTCTGGAGAACAGAGTTACTGTGGCCTGAAAAGTTATTGTTTTAAATGCGTCTGTGCTGCCAGGATGTTATTGTTAAGAAAGAGGGGTGGGGAGAAAGGGTGGGAGGGAGAGGGGAGAGAGAGGAGGAGCAGGAGGAGCTGGAGGAGCAGGAGGAGCAGGAGGAGGAGCAGGAGGAGCAGGAGGAGGAGGTGCAGGAGGAGCAGGAGGAGCAGGAGGGGCAGGAGGAGCAGGAGGAGGAGGAGCAGGAGCAGGAGGAGCAGGAGGAGGAGCAGGAGCAGGAGGAGCAGGAGGAGGAGCAGGAGGAGGAGGAGGAGGAGGAGGAGGAGGAGCAGGAGCAGGAGGAGGAGGAAAAAGGGGAGCGAGAAGTGCGATGTGGGGCTATTCTGGAAGGAAGGAAGGAAGGAGTATCCTCTAGAAAGAATTTTGTCTTGGTTCTGCTGCCTCCTAACCACGCACTATGCTTCTGTGTGCTTACCTGTGAAGTGGGGATGAGTGGTGTCCATCTCCCCTCATTCACAGGCCCGTTGAGAGGAACATAAGAAAACATGTGTCTTATTTGTGCCTGTGATTATTATTCCTTTTGGTTACTATGTGGGGGTCAAGAGTTGTAGGCTTTTTGCTCTTCAAGGACAAATACTGACCTCTGGCCTTTGTGACGAAAATAGAGCAATTTTCCCTGAAGATAATAAGAGCCCAGATGGCCTGGCCCCCAGGACACTGCGGCAGAGGCCCACAGCCCCGTTCCCTCCCCTCTGCCAGACCAAAGGGCTGCCTGGGAGAATGGACGAGCAGGAACATCTAGAGTCTGGGGCAGTCGAGGGCATGTTTGAGGAAACCATGCCCGCAGATGCTGTCTTGTCACCATCACGGCAGACACCCCAGGCCGTGCATGGACCCTCAGGGCGATGGGCGTGGTGTCGGACAGTGTCTTCTCTGTCCCACCTGGGGGTGTAAATTAAAGCTCAGCATTTGGCTGTGTGAGAGAGAGATTTATGCCCACACTTCTGTTCAGCTGAGGAGAATGTGGTTTTCTCTTGAGGCCATGCCAGTAAATAGTCCTTTCTGACTGAAAAGACAGAGAGGTTTTTAATGAGGCAATTCTGAGTCTGGCTGTAGCTCAAAGTTATGGCTAACACACGGTGTGTGTGTGTGTGTGTGTGTGTGTGTGTGTGTGTGTGTGTGAGAGAGAGAGAGAGAGAGAGAGAGAGAGAGAGAGAGAGAGAGAGAGATTGAGATTCTCCGACCTGAAGCTTTCAGGTGGGGTCGGGGCCTTCTGTCCCCAAGGGCGCCCCCTGAGTGGGGACAGGAATCTGTGGCGACAAGTGGGGTCCGAAGCCCAGCAGTGCGGCCTGACTCTGCTGCTCAGGAGGGGCTTTTGAGGATGAGGAGAAACTCATCATAGCCGGTATATTTCAAACCAGTCGTATTTGCATTTCAGATATTTTTATCCCTCTCAAATGTGTGCTTCTAGTCATCAGAAAGCTGTGATTTTTTTTGTCAAGTTACAACCATTTAAAGAAACATGATACCGAGTGGGAAATGATAATGCTGTTTTGCAGACTTCTGCCCTCACTGGGACCTCACCTCCCGTTACAGCCCCTCAAATCTCACCTCTTCTTAGGGGGTCTCTACGAATGTAGCAGTTATGACTCGTCCTCATCTTCCCTGGTCCCTCTTCCCTGTGTGATGCAACAGCAGGGTCCCTGGGGACGGACTTTAAAGGAAAAGGCCACCTTCTCACATAGTCAGTCCCAGAAGAGTTCTTATGTTAGCAAAAGGTTTAAGAACCTCAAATTCACTTTTCCTCAGGGAACTGCTCATGGGGAGGGGTGGTCTGCATGGACAATAAAAATAGGCCCCCCGAATGTTGATTGCACGTTATTACAGCTGACACTGGAATGAGGGTCTCATTTGAGTCTCACAGCGATGCTCTGAAATACATGCTGTTACCCCATATTGCAGATGAGAAATGGGGGTACAGAGAGGCTGAGTGAAGTGCCCAGGTCACACAGCTGGTGTAAAGTTGGACGTCAAAGCCAACACGTCTTCCGTTACCACCTGCCACGGCACAGCTGTGTCCCTAAGCACGGGGGTAGGGCCGGAAAGGAGCTGAAGGCAGCGCTGAGCTTCCAGCCCCGTCCGTCTCAGAGCCACATGATACTGGACGCTTCACTGATTTCTGCTGCTTCAGGAAGTTTCTAGCTCAGTCAAGAAGGTAAGATGTGTCTGAAGGAAATGAATCCATGGCATTGCAGGGAAACGACCGAGAACGGCAGGGTGCTGGCTTAGAAGACGAAGTCGTGGGCCCGGGGACCAGGCCGAGGTGCTCAGGAGGGACACTGGGCCTGGAGTGGGTGGTGTGTGACGTGGCGGGCGGAGGACGGGATGGAGGACGGAGCCCGTGCGAGGACATGGGCTGTTCAGAGAGCAAACTCTCTCCTGGAAGACGGGGGCAGAGAGTGTGAAGGATTCGGAAATCAGCCTTCAGTACGTGGCATCATTTTACATAAAGCAGTTGCCTTTATCCTGAGTTACTGAGTGGCTTCTAAAGTCTTCATGATTTGGGGTCAAAACAGCTGAAGGGCAGTTTGAGAAAGGGGGCTCTTACAGGGGAGGACGGGCAGGGATCCCCCGGTGATGCGCGCCCCTGTGTGAAAAGCAGAGAGCTACTGCCTCAGCCAGACACCCACAGTCCTTCCTGCAAAGGTCTGCCTGCTTGCTCCCCACGGTGACATCACCGTGGCCATGTGGACCGGTCGAGGGCAGGCCCGAGCACACCGAGGTCCCAGGACGCCTGACAAAGATGCATGAAGTCAAATGCAAGGCCGTGCAGGTCAGTGTCAACAATCTACCAGTGCTGCAGACTCACTTCCCATGTGGGAGGAAGGGTTTGGATACCCTTTTCCAGGCACTTTCCTGGAAGCATGTTGAGTAGAAAGGCTTCTTCTGTTAAGAGGAAAGGTTGGGAGGGCTGAGTTAGAAAACTGTTCCTCCGGCAGCTGCAGAGGTTTTTTGAAAACCACCTCTGTGAGTGTGCTTTCCTGTGTGAGACCCTGTGGAATAAACTCTAGACTCTCTGCTTCAGATCTGGGCAGTATTTCATGAATGCTCAGTGGGGTTGGCGCTATGGAATATTGATGAGTGACTCACTCTTCCTTTCCTAGAACTCCTTGGAAATATCATAAAATACAGGACAAGCATCATCACCAGTGATATCAAGAAGTTTTTCTTTAAAGAAAATTCTGGGCTAGACGGCAGAGAGGGATCACACTCAGGGCCTTTGGGCCACTGAAGGACACAGAGCCTGTTCACACTGCTGGCCGTCAGGGACCTTTTCCCAGAAGGCACTCCAGAGTCCCAACCTGTCTGTGGTGTGAGGTTGGCCTTAGAGCCTCCCAGGCACTACTGAGAAGTGCTGGGCCTTGGAAGCAGGACAATCTCCTCTCATCTCATTTCATTCTCTCTCTAGTGTCTTTTCAGGACAAGTCTCTCTCAAGCTCTGGTCTCTGAATTCAGGCTTCCACTCCAGGAACCCTGAACCTTATGGAGTTGATGCCTCTTGCACCTGCTTTCACTGAACACACGTGTTTTGCCTACATGTCTCTGTTTGCAGCAGCAAAGCAGATGCCATGTTGTTTTATTTCTTTTCTCTTTTGCTGGTTGGTCCACCATCCAAGTTTTGGGTACTTTGAATTTTCAAACAGCCGCTCTGCACACCCAACTCTGCACCTTTCCTGAGTGAGTCAGGACTCTTCCCTTCAGGATCTGCACCCACCTACCTCCTCAGGTCCATTTCCCGTCACTCCTCACTTCTAGACCTACATAGGCTCCCCCTGGACCAAAATACACAGCGCCGCTCCACCTGGAAATGGTCCTCATCTGCAAACTTAACTCCACTTGCCTTTGAGGATTCAGTCCAGACTTGACCTGTTTGTTTCTACCCTGGCTCCCCTTTCCCAGTCAGCATTCTCCCTGACCCTGGCATTGGTGTCCTTCTGTGGTGGGCCTTGTCATCCTCGGGGACATGGCCTTGTGAAGTATTAGAGCAAGTCACAGTCATGACAACTTCAGGAAAAGTTAGAAAACTAAAAAGAATTAATCCGTTTTTCCCAAAGAAGAGGAAACAAAACTCCACAGTGAAACTAAAGAATAAATAGAATGAACAGGATTTCCTTCAACAGTCATGTTTCCTGACTTGGGAAGCTGACCTGTTCAGAAGGCTTCAGAAAGATTTTTGCCCTAACAAGTAGTACAATGAAATGACCGCTAAGAGTCCTTCTAAAAATTGTTTCAGGGATGTGGTCATACTTCAAGAAAAAAAATTCCTAATTCCTTTTGTTTTGGGTTATGTGGAGTTGTTTCTTTCATTTATGTAAAGGCAGGTGATGTGGGTACTGCCCACTGTGGAGGCTGGGGCAGAAGCGATTAGGGACAGACAGGAAAAATAACGGATAACACTTTACGTTGACATATAAGTGCTGTTTAGAAAAACACCACCCAATCCAGCAGGTTGGTCCTATTTTAAACTCAAGTTCCATGGTGAGACTGATATGGTCACTAGACACTATCTACTCTATCTAATGTTACAGTAGGGAGCCCTGTGCAAAGGTACCGTGTAAAGTTTTTGGTTACTCAGAGGAAAGAAATTCTCAGCTCCTAGAACTTTCCTGCCATTTAACTTTTACTTGTCGTTTCCATTGGCAGCAATGAGTCAATTCCTGATTCTCAGACCGTGCTGTGTTGCTGTGAGACAATTTATCATGTTTTCCCTCAAGAATTGTACCCATCCATCCATTCATCCATCCAACTATCCATCCATCCATTCAACCACCCACCCATCCATCCATCCAGCTATTCATTGTTCAATCCATCCACCCACCCACCCATCATCCATTCATCCACCCACCCACCCACCCATCCATTCACCCATCCATCCACACATCATCCATCCATCCACCCATCCACCCAGCCAATCATCCACCCATCCATCCACCCATCATCCATCCATCCATCCATCCACCCATCCATGCATCCATCTATCCATCTAGCTGGCCATCCATCCACCCACCCATCATCCATCCATCTACCCACCCATCCAACCATTCATCCATCCATGGTTTAGCCTTTTGAGACTATGTTAACACCTTTAGGAAGTCCATGATAAATGTTTTATCAAGGAGAGCTATGGTGAAATTTAAAACTAAGCTGCCCAATATTGGGTAATTCATTTGGAGATTCCCCAATCAGAGGGGGAAACCAGTGGAGCACAACAGAAGCTCCTTCCCAAACCAGGCCACGCTTGGGCACTGTTAGTGTCCAGCAAAGTGGTGTGGATTCTTTCTCTCAGCACAGAACAACTTATTGCTGAATTGGGTCCCAGGAGACCCACTGGTCATCAGAGAACCCCAGTTATTTGACTCATCAGGAAGTCAGCATATGAGAGGGCATAGGGACAAGGAGACATGATTCTTTAGCCTCTCAGCTGTGTCAATAGTTATAAAAGACATTCCGTTGGAGGAATATTTTTAAGATGTTACTTTCTGAGATGCAATTTCATAACCAAAAGTGACATTTTCTGGGCTTGGAGAATGAGGAACATATATTGATAGAAATCATTTCATTTTCTGGTGCATCTTGCTACATATTTTCAGCTTGAACTTCTGTTTGGGCAGAGCAGGGAAGGGAGAGAGGATGACCTCTCATTAGGGACCTCACAACCTATTCTCAGCAGCACAGATCTCTGCAAAAAAGGACAACAAAACAGCACTCCAGTTGCTTTTTTTGTTTTTCTTGTCCCTTTTTTTCTATTTGCAACTAATTTCCTAATTTCAGTTTCTGGGAAAATGGAGAAGATGTACTTTTCCTTATTCCTCCCACTAAGTACAACTAAAAAAGCCCTGGGAATTATTTATAAAACAGACATGAGAAGACTCTGAGTGGTGGAGGGAAGATGGTAGATGAGCCAGGAACCTTATGGCCTGAGGAATAACACAGCAGTGAGCTCCCTACTTCTGTTTCTTTATCCTAGAATGGAGAAGCTGGTAACTTGGAAATGTCAAAAGAGGCAGACAAAATCAGCACAAGGAAAGTTTTCCCTTTCTATCCAAAGGCCTAGGAAGGCGATGCCATAGAAAAACAGACAATTTTTATGTAATAACTGCTCTGTTCCAGCTGAACACCACAGAATAAACTGCAGCCCCACCCTGAGAGCAGAGATTCAGTGGACATAGACTCCCAGCTTCTCTGGGTATCAAGGTGCGAAATCTCCTACCAGGATGGTGTCAGAGAATAAAATGTGAGGGGTGTTGAGTCCTCCCAGAGACCACATGGGGAGCACGGACTCCTTCCAGACTCAGTAGCAATGAGACTGTTCTTCTCATAGGGGCAGTGTCAGAAGAATCCTAGTGTAGAGTCAGAGAGTCCACTCCCTCTCTGCCATGACACTGCCACTCTCCCAAAGTGTCCAGAGACACCATCTGGGAAGCATTAATGAGATGCTCCTCTTGTCTCCACTAGGTTGTCAACACTAGGTATCACACAGTGGATGGGGAGTCTGACCCCTGTTCTCATCCAGCAGCAATAGGTCCTTTCCCATCCTCATGCCCAAGGAGCTGACATCCCACTGGAGAATGATTGGGTGGACCCCTCGCCCACCCAAGTGGTGTCAGAGGAGACCTACTGTAATACACGATTTCAATAAGGTCCAGATTCTTATTTATAGTATAGTGTCCCAGATGTCTAGATTTTAATTAAAAAAACCCCACTTTTTACAACAAGAGATTTCTTTCTACTTTAGCTCAAGTTGAATGAGAAAAATAAAAACTTAACACTGATCTGAAACAGATCTGAGAATTATCTGGAGATTTTTGGACAGCCACAATAAACATGCTTCACCAAGCAACTACAAACATGATTGAAACAAAGTTTTAAAGTCTCAGTAACAAAGCTGGAAGCCTCAGGAAAAAAATGTTGGAGACACAAAGAAGACCCAAATGGAAATCTGAGAACTAAAATTTGCGGTAACTTACATTAACAAAAACCTCAGTAAGTGCATTCAGAAACAGTAAATTGGAAGATGTAACAATAGCAATTATTCATTCTGAACAATAGAGAGAAAATAGATTGAAATAAAAGATGGCTAGAATCTCAGCGACATGTGGGACTGTAACAAGAAATCTAAGAACAAGAAATCTAATTCAGGTCATAGGGTGCCAGAAGGAGAAGAGAGGAGAGGTAGAACTTAAATAGTATTCAAATGAGTAATGACTGAACTATTTCCAATTTTAAAAAATTAACCTACAGATTCAAGAAGCTGTGAACCCCATAGAAATCAGCACAAAGATTCATAATAATAAAACTTTTGGAAAATGAGAGAAAATCTTGAAAGCACCACGAGAAAGGAAATATTACCTGAAAATAAAAAAAATTAATTCAGATGACAATGGATTTCTCATCAGAAAGCATGAAATCATAAGGGAACAGCACAATATTTTTAATTATTGAGAGAAAAGGACCATAAATCCAGAATTGTGTGCCAGCAAATATATTCTTCATAAATTAAGGGGCATCAAAGCATTCTCAGATGAAAGAAAACAAAGAGAACGTGTCAAAAACAGACCCACCTAAAAGAACGGTAAGAAGAATTTACCTATATAATGAAGAAATAATAAAGAATTTTTTTGAACATTGTAAGGGGAGGAAAGGAATAGAAGAGCAAATATATAGGTAAATACAATAGTTTTTCCTTCTCTTGATTTTTCTAAATTATATTGATGATTGAAACATAATTCCAGCAAAGTATAATATGATTCTCTACATAAGTAGAGGAAATATATAGGACAGTGATATTATAAATTAATTGAGGAGCACAAATGATCCTAAAGGGAGGTAAGGTTTCTCTTCTTTTCTGAAACTAGTAAAATGTTGACACTAGTAGGTAAGTTGTTATTCTAGACACTTATCTGTAATGCAGGACTTAGAACAATCTGATAAAATGAAACAGAGATTCACTCCAAAACACTATTGCTAAATCAACACTGAATTCTAAAAGATGTTTAAGTAGGCCACAGAAACTCAGGTAAACAGAACACATAGAAAACAAAGAAGATTGTCAAGGGATGCTTTATCATGCTAATCTTACATTAAATGCAAACGGTTTGAACCTACAAACCAGGAGACAGTGAATACTGTCCCTCCCAACTATATAATCTCTAAAAGAGATTCACTTCACATGCATTAGTGTTGTCACCAGGAGACCTATCTTCAAAGAAGAGTGAAAACAAGTCATCTAGACAAAGGGGAAATGATAAAGGAAAATTTTTTGGAGTATCATAAAGAAAGAAAGGACATGAAAAGGACAAATGTAAGGCAAATGCAATAGACTTCATACTTCCTGTAATGGGGTAGCTAGGTTGAGAGTTAAGGGATGAATAAAGATATACCATACATATCACACACAGAGTAAGCAAAATAAAGCAGGCGTGGCTGTATCATAGAGGGTGGATTTCAGAGCAAAGAAATGACAGGGATCTAGAGAAGCATTATATGATGATAAAGTCTCAACCAACTCTGAATACATAGCAGTCCTAAATGTATGTGACCAAAACCACAGAGATGCAAAATATATGAAGCGAAACTCATATAACTTAGGGAGAAATAAACAAATGCACAGATATAGTTGAAAAATTAATACCTGTCTCTCAACAATGGCTAGTCAATGATATATAGAATCTCAGTGCACTATCAACCAATAGGATTTAATCAACAGTCATTGAACAACCCATCAAAAGAGAGTAGAAGACACAGGCAAGTACCCATATACATACCAAGACAGGCCACATCCAGGGCCATCAACCAAATCTCAAACTACCCCTGAAAGGGTTGAACTCATAGATGATGTTCTCTGACCACAGTGGAATCCAACGCAAACCGCAAACCACGATTTTCCCTGCTACGTTTTTTCTCGATGCTTCCTTCCTTTTCCTCTCTCGTCCGTGCACCCCCGTCCTCCACGCTACCCCTCAGGGCTGGACGCACTCCCTGCTGCCGGGAGTGTGAGGGTCATCTGGAGTTGGATGTGGCTTCGTGCCCCGGGTCTCAACAGGGAAGACAGAAATGGGCTTTTCATTCTCTAAGCCTCTCTGTATGAACCTGCTCTCTCCTCGTGGAGGATTCTCCTGACCCTCATCTTACTCTATTCTCACAATAAAACAGAGGAGAGAGGAGGGATGACTGAGCCTCACTGTCATTGAAAACCGGTTTGCATCATTTGTGCACTTTAAGCGGTATTGTGTCGAAAAACTAAATGGAGCAGACAAAAGAGCTTTCCTTCTGCCTTCTGAGATCTAAAAGCTCAACCATAAACTCCCTGTTCAAAAGGCAGAAGTTGAGAGCGACCGCCCCTGCGGGGACCTGATCCTCCCGGACCAGCCGTCGGGTAAGCGGGGCTGGGTTCCCATACCCGTCTCTGCTGCCACCAAGCTCAGCGCTGCTTCAGGGCTCACGTGGTGCGTCTCTCTCAAACCCCGTCTTCCCAGTGCTGCGCTTCTCCCGGGCCATTCAATGGTCTCTAAGTTTTTGATGCTGGTCCATAGATAGGAAAGGAAGAAGACTCTAGCCACCAGCAGGCAGAGCGCTTCAGACGCCCCTCCCAGGAGAGAGAGCGCAGAAGGCAGCAGGAGGGCCTGGAGGCAGGGCAGACCTGGCTTGCTTCCTCCTCGTCGGGACTCCGTGGCCAGAGCATGGGGTGGGGGTGTCCAAGCATCATGGTTGGGTTTTTTTTTTTAAGCTTTCTGCATTTAAAAATCACATAATTGTGCTTTCTAAATACCCCAGAGGCCACACTGTAAAATCGATGGCATTGTTTAGTGTGGCGGTGGGGAGGGATTACTGTGGCAGAAGCAGAAACCAGCTTCAACATTTTCATGTTCCTGAGGCTGGGAGTCTTCCTCCCGGAGACCCTGGCACCAGCTCTCCCGCCATGCTTTATGCCTTCCTTTCACTTCCTGGATTCAGAGTGATGTTTTCTGGCTCCTATGTGGAAGCAGTTTAGGTATGGCTGGGGCATGGCCAACCTCTCTTCCTGCTGATCCATCTCTCGCTAGATGAGCAAGTTAGTCCATCTCCAGAGATACACACTCAAAAACTTAGGGGTGAAGTATGGTGCCATCAGTAACTAATGAACTAATTTGGAGAGAGGAGAGGAGAGGAAGAGAGAGACAGAGAGAGAGGAAGAAAGAGAGAGAGAGGGGAGAGGAGAGGGAAGGGGAGGGGAGAGGAGAGAAGAAGAGAGAGAGAAGGAGGAAGAGAGAGAGGGAGGGAAAAGGAGGGGAGAAAAGGGGAGGGGAGGTGAGCGGAGAGGACAGCCTACCTGCTAGTGGAGAGTGCAACCTCACACCGCCCCATCACTTTCTGCCCCTGCCCCTTCATCTTCAGCATATGCATGAATGGGAAGTCTAATCTGGGGTCAGACTGCCTGGATTTGGATCTCAGCTCCTGTCCTTAAGCTGTGGGTCATGGGACAAGTCCTTCACTTTCCCCCTCTGTACAATGGGAATACTGCGACATCTCTCCTAGGGGGCTGTCTTGAGGAATGTCAAGCACTTTGAAGGCTGGCAGGCAGATGATGAGGACAATGTAAGTATTTGTTATGGTTATAAACTTGGCATTTACTTGCTCCTCATCCTCCAGTGTCATTTTGGTGGATTAGTTTGCTAGGGTTGTGAGGACAAAACACCACAGGTTAGGGGACTTGAGACCAGAAATAAATCTTGTCTCACAGTTTGGAAGTCTAAGATTATCCTGTGGACAGGCTGGTTCCTCCGAGGCCTCGCTCCTTGGCTTGTGGACGGCTGTCTTCTCCGTCAGTCCTCACAGTCACCCTTCTACATCTAAAGGACACAGTCATGTTGGAGGAGGTCCCCCTCAAATGGGCTCCTTTTAATGTCATGACCTCTTGTAAGGTCTTCATATGTGGCCTTGAGGTCCTGGGGGTCAGGACGTCAGCACAGGAATTTTGGAGACACAGTTCAGCCCCTGACATCTGGAAGGTAGGGAGTGAAACCCGGGGGACTTTGTATCTCAGCAGCTTGAAATGTGTCCAGTGGAGGGATTAGCCCTGATGCCCTCTCTCTTAGAATATTCGGTATATACAGTTTCTCAATAACTGCCTCCTGCAAGCATAAAGCACCTCTGACTCCTGTCCCTTGCTCCGTCCCAGGTCCAGCAGCACTGGCCAGCTGGCACCGAGCAGAGGAGACCTCAAGGACTATGCCGAGTCCTGGAGGAGCCCTCAGCGGGGGCGGCCTGTGCTGGGCTTTTGCCCCCTGATTTGAACAGCCCCTCTCAGTGTGAGTGGTGGTGGCGCGAGTCGGGTCTCCAGCCTCAGGGCAGAGCTGCCTGGTGACTTAGTGACGGGAAGGGAAAGGGGCACAGAGTACCCTGAGCTTGTGTCAGCAGGTTGCAGGTCAACCCTCTGCAGCTCAAACCCCACCTCGGGACAGATCTTATTTGAACCACTCCGTGGCCTGCTTCTCACCTTGACCGAGCCTTGATGACAGTCCTTCCTGGAACCGGCTTCCAATCTGCCACAGAGTGTTGGACGGGGAGCCGGTGGTTGAAGTGCTGCCGTGTGTACTGAGGAAGGGGCCCTGTGTGCTGCCTCGCCATCAAGGAAACCTCAGTTCCCCAGAGGCTATGAATTTGAAGGCCAAGTCTCCTTTCAATGCACACTGGCAGGGCGGGGAGGTCACTCTTGAAAGCAAACAGCCAAGTGTGCTTCTTTTGGCAAGAAAGGAAGTCTTCTTACTCATCTTTAATGTTCTGTGAATGTTAACTTCACACACACACACACACACACACACACACACACACACACACACACACACACACCCTCATCCATTTTTGATTTGATCTCTGTAAGGAACTGGTACCTAATACAGATTTCAAAGGGAGAGGCTTTATTAGGGAGCTCAAACTGCAGACAAAATTATCATCTTAATTTAAGCTAACATATCACGAAAGGCTGGAAACAGCATCTGTCAGCTCTGGGAACTCGGCTGGCACTCTGGGCAGTGACCTGGCAATTCTGCCTTTGCCACGGAAGCTCTGGAGACTGGTTGACAGGCGTCGTTCATCAGGGAAATGTGGAGAAATGGGTTTTTCCCTCTTACGGGTGTGCTGTCTGGTTGGTTGACTGGTTTGAACATATTTGACAGTCTTGTGAAAGAAGAGAAGGCCTTTAAAATATAATGGTGGACTCACTCCCCAGAGGGCCTGCGGTTTCATTAGAAAGAGCCAGGAGGACAGGTGTCTCCATGGACACGTGACTTCATTGGTGGCCGTGATTAGAAAAGAAAACATCAAAGATGGAAGGGTCAGATCTAGACGAGAAAATGCCCAGCTGGGAGACTGCTCAGTAGGTAGAGCAGAGACGCTGAAGACGGGAAGAAAGATGCTGACAAGGTGAAGTCAAGACAGTGAGGAAAAACGGGACAGGCCTGGGCACTTGACACAGCAGCTGGGAAGAAATGATTGCTGAAGAGCAGCCCAGTCAGACGGAGCGATGAGGCCGAGCAAGCTCTCTACTCTTTTTCTCCCTTTTCTTTAAAAACTTCACTTTATTTTGCATTATTTGATTCATTAATATTGTAGCGCAGTGATTTCTGATTTGCTAGTCTTTGTTTGAAGTAGTAAGCACATGAATTCATGCCCTTTGAGGCTCTAGGATTTTGAACTCCAGATGGTGATGACTGGAGGACAGATGGACAGACTCTCCAGCACACGCCGCCCCCTCGGCCTCTTCGTTTGCTGGACGTATCACAAATACGAACTTAGGTTTAGTGCAGAGCTGGGCTACAGCCATGCAGAGAGGAGAGCTGGGCCTATTTTATTATTGAATCTGTGGACGTTTATTCTTCAGGAAATACATCTGCTCCAGATGCTCATATTTTCCACTCAATTTTGTTTTATTCCCTGTGTGTGGCTGACATTGAAAATGGATTTTTGTGCGTGCAGAAGTGTAGTATTATTAGAACAACTTTTCACAGGCATCTTACTACGCGTGACAAAGTGCATAATTAGGAAGAATTAAGAGCTAATGGATTTATAAACCCATTATACATAAAGGCTCCACTTCTAAACTAATGTCCACAGACATTATATGTGCTTTATGCTGCTTTATGGCTCACACAGCTTTATTGCTTTATTAGCTCTGTGAGCAAAGAAAAACTAAAGCTCGTATTTTGGGGCAGTGGGCAGGGCAGTCAGGAGGAAGGAGCTTAGAGTTCACAGAGTCTGGATGACAGACGAGAGAAAAACACCTCTGAAAATGTGGGTTTCAGCCCAGGTAGCTCTCAGCATTACAAGCTGGGTTGGAGGGCTGAGGCTGGTGGGAAAACAACCTTTATCAAGGCAGCAACCCAGGTCTGTGCTTGATGGAGTGGCAGGAGAAGATGGTCCCATCCTTTCACTTGTTCTTGATAAAAAAAGTGCCAGAAATCAAATGAAATATTTGTTTGCCATTGTTCAATACTGAGCAAAACAAGTCAGATATGAAGTCTGCAGAGACTGAAGCAACAACTTTGTCAAACTTGGAAGTTGTCTGTGGTTTTGGTTTCTTGAAATATAAAGATTTGAGAATGTGACTGGGGGGCGGGAAGGCATCAGACCTTTGGGTTGCAGTCATATGACTGAATCCCTTTGACTGGGACTGTCACAGGAGGGGCTCT
The DNA here is from genome assembly GCA_004363575.1 of Solenodon paradoxus. NCBI lineage: Eukaryota > Metazoa > Chordata > Mammalia > Eulipotyphla > Solenodontidae > Solenodon > Solenodon paradoxus. Next base: position 168,729 of record RJWH01002989.1, read on the forward strand.
TTGACATCACCTACTTCCAGAAAACATGCCTTGCCAGTGCCACCTTTTAAAATGGAGGTGACAGTAATGACATGAAGCCACCAAGGCATGTTCCTGAGGTCTTCAACACACACACACACACACACACACACACACACACACACCAGTGATTTCTTCAGCCACAGTCTGCACCAAATGAGCAAAAAGAAATCTCCAGCAGTTCTCTCTGCCCATGAAGTTTTAGGGACATTGGTTTTCGTGCCTTCTCTGCTTAGCACTAGACTCCAAGAGTTTGGATTACGGAGGCCACTCACCCTGCCCCCGAGCCTGACTCGGGCACAGAGCATCTCTGCAGGCACGCTCGGAAGGCCGACGGCGCCGTGGACAGGTGACGCATATGATTTGAATAGCGGAATTCAGATGTGCAGCCTCACAGTTGTAAGGCATGTATGGGGTGAGGAAGAGTGCATCTTCAATGTGATGCTCGAATAGTTAGGAGACAATCTTCTTCAGTCCAGCGATAATCTTGTTCAGTCAACATGAAAAGCTGCCACTGTCCATAAAAAGGTGGCAGAAGCCTCATGCAAGTATTTTAAGACAATGTGGACATTCTTCTTTGATGCACACAGGCACCCGTGTCTATGTCCACTTGGCCACTGCTGCAGGAGGTAGGAAGACAAGAAGAGAGAGAGGCACAGGGCAGGGAGTAGCAGTGCGTCTGCCCTCTGCGACCTCATATAGTTTATTCTGTAGAATGTGGACCCACCGTCCTCTGATGGAAGGTCAGAGGCAAGACCAGCAGCATTAGCTTATTGAATCAATCATCCCTAAAGAGATAATGCAGCTCAGAAAGACTCTGTACGTGTCAACACACTTCAGAAAGACGATACATTTATCTCACAGAGTGTTAAGTGGGAATGTCCTTAAGAGGCCTTTAAAGAGCTGTGCTCTTGCTGGATTATTACCATCTGGGAATCTAGGAACCTGACCCATTCAGAGTGTCTGGTTGTCACCATCTCTTATCATTTAGTGACAGTTAAAAACCAAGGTCCCAGGTTGAAGGAAATGAGGCATTGTATGTTGAGAATGAGTGTATTTTATCCAGCGAGGATGCATTTCAACATGGATTCTCACGCAATCTTAGTGAATAACTATGACGATCCTCCAATTTGATCAAACTCCAGTCTCTTCATTTCAGCCGGATGAGGTTAATAGAACCATATGGTACAAGTGTTAACTGTAATTTTTCATGATTAAAGAAATGGAAGGGGAAAAAAAATCTCTTCCACAGAACTGTGTGAAAGTCAGATCTTGCCACAAGCTCATTCTCCACATTGAAGGTCTGATGCTTCCCCTTCATAGGGGTCACAGTCTCACAAAATGTAGGCTTCAAAATAAGGAAAATGGGGAGTAAGCTACTGACATATGTCACAGGACAGAAGAATAAAATGCATCTATCTTGGGGCTTCCTGGTCGTGTCCCCCCCGACAGGCCTTCTGTTCCAGACCACTCCCTCTTACGAGCCAGACTATACTAGGTTATTTGTTAGAGCGTGAAGATATTTTATTTCCAGTCAACTGGAATAGTCACATCATGTTTCTATTTAGTTGCCATATGCATATCAGAAACAACCCCTCACAACCAGAGAGCGTCCTGCCCTGACCAGCACAGTATGGCAGGTACACTCCTGTGACCAGTCCCTGCCTCCACCAGGCATGCGTTTGACAAATGAAGCGACGACTGTACCTGGAGACTGAGGGGCTCCAGCAGAGCCCTGTGTTTGTGACTCTGGTGAGTCAAGTGGATTTTTTTCACTACAACACCACCTGATGCGTGGCATTGGCGCAATCATTCATTTCCCAAGTGATGTGTCAACTTGGGTAAGCTACCGTCCCCAGTGAACCACTCAGACACGAATCTTGGTGTTGCTGTGAAAGTATTTTGTAGATGTGATTAAAATCCATCATCGGTTGACTTTATCCTAGATAATGTGTGGACCTGACTCAATCAGTTGAAAGTTCTTAAAGGTCGAACTGAGGTTTCTTTGTGAAAAGAAATTTTCCTCATGTTTAGCAGCTTCAGTCCCTGCCTGGGAACCCCAGTCGTCTTGATTTCAAGTCTGCCTCTGGATTTCTGCTGTGCCTAGCCATGCTCTCAGTCATGGAAGCCAGTTCCTTCGAATACATCTCTTACTACTGATTCCACTTCTCTGGTTGAGCCTGGACTGATGCACAAAGGGAGAAGTTGTAAGTAACAAGTGGATCTGACATGATGAGACCATATATCACGAGGTTTCCCTATAAGGGTGGGAAGAGAAATAAGGTTTGGGTATAGTTACAAGCCTCTGATTCTTGCTTCATGGAAGCAGAAGCCTAATCTTCCCAATATTTTTGTGTGGCTCTTGTTGAGGAAGCAGACCTGGCTCTACTTAGACACTGAGGTTAGGGCTGCCTTGTAGTATAATTCCATCGGACACTGGCTTCCAGCCACTGAGTAGAGACGGAGAATGGGCAGGAGAGGTGTCGATCAGAAACTCAGTGCAGAAGGGGATGGAAAGGCCAACTGGTGGCTCTTCTGGAAACCAGAGCAGCGGATTTACCTGTCGCCAGGTGAGTTAAGAGGGGAGATCACAGGAGGAGCTGGGGATACCCAGTGACTGTCCGAAAGAGATTGAAGTGTGAAGAATGGGAAATCGAGATTTGTGTGTGGAAATTTAGGAATAAGCAATGACAATACTGGGTGTGTTTAGTGGAAAATTGAGCATTACTTAGAGGACACCCTCTTAGGTCTCCTGATCCTCATTGCTCATAGCCATGGAACTCTTTTCTATCATTTGTAAATTGTAAAGAACTGATAGTCTTGCAGTTACAATTTACCAACGAAAATAAAATCTGTCAGGAGGAGGGTCAACGGATCTCTCTCTCCATTGACAAAACCCATCTCACCATCCCTTTCCACCATATGCTTCCATGCTTCTTTGATTTCTTTGAACCTATGGCGACATCTCTGTGGCTTCCTCATTTAACTAATGAGTTTTAATCTTGGGTGCATGCTCATTTTGTATTTATATGGGGGTCATGATTTGACCTATGTTTTTTAATTCACCTCTAACCTACTTGCTGTATCATTGGCTATATTATCTTCAGAAGCAAAACACAAAAATCTGCCCAGCGAGGAGAGTTAGATGGCATTGTCCCCCGGAAGGCCCATGAAGCCATTGCCTGTGTTGGGACAAGGTAAATCTAAGTCAGCATTTAAAATTTTTAATCAGAGTAAAACACAGAATCTTCATCTTGCCTTTTACATGAATATTAAGAGACAGGGCTACATTTTTGGAAGATGTCAATGTGCTCCCCATCTCTCCTGTGTATAGAAGCATATTTTAATGTACTTAATTTATATGTAATTTATATTTTATCTGATTCCCAAAGCCACATCTGAAATGGATCACATGGTAAATGGGGAGAAAATAATAGTCTGTGAGGCAGCCAGACCTTACCTTGCAAAGAGCAGTGTTATCTCTGGAACCACAGAGCAGATGGTGAAAAGCCATATGATAAAAATAACAGAAGGCTTCATGGTAAATATATCACAACAACATGCAGGCAGCTAAGGAGACTGATGAGCAGAAAGGGAAAAGAGGGGCAGGGGGTGGGATCATTCCAGGTCACTATGTGTCAATGGTGTCTTGCACCTTGGGTGCATATGTCCCTGGTCTCCAGAAGGCCCAAGATGGGTCTTCTTTCATTATGGTTTGGCCTTCCCATTGGAGGGAGGTGTGGATAGGAGAGGACAGGCCTGGAGGCAGTGGGAATTGCTCCCTCTCTGGTGTGGTGGGAAGCACTGGAGCAGGGATGCGGAGCCATTCTTTCCCTGGACCTCCTAGCCGGCTGGGAGAAGGAATATGGAAGCCCAGGTCTCTCACTGGTTCGGATCCTTTCTGCTTGGCTGTGTTGTCTCCAGGACCACGGTCCTCGTGGAGATGGCAGTGATGGAGGCCAGCGAGCCCTTTGTCACAATGCACATTACTAAGAGGGAAGCACCTTTGACTCTCTTCTTAATGTACCCGGCGGTGACTAGAGAGAGAAGTACCACCAATGTTGGGGTGAGTTCTATGAGCTCAGAACCAGAGATCTATCTTTTCCATCATAGCATTTAGCAGAAGTTCCTTAAGATCTTTCCACAGAAATGATCACAGAATTAAACTGAATGTGTGTATATGCTATAAAAAAGAGTGTGCCTTCAGGAAGTAAATGTTTTATAAAAAAAAAAAAAGCTCTTGGGAGCAGAGATTAAATATTAACTCTCTATCTAGGGACTGCAGTTACGAGAAGGGTAACTTGGAGCTCCAGACCAAGGAGGAAGGACCCCCCTGGGGACTGTGGGGGAGACAAAGGGCACCTGAAAAGTCCTGAGTCAGTAGAACCACAGTGTGTTCAGACAGAGGAAAGAAGCTGGATAAAAGATGATGGGAAACATGTTCACTGCAGCTCTGTTCAAACAGCTGAAACTGGAAACTACCTAAGTGCCCAACATCAGATGATGGATGAAGAAGACGTGGTCCATATATACCATGGACACTACACAGCCCTGAGAAGAGATGAAACCCTGTCATGTGAATCAGCATGGATGGAACTAGAGGGGATGATGCTGAGTGAAATAAGTCAGAAGAAGAAGACAGATACCAGATGACCACTCACAGGTGGAATGTGAACAGACAAAACAGAGGAAGAGATGAAGCAAAACCAACCCTTGGACACTTGCAACAGAACTGAGGTGACCAGTAGGGAATGGTACGGGGGCTGGTGGTGGAGCCCACTGGACAATAGTGCAGAACACTTGGTGATGTGGTGGAGGGCAGGGTGTGTTAAAAAAAAGATGGTGTGAAAATTCAGGGACCAGCCTCAGAGCCCTGGAAATGCCCCAGTCAGGGGACAATCACTATGAATTTGCACAGCTCAAACCCAGTTTTGTGTCCTCAGCAGACCTGCATGGGGCTCCCAGGAAGGGCAAGGATGGGTTGGGAAGGGAAGAGGAACTGGCAAGTTTCAGAGAAAACAAAAATATTCTTCAAAATTCACAGTACAGAAAATTCTTGGAAGTTGTTTATATGGGTGATGGTTTGAAAACATGGCTGTCAAGCTGTGTGTCTGGTGCCTCACTCACTGTGGAGGAGAGGGGTACATGAAAGCAGGGGCAGATGATGGAGTGCATTCTGTATGTGGTGCCAGAAATTCACAGTGGTCCTGGGCTGGAGGCTGGGCAGACCAGGTTCTCTGTGGGTCCCTGACTGAGCTCTAAGCAGTGAGTTATTCTTGAAATTGTTGAACCAGCCTGAGTCAATCACCTGAAGGATTCGGAAGTAAATCAGGAATCAGACGCTGCAGGGGCCTGGAAGGACTAGGGTCCTGTCTGTGATGAGTTGCTGAGATACAGGATGCCTCTCACATTTACATGGACCCCAAGTCTCCTTCCTCACACGGGCAACCTGTCTTCATTATTCAGATTAGAACAATGACTAACATTTACCGAGGACCTCCTCTGGGCCAGGTACTGTTTTCCGTGTTTGCCTTGGATTCATGCACAGACTTGGGTGGAGAAAGTTGTCAGGTAATTTAGCTAAAGTTTGTGTTTTAAACATAGAACCATTTTCCTAAATTGTCAGTTTCAATAATTCTTGGATCTGATTAAACTCGATTCTGATAGGAACATTTGCCTCAGGCCTTCACATGTTTATATAATTTGGGTTCAACTCACTCTGTTCATTCAAACCTTGTCAAGGGTTGGAGCAATTCAAATATACGATGTAAGTGGTGGAAAACGTGTAGTGATTTGAAGGAAGTAAGCAGGTTCTAGCGACCTCCTACTCTTCAGGTGATAAGGTATCTTTATCCTCTTCTATGCTTTAAATCTACCTTGTCATTCATATTTCCAAATAAGGCAGCAAAGTCCTACTTAGGAGAGCCCAGAAAGTCTACTCATCCTCTTCCAGCTGTAGCTGACCACATGGCTGTGCCCTGTTAGTCACCACTACGTAGTGAAGTCTGAGCTTGAACACACACAAGTCTAAACAGGGACTCTGTTCTCCTGAGGTCAGGAGGGGTGAGGTGCTATGGATTGTAAGAACTGAAAAGCATATCAGCAGCACAGGTAGAGACAATCCAGACAGAGAATGCCCCAGGTTCCTGGGAGAAGAAAAAAGGAGACCACAGTTCTCCAGAATGGTCACCTTTCCTGGTAACTCCTCCAGGGAGTATGGAGACAGGACCTGACACTGAGATGTCCCTTTGCTGCTGCTCCTGTGTGTTGCAATCGCAAGGAGGACATACATGTTGAAAACACTGGGGACAACAAGTGTTGGTGAAGACGTGGAGAAAAGGGAACCCCTGTCCACTCCTGGTGGAATGTATTGGTGGAATTTGTGCCAACATGTTGGAACATGCTGGAGCATGTTGGAAGAAAGTATGGAGATTCTTCAAAAAATTAAAACTAGAACTCCTATATTATGCAGCAATTCCACTTCTAGGTATGTATCTGAAGAGGATGGACACACAATTGGAAAGGCTATCTGCTCCTCCATGGTCATCACAAGATTATTTACAATAGCCAAGAAATGGAAACAACCTAAGTGCTCATAGACAGAGGACCGGATAAAGAAGTTGTGGTATTCGTATCTATACATGCATGCACATACAGAAGAACGCATGCATGAAGAATTAAATCCTACCACTTGCAACAACCCAGATGGAACCCAGAGGATGCTCAGTGAAATAAATCAGCAGCAGAAAGACAAATACCAGATGATCTCACTCATATGTGGGATTTAAAGAAACAACGAAGAGGAACAGATAAAATGAAAAAGAAAACTAACCCTTGGACAATGAGGGCAGAACGGAGGTCACCACAGGGTCGGGTAGGAGCACGGGTGGTGGGTCCAGTGGACCACCAGGGAGGACAGTTAGAAATTTGCTGGTGGGCATGGTGTGCTCTCACATAACTGATGAAAACTGAACCAGCACACACACTTACATCGTGTTGTAAATAAGTCACCGCCATAAAATATAACAAGGCGGACACGGAATCGATGGGGGTGGGCCTGCTGACGCACAGGTGGTATCATGTGTCTGGTTAGATAAATTAAAGATTGAAAGCAGTCATGTCAACAATAGCCACCACTAAATGGAGATCTCAGGGGCACAGCGGGCCTTTTAAGCATCTGTTTTACTTGAAGGCCAGTATTTATCTCTTTGGCGCAGGCCCAGCTACCTAGCTGGCAAAAACCCAGACCCATGCCCAAGTTTGCCTCTTGGGAATCCAACAAATCCAGTTTCTCAGGACTGAAAATGGTCTCTTTGGATTTCACAGGTCTTTTACAACCGTTCTGAGATATTCCAGATAGCGCATTAAAAGATGGAAGCAATTCAAGATTTGTTTTGTTTTTCAAATGCAGCTCTTAGTCTGGGGTTAAAACAAGTCAGAAACCACTGGGGAAAGAATGTGCACAATGGTAAATGTATGCCTGAAAGTTTTGGTTTCCATTTTTTTTTCAGATGTTTATAGTGACAGGAAGTTGGTAAATTTTGGAGTTACTCGTCAAAAGTGTCAGCTCATAAAAGTCAAAGGGCGATCTGATGACAACTGTCCATCGCGGTTCTTTCTGTCCCTCCAGCCACTGCACTCTGGACACTCGGGCAAGCCGCTTGGAAGGACTGGGAGGGTTCTTGTCCATGTCACACCTGGAGACACCGACCCTAAGTCTTGGGAGATGCACTTTCATCTCTATATCTTTGTCAAGTCCTGGATTTCCTTGTCCGGCTTGGGATTTCTTCCTACTCTCCTGAATCTTCTTTCTCCCTCTCTTTTCCTTCTCTTTGTTCCTTCCCCCCTCCTGACAGTGCATTCTCTGTAGACAGCCACCGCCGTCCACCAGCACACACTAACAGCGAAGGGGACAGTCTTGCGTTGGAACTGACATGGCGGATGACAGGTAGAGGGACTCAGGCAAGTGCGGGTCCTAGACCGAAGACATGGCTTGGGAGACATAAGAGTCACACAGTGTCACCTGGTGTTTGTCCATTTCCTCAAAATTGTTAAGCTAAAGTCAACATCGAGCTTGGTTGTACATATTTTTAGGAATCACCAGAGCTCTGTAAGTGACCGGTTTTGCAAGAGACATGGAATCTACAAGCAGAGATTCTGCATGATGGCGCTGGAGGCGGTCTTGACTCTGAAATGTGCGAGTGGACAATAATAGGAAGCAGCCAGACAGCATGGAGGAAAGATGAGACAAGGGTAAGAAGGACACACTAAATCCCCACCCCTTTGTGTCACGAGGCTCTGACCCAGACCAAAGTAGGACCCCAAGTAGGTTGCCTGATGCTGGAATGCCCTGTCCCACTTCCAGAATCTATAGATATGAGAGACCCAAACGCCTCTCTCTCCTTTTTTTGCAAAATCCCTGTGACTTAGTCCACATGTGCCTTGAGTAGGGAGGGACTTCAGAGCATGAGCTCAGTGTGGGTTCCTGCTGGGGCCTGTGTCTTTACGAGCTGGAGGGGAAAGGGACTTAAAGCCTGTCTACAGAACAGCTATCACTGTGCAGACTCCTCTGACCTGCGTTGGCCTTGTCTTGCACCGTATTTCAGATTCATGCTGGTGCTCAACCCAAAACCTGGGTGGAGTGTTCTGAGTGGGAAATTCTGGGTGTGAAGGGTGAAGCCGATCTAGGCTTCTCTCACCCCCTTCCAGGCAGAGCTGCAGGCCAGGAGAAACCGGGGCCAACTCTACCTACACCTGGACGGGAGTCTGGCATCGTGGCGCCCCGAACTCCGATACATTCCTGAACAGCAGTGGGATTTGCATGGTGGACATTCGTTCTCACACGACTCAGGGCTCCCTCCTCAGACCCAGAAGTCATTCAAAGAGCAATGTACCTTTGCAGACAGGAGCAAACTAGCAGACAGATGGGGCCCTAGGTAAACAGTGACAGAGAGGTGAGTCCATAGAGGGAAATGTGTCCAAAGCAACAGAAGTTTCATGTTTGGATTTATTTTCCATCCACAAAGCACAGCCACCTGTTTCTCCTTTTATTTTTTTTAAGGAACAGCTTAAAAAAATCCTATTAAGAAACATCAAAATGATTCTTGGGCATTAAGCAGCTGTTAAAATGTTTTGATGGATTTGGAATAAGTAAGTCAGAAACATATGGATTTCCTTTTTCTTAAATGTGTGGATTTTAAATATAAAGGCAAATTCCACCTAAAAATACAGCTTTTTCTTTTTTAAGGGACGGGAGTTCAACTATCAAGCAAACTAATATTTACATGTATCTCAAGGTACATGCCCTGCTTTATCGGTCAGGGCAAGGCAGGGTGAGGCTATCTCTTGTGAATTCCTTACCTAACCTGTGAGCTGACATCTGCAGAAGTCCTCAGGGAAGAACATCCCTCCCTGGACAGCCCAGGGGCCAGGTGGTCTCACCAAGGTCTCCTGTGTGTTAAAGAAGCAATAACTGACATGACCCCTGCTGCCTGGAGTCTGGACGGGTGATGCTCACAGGTCAAACCTTGCCTTGGGTCGCTGGCATTAGTTAGGGAACAGGGCAGCCTGGCCACCAACATGAAGGCTTCAGTTCATCTCAGAAGCACAAGATGGAGAGACACAGTGCAGTTGATCAGTTATCACGGCCTGATAACATTCCTTCCTCCACTTCACTCAACCCGGCTCCTGAGTCTCAGATTTTAGGCTCGTTGAAGAACTTTCTGAGGATAACTGAGCTCCCTTGGTCAATGTTCCTCCTGGAGGTGATGTTTCCTAAATTGGCTTTCTGGTTCACACATCAGTCTGCTGTGAGTTTAGTTCATGTGAGTTTGACTCTTGGAGCCCAACCATCTGTATGGGTTCAGACTAAATCAAATATCTGCTCTGGGGCAGAGGGCCAGACCCTGGAACACAGAGTCTCTTGACAGGCTGGCCTAGGAAGTTCCCATCCCAACGCCACACACATGCAGTCATTTCCTATTGATCTAATAAGACCAAGAGTGATGATGACACCCGCCATTTATTCTTGGCTTATCAGTGCCAAGCACTTCACCTGAGTCCTTTCAGTAAATGTTTCTGTGGGACTGATACCATGATCAATCTCAGTTTACAGATAAAACCGAAGATTAAGGGAGGCTAATGACTTACCCCCAAATCACAGGGCTGGCAGTCAGTGGGAGTGCTGGACTGAGTCCATGAAGGACAGCGCAGGCTCAGTGGGCCCCATCAGTCACAAATGCGCCTCCTAAACTAGGAAACACCCCACCTGGGAGAAAGCAGTGTGTATGCAGACTTGCCTTGACCTGAGTCATTTAACTGAACCCCGCGTGCAAGTGTTCATGCATCCAAGAATGTTCACAAAGACCCTACTGGTTAGAGACCAGAGACAGAAAAACCAGTGAGCTCCCGCACTCTTTCCCTCTCTCCTCAAGCCTCCACCACCATCTCCTCACTGTGTGTCTAAGACTCGGCTTCCTCTTTCATGGAATTGGCAGGTGCCTTCACCAGGAAATGCTCCCCAGGCACCAGACATGTCCTCACCGTGACCCTGCCTATCTCATCCATCCCGGTCCTGTCTCCGGCCAGGCGCTCCCCAGGCCCCCCTCCCCACGCCTTCCCCACATTGTGCCTTCCGGCCCAAGCCCTTTGCTTTACCACAGACTGTGCCCAGCGCTTCTCTCATTTCTCCCCATTTTCAGCTTCTTCCCACCCAAGTCCTCAGACACGTTCTAACCACACACTTCCCTCTCCCCACCTTGTGCCTGAAGCTGCCCGAGTCCCAGGCTCCCGCTGGCTCTCACGGCTGGTCACTCTCTTCCTCGATGCCCCTTCGGACGTGGCTTTCTGCCGCTGCTCTTTTTCTTTGCTTTTCCATGTCCTCATTTGGGGTGCCCCAGGGCTCAGCCCTCTGGCCTGCCCTTTTCTTCATTTGAAATCTGACCTTACACTCCCCAATAGGTGCTGTTGCTGCTGGAGAGCACGTGGTCCCTCAGAGCCCCCGCTGGCCTGCTTGTGGATGGCAGTGAACTCCAGAGAGCCAGGACCTCCCCTTGCTTCCAGTCACCATCTCTGACCCCCCTCTCTGTCCATCACTGTCCCTGAATACCTATTCTCGCGCCACGGAGGCTCTTCTGAAACAGAGTCCAGTCCTGGTGGTCATCTGCTCCAACCCCGCCATCTGGCCCTGTCTCTCCACAATGACAAAGGCACATGAGAGAGAGCCCAGCAGTCCCCTTCCCGGAAGCCCAAGTCCAGAGATCGAGACCACCGGGTTGGGGTGCCTCTGTCTGTCCGAGTGTGCGCCAGGCCCCCGCTCCGTCCCCACCGCCGGTGCTGGAAGACACGTCCTGGTGGTGTGTGGGGCTCTCTCTGAAACGTGGTCACCCTCCAGAGTGAATCACAGCTCTTGCCAATGAACAGGCATCATGTGTGCAAAAGGAAAACATCCTCTTAAAAAAAAAAAGCGACTGAAAATGAAAAGCAGAAGCCTGCCTTCCAAGAACTGGGCCTGCATTCTGCCTCCTTGTCTCTCTAGCCCTGCTCTGGCAGGGAGTCCCCACCCTGCTTGCTTCCCTCCTCAACCCAGGGCTCCTGGCTCCTTGCACCCTGGGGAGCCCATGCGGGCCCTGCCCCCTCCCCACACACTCCCCACCTTAGCTCACAGGCAAGTCAGTGCCAGGGACCCCTCCCCTGTCTCAGATTCTAATTTTTTTCTTTATCACCAAATAATTCAGAGCCCGAAGAGTGTCCTGGGTGGCTTATATAATTAAAAGGTCATGAGTCACGTTCTGTGAGTGCCGACTGAATGGAGCTTTGCAATAATGAAGAACCAATGGGCAGGACGACAGTCTCCCTGCGTGTTTGCTGAGCTTGGACGACCATGTCATTTGCGGGGCTCAGGGCAAAGTCAGAATGCGGGGTCCTTGGTTCAAAGCTTGTTAAGAACTTTAGATGATGATCACAGAACATGAACCACCCTGGGCCTTTCTGCCCCGTGCCTGGCACCGACGCGGGAGGTGTGTGTTCACACACAGTCTTACTTCACTCTCACGCAAGCCCCGGGAGACCGACGCTTCTTACTGCCCCGTCACAGATGAGCAGACGGAGGCTGTTAAGTCGCTTGGCCCCTAGTCACCCAACAATAATCAGGGAAGCTAGGATGGAATTTCAGGAATAATCCTGAGACCTCTCTCCTGCCTCCTCTCTCTCTCTGTCTCTCTCCACACACACACACGAGACATACCTGTGTACACGCAAAAAGAGAAAACGCCCAGTCACAGTTCACAGGCTTGTGTTGATGTTGAAGCAGACAGACAGCGGCGTGTGCTTGGCTAGACCGTGACTAAGTCCGGGACAACCCCACAGCCGACTGGCAGGTGTGCCAGGTCACAGCGCACAGCAGCATTTTGGATGAGTAAGGTCTGCAAAGGACTTAGTTTGCAAAGCCCAGCCAGGAGCTCAAGCACATCAGCCCTGAAGCAGCAGATGGTACAACTGCCCGAGAAATCAGCGAACACAGGCTGGAAGCCTGGTTTCTATCTAACAGCTGGAGCATCTGTCACGGCTCGGAGACTTGCCTCTTCTCTCAACCATGAAAGCTCAAGACCAGTATGAGCTCTGCCTGAAGTACCGTGGGTCCTTGAATGACACGGATTGGAACTGGGGATCCACTAATATTCAGATTTTCTTATGAACAGACCATGTAAACGTACAGTACTGATAAACACAGAACAGAACTGTAGCTGCATTTCCTCATCCTTCTGATGTTCTGCATTACCTTTTCTGAGCTCTTGCCTACTTTACTGCAAGAATCCAATCTGTGCATGTCACAAACACAGAGGAGTCAGTCCACTGTTTATCTGATCAGTAAGATCGACGACGAGGAGTCACGTTTGTGGGGAGTGAAAAGGTAGACGTGGATTTTTGACTAATCAGGGGTTGGTGCCCCTCGTCCCCCAGTTGCTCAAGGGTGGTCAAATGTATTTACTTTTCCAAATAAAAAGAGAAGAGCTGGAGAGCATCACACTGAATATGCAATGAAGTACTTTGAATTCAGACCCATAAGTCTCATTGGTCTAGATTAATCTGCTGCTCTTCTTGCAGAAGGTGGAACAGAAATATCACTGGTCAACTTTGTTTCTACTCATGGCCACGGCTGGTCAGAGACTGCTGGAGGCCACATAACTTCTCCACCATCCCTTTTACTCCTGGGTCTGTAGATCTGGACTTTGCCGTGTTTTTGTTTGACACTAACAGAATGCCAGACTTCAGAATGGAAGTGGATGCAGACTGTGTCTGTCTTTTCTCTGGAGCCCCCAGAAGTTCATGCATCTAATTTATTTGACAGTTTCAAGATGAAACACAAGTCGGAGAAGAGAAAATTTGAGGGAGAGGAAAAGGATCATGAGACTTTCTTAAAGTGTTCATTTAAAGAAAAAGTGGCTTCAATCGGAAAATACCCTGAAAAAGAGTGGATGACTGAGTGCTTTCATTTCAAGACTGAGCTTTTCGTTTATTCCAGTCTGCTGTCAATCGGCACTGCGAGAACAATAAAGCATTTAGCTTTGAATAGCCCAGGCTCAAGGGAGGAAAACCCAGCCAAGTGCCAGTTTCAAATGAAGTAACCTTCGAAGATGATTGAATTGTTCCTGGGCATGAAGTTATAATGCCACATGCCATGGGGACCATAGCTGCATTCATGGGGACTTCTTTTTTTTTTTTTTTTTTAAAGAATTACCTTTTTTTAGAGAGGAAAAGAGCCAATCAGTATTTCTTATAAATAGGCTCATATTCTACCTCTTTCCCTAAACTGTGAGTTGAAATTCAGAGCCAATGGCTTCGTGGCGGTGCGGGGATGCATTAGCAGCACCCGGAGGTCAGCCGCTGGTGATGGGAATCTCACAGACCACCTCGCTCCAGCTTCCCCCAAACAGTCAGGTTACCCATGGCAGGCTTGCTGGTCAACCAGCCTTGTCCTTTCCAAGCACAGCTCAGGCCCATGGCCAGATGCCAGGACTGGCCGGGATGATGGCGGTCTCAGCGCCCGGCCCACCAAAGGCTGTGGCCAGCCTCAAACACCAAGGTGTTCCATCCTGCTTTCGGTTTGTTTGTTTGCTCAGCTGGAATTCTAACAGGGCGCTGGTGTTTGGGAAACTATACCAAACTCTTCGATCAGAAAGGGAAAAGATGTGCCAAGGTGGGGGTATCAGGGCAGGAAAGAAAAGAGGGGCATAAGGGAGCGGGTCACGGGAACAAGGAGGAAGCAGCCCTGACCCCCATGTTGAAAATGGCAATCCCGGTGTCCCCCCTGGTTAGGTTAATCGCCTCCAAAGGATGAAGGTCCTGGGTCCAGGAGGAAGCAACCAATATGAGCGACTAAATAAAAATAAAGTGAAATGCTTCTTCCTCCTCTCTCTTCCTGCCTGTCTACCTGCCCCACTCATGTTCGTTCCTGTCTGCATCTTTCCTTTTCAGAGAAGGTCATGTCTGACATGCCTGACACACACCTGAGAGCAGCTTTATATGTGGCTGCAGGTGAACCTGAAACCAGGAGGAGACGGCGAACTCTCTGAGGACTGGTTGCGTGTTAATATTTCATGATGGCGTGTGACTCAGCCGTGAGGTTTGTAGAGCGAATGATAGAAACAGGAGATCCGCTCTGTGACCACAAGTCAACTGCACTCCCGGCTTATGCCCAGTGGTGTGCCGAGCAGCTGGCCTGCACTCAGGGCGGGCAGGTCACTTACCCGCATCACAGACTAGGCCTTGCTTTCAGTGGTGGCCCAGAGTGTAGCTCCCTGCCTGCCTACTTCGTTGCCCTCGTTTGCCCATCCTGCCTGGTGACACCCCGGGAATCTGGGCACCACCGCCAGTGCCCCCCCTGCTGACCGTGGCTTTTCTCAGAAGTGAGGGCAGAGGGTCACCCGCCCTGTGGAACGCGGGGTGGGTCCTCTGCATCTTCTCAAGCTCCTTACAGAGTCTCCTGTGATTAGAACTAACCCGTCCCGATTTCAAATCCAAACCTAACACGATTAATACTCTCTAAAAATAGTCAGCAAAAGGCACTTTTAATAAGGCCTCGTGCAAGGAGGCTACTTTTAAATCTAACCTATGATTAAGTCTGTGGCTGTACCCACCAGAGGAAGCGGGGATTGAGGCCGGGCTGGCGGAGGAGAGGAGAGCTGCCGGCTCCTGACCCGTGTGGGCCCCTGCAGCCTCCTTCTGCGGCTCAGCTCTTACTATGACTCCACAGTCATTTCTGGAGTGGGGTTACGGTGCTCCAGAGCTGGCAGGGTGACTCTGGGTGTCTTATCAGCCCCTAACCTGGTGCCGGCACCAGAAAGCACCGCTCTGCTGATTTAATAGAACAATCCACTTATTATTCTCCTGCCTGGTTCAACCTGGGATTCTTATTCTTTGTTAAATTCTTCTTGCCCTCTGTCTGGGCTGACAGTCATGTGGGTGCCTGGGTCCCCAGATCTCCTACCAATAAAGCAATTTCTTCCCTGTCTACCCTCTTGAATGCCTTGAGGTCCCTGGGTTGGCCTGAGGAGCTCTGCTGTGGTTTCCTGCTGCCAAGGAAGTTCTGCCTCCTGCTGGGGAGACCCTTGGTGAACTCCCCTGGGTGACTGCAAAGCTCCCACAGTGAGAAAACCCTTATGCCAACTGGTGGTGCTCTGGAAGGAGCATTTGGTTTTATAATCAGAGTTGGCACTGGTCCTGGTTCAGAAAGACACCTCTCTCCCCCTTGACTGTGCATTGACTTGACTTGCTGTGCAGACAAGTTCCCTTGAGTTTGGTTACCATGTTCCATGGCTCTCACCATTCGTTCACAAATCGATGAAGTGCCTACTGCATGCTGCCAACTGTTCCCATGCTGGAGACTCAACAGAGAACAAGACAAAGTCCTGACCTCCGCAGGGTTTGCTTTTCAGTGGGAGATGAAAATAATCGCTGCACATGATAGATGTAATTCCAGGATGGGACAGGGCTGTACACGAAAGGAAGGTAAGCAGGTAAAGGGTGATGTGGTGGTGGATGTCCTGGGGTGAGATCACCCCTCTGATGGTGTGACAGGTGAGAAGAACCAGGATGATGCTTTCTGGGAAAAGAGTGGTGGAGGCAGAGGCACCAGTATGTGCAAAGGCCCTGAGGTTACTAGCTTGACTTCAAGAATATCATCATGCTAAATGTCTTAATGATTCAAATACAGCCTTTTCTCCCCCCGCACCCCCCGGCCCTATAAATGCAAAGGGAGCGAGGTTTGGGGCTGAGACACTCAAGGTTCACTAGATGTCTGGGGACCATGCAGCAAGTCTAGGGGACAGGTGGGTTGGGGTCCGAGGTCATGTTCAGATAGGCAGTTCCGGGTTCCTCCGAGGCCCAGGAGACACAGGTTGGCCCCTCAGGGCTCAGGTGAGTTGATGGCAGAGGGATGCTGAAGGTACCACAGGTAACTTCCCTCTGGGGTGTGATTCTGGGGTGCTTGAAAAGGTTTGTGACTCCCCCAAACATCTTCCTCCCGTTCCTGGCCTTCTCAGTCATTCCTTCTTGATCTTCAGTCTTCCCACCATGCAGGCCACAGGCTGAGGCTTCTTGAGCCTAAACAGACACTGCACGTAGTGATGATCCTGGATTTCACCTTCCAGTCTTGGAGGCCAGGAATGAGCCCGACAGATGTTTCCTTTTATATCATCCAAATTCTGACTTTGGATATCAGTCAGAAAGCTGGGGGACCAGAGTCTAACGATTACAAATGTCAGATGGGGGAAGAAAATCTGATGGCACGGATGGTTCTCTCACCAAAAAGAAGCTGAGAATTCTGGGGAGAGTTGGTCAGGGAGAGGAAAGCAGAGGCCACACAGCCAGCTGCCTGCTGGACGCTGGGAACCTGGGGGCC